>JAWWLR010000092.1:45653896-45665203 GCA_035041075.1 Acraspis erinacei | reverse complement strand
TGTCAGAAACTAAAGTTGGAGTTCGTTAGCCAGCTATTTTGGATAAAAATTCAAAAAGTTAGAGCATTTTGAAAATTCACAATTTCGTGCCCACAGGACGGCCGGGTATTTAACAGATGGGTTCGCATGAACTCCCATCGAACACAACGCTGCTGAAGGTTGTTGACATTCTCAGCATAAAACACTAACCAGCTATGACTCGGTTTAAAATAACCCCCTCCCCATCCCCTCATCAATCGAATTTTCGTGGTGGACTGAGGCTAGGGATATAATTTAGAAGTTAGAAAAAGGTTAGGCTGATGTGTAGACCGTATGTGTAACGTTTAAATCGTAAAAATAAAATTGGAAATGAGAAAATTCAGTTTTTGAAATCCGGAAGACGTTGCAATAACATTTTTAAAAGCAAAATTTTTTTTAAAGAATGCCCATTTTTTAAACGAGTCAATAACACTACGTCTGTTTTAATATGAATGCATGCTATTAATTTGAATAATATACATTTATGGAAATGATATAAAATTTGAGGTACAAATTCGAGTGCGAATCACGAGATACGTGATGAGAATGTGTTCGTTAAAGCCGAAGGAGGTTTAACAAAAGAGAATTCACTATCACCAAATTACTATTGTCGATGGTTTTACCTTTAGTTTACAAAAATCTGTGGGAATATGCAAAGACCGTTCGTGGAGCGCAAGGGAAATTCATTATGTAGCGCGAAGCAACAGTTGCGCGTCCTAGGTAGCTCAAACTTGTGAGCGAAGCGAGCAGCGCGATGAGAATGTGCCCGCGAAGCGGGCGGATTGTTTATTATACATTTATATATAATAATATTATTATGTATTTACCAATGGAATTAACAAGAATCGTTGAAACGAAGATCAGTTTTCCAACGACTCTCATTTTTTCTATGTTGAGGAAACTGCTTTACAAAGTAGTTTGTGCGGCTAGAAAGTTGCAATACGAGTAGGTATACTTATCGCTATCTCATTCGCCCATCTAAATGATCCCAATGCTATCAAAAATAGCGCGCTTCTTACATGTTTCTTAAATACAATGCATGATCATAAAAATAAATTATACGCTTACTCCTAAGGTACTATACAATATAATCGATTAAGATAAATTAAAATAAATATTTAAATAGTTACATAAGATTTTTCTCAGTTTTAATTTTAGTTTCAATATTAATATATACTCTCTTTGTCAGTCCACCGCCTTCCCAGAACTGCTGGACCCTGCAGTTTCTCAGGGGGCTGGGTGAGAGCGGTTCCGACTCTCGCCTCGGAAGTGACGCAGTGTGCAATCCCTCAGTCGAGTATATTGCGCAATATTATGCATTCCAATTGGAAACGGTTATTGCATAACTAGACTGAAAAACAGAGTTTGGTTTACATTTGAACTTTGAATTACGAACGGTTTTGGGCATTGCTTTCAGTGGTCTTCATCGTAAATACAAACATTCCAAAAGTTACAGTCACGGTCGTATAGCCCATTTCTGTTGGATTTGGACGCATCCGAATAGCTGACGCAACTAACGCACTGAGGTTGCCTTCGCGCGGTTTGTTACGCATGATAAAGCACGGTCTCTTTCGGCCGAGTACATCAATTCTCGGAACGGCGTAAACCCGGAATACCTAAATCCAACGTCCAGTGTAATTAATGTAATTTAGAATTAACAAGAACCCAGTGGCGCAAAGCTATAAAAATCCAAAGAACGTCCTTGGGACGTTCCTACATCATATGTCAGTCTAATCAACGTCTCTAAGACGTCTAATGTCCAAAAGATGTCCTAAAGACGTCTTGAAGATATGGAAATTCTTGGGACACCTTTCGGACCGACATTACACGTCTTAAGAGCATCCCTAGGATGTCCAAAAGATATGTTATAAAAGACGTCTTAGGGATGTCCTAAAGACGTATCTATGACATCCTTAATTTTTCTGTCCACTGGGAAGTAGATGAACTTACTGGAACAGGGTGTCCAGCGATTCCTAGGAACAAAATTCAAGTTATTTTCCAGGTTTTCAAAGCCAAGAAATTAAGTTTTTCAAGGTCTCCTTCTTTTAAAATCAAATAACCGTTTTTTGTGCATGTAAAAGATGAAATCTTTCATTTTTTATTGGCTAACAAATGATTAAGATAGCAGAGTCATAAATGAATAAAATCATAATTTTTGCGAACATAAGTCGTCTTTGTGAAATTTTTGGGAATATTTTAAAATATTTGCAAACTCTTTGAAATCCTTGAAATTTTTGTGAAAAATTTCTTTAAACTTTATTTCTGCAAACTTTTGTGTTCTTTTAAAATAATTCAAGTCTTCCTAAATTTCTTGAAACCTTTTGAATTTTTTTAAAACCTTTGAAATGTTTTGTAATCTTTGATATCGTTTAAACATGTTTAAATTCTTGAAATCTTTTCAAATCCTTATAATTTCTTTGAAATAATTATTAAATTTTTTCTACGTCTTTTGTATTTATTTGAAAATACTGCAATATTTGAAACTTTCGTGAAATAGTTCGAAATTTTCTAAAAAAAATGTGAACTCGTTTAAAACCTTTGAAATCTGGTATACTGTACTCTTGATGAAATCCTTGAAATTCTTTTATACGTTTGGCATCTTTGTGAAATTTTGATTAAATCTTTTAAATAAGTGTGAAATCTTTTGTGTTGTATTAATTTAAAATTATTAAAATATTTGAAATCTTTGGTAAAATCTTTAAAATCCATGCAATATTTGTGAATTGTTTTTAATTCTTTTGAAATATTTGTAAAATATTTCTTTAATCTTTGTTTGTGAAATCTTTTGTGTTTGTTTGAAATCATTGAAGTCTTTTAAAATTTAAAATTTATTGAAACCTTTTTAAATTTGTTTAAAACCTTTGAAATCTAGTGTAACATACCCTTATTGAAATATTTAAAATTCTTGAAATCTTTTGAAATCCTTATAAATTCTTTGAAATATTTATGAAACCTTCCTAAAATCTTTGTTATTAATTGAAAATCATTAAAATCTTTGACATCTGGTATGCTGTAGGGTGTTTAAGATATTTAAAATCCTTTAGATCTTTTGAAACTTTTAAAATTCTTGTATTCTTTTGGCATCTCTGTGAAATGTTGATAAAATCTTTGAACTCTTTCTAAAATCTTTTGTATTAATCTGAAATTAAAATACTTGAAATCTTTGTAAAGTCTTCTAAAAATTTTGAAATCATTGCACATCTTTTAAGTTTTTTAAATTAAAATTTTCTAAATAATAATTTTTTAAATCCTTGAAGTCTTCTGAAAGTCTTAAAATCTTTGTTAAATTTTTGTAAAATCTTTCAAATCTTCCTGAAATCTTTTAAACAAATTTGAGATCGTTTAAAATATTTGAAATATTTTCAAGTTTTTGAAATCTGGTGTACTGTACACTTTTTGAAATCTTTGAGATTCTTGTATTCTTTTAACATCCCTATGAAATTTTGATGAAATCATTAAAATATTTCAAACGTTTTAAACTGTTGGTTAAAACTTTGTAATATTTTTCTTTAATCTTTGTGAAATCTTTTGTTTTCGTTTGGAATCATTGAAATAATAATAATATACCCTTTTGAAATATTTAAAATTCTTGAAATCTTTTGAAATCCATACGAATTATTTTAAATATTTGTGAAATCTTTTTTATTCATTTAAAAGATTAAAACCATTGCAATATTTGAAATCTTTTAAAAACTTCGAAAACTTTTTAAAATCCTTGGAATGTTTTAAATCTTTGGCATCGGGTCTACTGTAGGCTTTTTGAAAGTTTTAAAATCTTTGAAATCTTCTCTACACGCCTTTTTTAAATTCTCAAATGCTTTTCAAATCTTTGAAATCCGTGAATTCTTTTTCAAATGTTCAAAATCCTTTCAAATATTAAAAAACCTCAAATATTTTTAAATCTCTTAATTATTTTGTAATCTTTTGAATTCAAAGACATTTCTAGGTTTTCAAGGTCGGCGGACACCATGTGGAAGTGAGGAGAGTAACTTAGGGTTATGCTAGTGTGCCGGGGAGGGGAAGTGAGGACTGGAGAAAGAAAGTAGGGGTCTTAGCGGGGGAAGTGAATAGAATAAGGTGAAATTAAGAGGTGAGAAGGGGAAGCAGAGGAACTTATTAGAAATGAGGGAGGGTATAGTGAGGGGGTGGCTAATTGGGTATTGCGGGTGTGTAGGGGAGAAGTGATGGCTGGGTATGTGGTGTTCTATCTAGGGAAGATAAAGGGTGACGTGAGGGGATAGGAAGTAGCGGAAATGAGTAAGTAGGGGGAATTAATGGAAGTTTGGGAGGTAGTAAGGAGAGGGTTAGTAGGGTAGTGCGGATGAGTAGGGGAGGGTAAGTGAGGGTTGAGAGAGAAGAGTAGAGGAAGGGGTGTGTTAGCTGGGGAAGTCAGAGGTGATGTGTGGATAGGGGAAATTAGGAAGGGGAAGTGAGTGGAAATGATTGAAAGTTAGAGAGGATAGTGAAGGAAAGTAGAGGAAATGATTGGATGATAGGTAAGCGATAGTAGGGTAGTGCGGGTGAATGGGGGAGGGGAAGTAAGGGCTGGACGAGAAAAGTTAGTGTTGGCTGGGGAAGTGAGCGGAAGTGAAAGGTGCTGCGTGGATAGGTCAAATAAGGGCAAATTAGGAAGAGGGAGTGAGTGGAAATGATTGAAAGCTAGAGAGGATAGTGAAGGAAAGTAGACGATATGATTGGATGAGAGGTAGGGTAATGCGGGCGAATGGGGGTGAGGAAGTAAGGGCTGGAGGAGAAAAGTAGGGGGAAAGTTTGTGTTGGCTGGGGAAGTGAAAGGTTATGCGTGGATAGGACAAATAATGGGAAATTAGGAAGGAGGAGTGAGTGGAAATGATTGAGAGTTAGAAAGGATAGTGAAGGAAAGTAAATTATTGGATGAGAGGTAAGCTATAGTAGAGTAGTGCGTGTGAATGGGGGAGGGGAAGTAAGGGCTGAAGGAGAAAAATTGGGGAAAGAGTAGTGTTGGCTGGGGAAGTGCGCGCAAGTGAAAGGTGATGCGCGGATAGGGGAAATGAAGAAATCAAGTGAGTTCTCGATTTCCATCAATTTTTATTTTTAATTTCCACATGAAATTTGTACAATCCAACCACATTAACTCTTACAACACATCCCAGCGAATCATTATCTAAATGTTATTATGAGCATATATTTTCGTTATGAACGCATTGATCAAATTGTACATCTTTAAAAAGCGAGTAGCATGTAAATACTTTATAAATTCCACGTATCGAAGATGCAATTTATAAATTTGCAGTTTGATATATTTTCCTAAGATTTGGCCTAAGGTCAAAGGCCTTTGCTTCCTATCCTTCAAGTACAAAAATGTTCAATCTCCTATGTCGAGGATGAATTAAAGCCCTCGAAAACGACAAGGCTTAATGATTAAAAAAAAAAAATTAAGTAACACGTTAGCGAGAAAAATGATCACCTAAACAAGTTCATTCAAGAGTGATAACTTTTCTCTCTACTGCCACACTTGAAGGTTCTTAATTTTTTTTCCTTTTTATATTTCAATGAAAACAATGATTAGATGATGAACTTATTGAAATAATATTGATCAAAATACAAACAAAAAAGGTGCATTAATGTCAAGAAGTATATGTGTCGAGCCTCAATCTTCCTTCGTTTTCAGTGAGGTAAAGAATATCCGCGAGTGATTGTTCGGCTATGGTCTCTTCTGCCTTTTCATGCATCTGCAACAAGTTATCCTTTTATTAGATAAATTATACTTATTCAGGTCTACTACAAATTCTCAATTTCGAATTTTCCAGACTTTCTATAACTTTTCTCTAACCAATTTCTCATCTTCCGTGACCCTTTTTAATGTTAAAGCAAAAAAATATATTTGGTTCTGAATTTATTTTTAAGATTTTCATTGATAACAATCATACAGAATTTTGTAAGAAGTAATTTGCAACTTACGTAAGACACTAGTAAAATATATGATTTTTCAACAAAAGAGTTGAGGTTTTAAATGAAAAAGATCAATTTTAAACTAATAATGGATGAATAAAACTTTCAGTAAAAACAATTAAATTAAACGAAATCAATAAATTTGTAATCAAATTGTAGAATTTTCTTCTAAAAACGATACATTTTTCACCAATAATGGAATAGTTCAATTTTTAGTTGAGAACATTAGTTTTAAACCAAATAATTGAGTTTTAACCTGAAAGATACTTTTTCAACCATGAAGATTCATTTTCTACTAAAAAATATTTATTTTTTTCAAAATACATGGATTTTCCACCAAATATTTGTATGTTTGAAATAATTTTCAATCTAACATTTAAATTTTCACTCAAAGATGAATTTTTTACTAAAACGATGATTTATCAACCAAATAGATTAAATTTAAATAAAAAAAGGTTAGTTTTCGAGAACAAAAAATGGAATTGTTAAATTTTCAATTGAAAATAATTCTTTTCTGCCAAATATTTGAATCCTAAGGAAATTTTCAGACAAATTTAAACAAAGTAGTTCCACTTAAAAAAAAAGTGCTTGAATTTTCATCCAAAACATAAGTTCTCAAAGAAAAAATTTAATAGTTGATGTTTTTACGAAAAAAATTATAATTTTCAATCAAAAACAGTTGAATTAAACCCAAAAAAACGAAATTTTCAAAACTACTTAAATCCTCAACCAAATCAGACTGGTCTTCAAATCAATATGAGTTTAAAGATTAATTCTTACCAAAAGAAACAGTTTAATTTTAAATCGAGAAGATTAATTTTCTACCAAACTGACAATTTTTCATAAAATTCCATACATTTTCAAACAAATTGTTTAATTTTAAACTAAAAACGATTAAATTTTCATGAATACTAGAATAGTTCAGTTGGAAAAATTATTTTGAATCCAAAGAAATGAATTTTTAACACGAAATATACTTTTTCAACCAAGAAAATTAATTTTCTACCAAAAAGGATTAAATTTGAACTAATAATATACATTTTCAAGCAAATATTTGTATCTTAAAAGGAATTTTCAATCTAAGAGTTAAATTTTCAACCGAAGATTTGCATTTATCACTAAAGCGATGAATTGTCAACCAAGAAGATTAAATTTCTATAAAAAAGATGAACTTTCAACAAAAGTTAATTTTTGAACAAAAAGAAGGGTCTTTCAACTAAAATAATAAATCATCAACAAAAGAAATGCAGATTTGAAAAAGTAATTCTAATTTCAAATAAATAGTTGAATTTCATCCAAAAAAGTATGAATTCTCAAAGAAAAATGCGTTTTAAACTATAAAAAAACCTCATTTTTAAGTAAAAATGAAACAGTTACATTTTCAGTTTAAAAAATTATTGTTAACTAAAATAACAAATTTTTTACAAAATATTTAAACTATTGACCAAAGAGATAAATTTCCAACTAATAAAATGGATTCTTTACGAAATAGTTGAACTTTCAACCAAGCAACAAATAATTAACTAATTAACTAATTAAACTAACTAATTAAAGAATTTTTAATCTGATGGTTAATTTACAATTGATGAAGCTACATTGTCAACAAAATAGTTAAGTTTTGAAGAAAAAAAAGATTTTTAACTAAATAGAAGAATCATTAAAAAAAATAAAAAAGCAGTTCCCCTTTCAACAAAAAAATATGACTTCTCAACAAAAAAGTTTAATAGTTGATATTTAAATAAAAAGGAATTATTTCCACCTAAAGAGTTGTGATTTTTAATCCAAAAGGATTCAATTTCTACCAAAAATTTAGGAATCTTTAACCTAAAAAGAAACATTTCTGAAGTAAATAATTACATTTTTGACAAAATAATAAAGTTATTGAAAACAGTTGTATAAATTTTCTAGAATTCATAACACCTACCCCTCTAAAAGCTAAATCCGTGGGTGGAGATTTAAAATTTGGCCCAAAATTCACCGAAACAGTTGCACTTTTGTGAATTGAAATCGTTGGGAAGTAGGCTCCTCTGTAAACATCCAAAAATGCTTCGCCCTGAGAAATTCCATTTTTGTAGAAAATTATTTTGCTATCAGAGAGGGGTTTCAAGGCTTTTAAAGCTTCAGGTACTTGGTCTTTCTCCTCGTAGTATAGGTGACTTTTGAACTTCACTAAAGGCTAGATAGAGAAAAAATGTATTTCATTAGAAGCCTCATAGTTCTTCTCGTATTTTTCTAAACAATATTATAATATTGAGACTTTTACTTACTCTGTCTTTGTAGGTATTCGGAATGTGTGACTTGTCATGAGCATCGGGTAAGATTATCAAAAAACCCAGTGTATCACCTTCTCCATAACCCGGACTATAATGTTTGCCCCTACTCTCGTGAAAACGCGTACCTTTTCTGAAAAGAAAGCAAAATTCGTAATATTGTAAAAATAAATATAAGGATACTTGATGAAATAATTTTTTTTAGATTTTCAAAAATCTTGATTCGGGATTTTAATTCTTTTGGCGAGATAATGATCCCTTAATTTTGCCACATTTTTAACAATATATTTTATCATAAAGTATGCGGTGTATATTACTGAAAGTTTCGAAAAAATAATTTTTTAAGAACTTTGGAAGTTTTCAAGAGAACAAAATTTTGTTGAGACTCCTGAGAAAATTTCCAATGATTTTTTATTTTGAAAAATCAATTTTATGACAAAAGCGAACAAGATTTCAAAATATTTTATATGATTGTCAAAAATTTTGAAAAAAATGTAGAAAATTTGAAAGCAATTAATTTTAAGAAAAAACTAAAAAAGATTTCAACACACTTTTCAAGCTTTCCTTAAATTAAAGAAAAAGATCTCGATGACTCTTAGGAAAATTTTCAAATTTTGCACAAACTTTTGCAGATACAGAACAAAAAAATAGAGGCTTTTTAAGAATTTTGAACAGTTTCAAGAGGATAACAAAAATTTCTTAAGGTTCATAAGAAAATCTTAAATGAGCTTTACGTTTAAAAATCTATTTTGAGATAATATATCAAAATATTTTCCCACATTTCCAATCATTTACAACAATATTGAAAAAGAATATCTAGGATTTTAGGGCAATTTTTATAATGCTACAGCATTTTAAAAAAATTTTGGTAAGAAGTATGCGAATCATTTAATAAGATAGTTAGAAGCCTAGAAAATTAAAAAAAATTAAAATTGGAAAAGATTTCAAAAAATTAAAAACAAAATGTAGATTTTTGAAGATTTTGAAATAAAATGTTGAAGCTACTTGAGGACTTGGACAAGATTAAAGATAATAAACCAATTTTCTTAAGATTCTGAGTAAATTTATAATGGTTTTTTATTTTAAAAACTTAATTCTTAAAAAAGAGTTTTAATGATTTGAAAAGATTTACAAAATTATTAAAAAAAGACTCTGGAAAACTATGAAAGATTTCCAAGATTGTCAAAAATTATCTGGAAGAATTTAATGCAATTTTTTTAGTTTTTTAAGATTTTTCGAAACATTTTAGGGAAAATTTGAATCTCCTTAAAAGATATTCAGAAATCTTAAAAAAATGTGCTTAATTTTTTCAAGAATCATAGGAAAATTGTATTTATATAGCCTTAAAAACAAGTAAACTTAAAAAAAATACTCATTAGAATTTTGTATTGTGTATTAAAAATTATTTTTCTTCTTAAATTATAGTTTGGGTGAAATTTCTTTTCTTTCTTGACTGAAAAACCTTGTTTGATTGAAAATTAACATTTTGGTTGAAACTTTTATTTGAAACATCTGAAATCACCAAACATATGTTTGAATTCTCTTAAGAATCTTAGGAAAATTGTAATCATAAATACAAATAAATAAATAAGCCTAATAAATAAATAGTTATTGAAAATTTTTATTTTATATTAATAATTATTTTCTCCCTCAAATCCAAAAATAACACATGAGCGATTAATGATACTAGTAAATATAAAAAACAAGAATTTATTGATTTTTGAGATTTGTGAGTAATATTTCCTGAAAGCATAATAGTTTTCTAAAATGTAGGTATGAATTTGCCCTCTTAATTTCAACTTAATCACAAAATCTCAACTTTTAGCGTGTTAATAGCCTTGAAAATTTGTTTTCCATTACGTGCATAATTTGAGGGTCACATGGCCCCCTGATCAAGAATTTTCCGCAGTAGAAAAAATAGTTAACATTGCGGAAATTAAAAAGTTAAAATTATCATTTTCGGCATGGAACCTCTAAATATACATATTTTTAAACTGGAAAAAATTGGGGATCATTTTCTAACCAAAGAAAGAAATTTCCCATTCAGGATTCTTGAAGATTAAAAAAAGGATTACATGATGATAAAGAGTAGTACAATCTTTAGCACCTTGATCTCCAACAGTACCCAAATTTGTCATAACCTAGAGGCGCTTGTAAATTTGCGTACTCTTGGCCCCATCCTAGTCTTGTTGCTGATCCTTCTGGCATTTCTTCGATTGTTGCCTCCCAGTACCACTTTCCTCTACTAACACCTACAATTCCGAAAAATAAAGTTAAGGAAAAATCCAGACGTATTTTTTAACGGCCCCTAAACCCCCATTATTAATTATTTCCACGAAAGAGAATTACAATAATGTAATTCATTTTTTATTTGACTTTTCTTAAACGCCGCAGCGAGTAATTGAATTTAATAGATATATTTTCTCTTCAGTAAATTTCAGTAAAATTCAGTAAATTTCTCCATATTAAAGAATTTTGATTTTATGACAGAAGTCAATGATGATTATTGAATGATAAAATACAGGAAAAAAATGAATAAAGAAATAGAGTAAAAAAATTATTCTCCTATAACATGTATAATTTAACTTCATTAAAAAAAATTAAAATGATGATTAGCATTCGTGTGGTAGTATTTTAGTAAGACCTGTTTGAATTGAGAATATTGAAAGCGCTAAATTTTGCGCAACAAAAATATATTGGCGTTAGTCCAGAAATTTCCATTATTAAAGTGATAAGATGGAAAGTTAATTCGATGTATTTATAGTAATAGGTACTAGGAAATTATTGGAGTTAGAACTACGTTGATTTTGGCAATGGAAGATAAAATTATGTCTGTAAGAAACAGAGCGTAGTTACAAATAAGCGTGCCATCAGCAGTTCCATGATGGATAAAGAAATAGTTTGTTTAAGTTGATTTTTCCTAGCTAATTCCACAATTTGTAACGACATGCCCTTTATTGTTCATCCAAAGTAAACATAACTCTATAAAAAAGAGTCACATGAGCCTACCACCCTAGCGGACCGAGTAAACGGAAAGGATACTCTACAGCGTATCCTTATAGTATCCACATAGTATCCCTTCCGTATC
>JAWWLR010000092.1:45631248-45642114 GCA_035041075.1 Acraspis erinacei | reverse complement strand
GAATAATAGAATTTTTAAATTAAAAAATTAATTTTCAGCAAAAAAAAAACGAAAAGAATTTTTGACCAGTTGAATTCAAACTAAAAATAAATTTTTAGATAAATCAGTGATTTTTAACAAAAAAAGAAAGATTTTTCAATCGAACAATTGAATTTTCCATTTTAAAAATAATTTTTTAATCAAAAATTTGCATTTATAATCAGATAGTTGAACTTTCAAACAAAAGAGACGAATCTTCAACTAAATATTTCAGTTTTTAACGAAATAGTTTATTTTTCGAATTTTCAATAAAATGGTTGAGTTTCCGAACTGTAAAGATAAGTTACAAAACAGTTGAATTTTCAAAAAAAAAAAAAATAATAATAATATTTCAACAAAACAGTTGGGTTTTTATCTAAATATCTGGATTTACAAATATGATTTTTCAAGAAAATAGTCAAGTTTTAATAAAAAAATATTAAAGTTCGACCAAAACTTTTTTTAAATCAAAAATTTTCAACCAAATAGTTAAATTATCACCATAAAAATTCATTTCCAACCAAAAAAGACGAATTTTGTATCCAAAAAGATAAATATTTAACAAAATAATTACACTTTCCACTGAATTATTGAATTTGATCAAATTAGCTGAATTTTCAAAATAAAAACATAAATTTAAAAAAAGAATAATTTTCTACAAAAAGACGACTCTTGAACAAAATACATACATTTCTACACAAATAGTTGTATTTTCAACTAAAATTATAAGTTTTTAACCAAAAAAAGAATAACGGAATTTTCAATTTAAAAAATTAATTTTCAGCAAAAAAAACCAAACCCAGTTGAATTCAAACTAAAAATGAATTTTTAGATAAAACAGTAATTTTCAACAACAAAAAGAAAGAATTTTCAGTTAAATAATTGAATTTTCCATTTTAAAAATAATTTTTTAATCAAACAGTTGCGTTTATGACCAGATAGTTGAACTTTCAAACAAAAGAGACAAATCCCCAACAAAATATTGGAGCTTTTAACGAAATAGTTTACAGTTCAAGACAAAAAGACAATTAAATTTTCATGCGGAAATTTTATTTAGAAAACAAATAAATGAATATTTAACAAAATAGTTAACGCAAATAGACGAATTTTCAATAAATGGCTGTATCTAGAAAGATGAGTTTTCAACCAAATGGTAGCATTTTTAATTAAAAAATATTTACATTCTACCAAAAACAATTGAATTTTCAACCAAATTGTTAAATTATCAAAAAAGAAATCATTTTCAACTAAAACGACGCTGAATTTTCAACATACAAAGATGAATTTTCAATTAAAGAAGAATTTTCTACAGAAAGACGAATCTTGAACAAAATACATGAATTTTCAACCAAACAGTTAAATTTTAGATTAAAAAATATAAGTTTTTAACCAAAATAGGAATAATAGAATTTTTTATTTAAAAAATTAGGTTTTAGCAAAACAAAAGAGAAACGAATTTCCAAGCACTTGAATTCAACATAAAAAATGTGAGTCAAATAAACCAATTTTCAACACTTTAAACCAAAAATGGAATAGTTAAGTTTTTACGTAAAAAGTAATTTTTAACAACAAAAAGAATAAAACATTTTAATTTTCAACCAAAGATATGAATTTTCAACTAAAATAATTAATCATCAACAACGAAAATTAATTTTTAACAAAGCAGTTCAACTTTTAACCAAGGAGATGAATTTTAAACCAAGAAAGATAAATTAACAAGAAAATATGTAATAGCTGATATTTCAGCGAAAAAAGATTTTAATTTTGAATTAAAAACAGTTGAATCTATTAAAAAAGACAGTTTTCAACAAAATAATTGATTTTTTAACCAAAGAATATTTTTGCAGTCAGTGAGAAAACAATGATTAACTTTAATTAATTTTTAACAAAATACATGAAATTATAAACAAATAATTGAATTTTCAACTTGTAAAGGATATCGTTGTAACAAAAAATTGAAGTTATTTTTTCAGATAAAAAAGTAATTTTCCATCAAAGAGATGAAGTTTCAACAGAAAAAATTAATTTGCAACAAAGTAGTTCAACTTTTAAACAAGTAGTTCAACTTTTAAACAAGTATTTCAAATTTTAACTAAGTAGTTGAATTTTTAATAAAAAAAGATTAATTCTCAACGAGAGTTCAAATAGTTGATATTTAAAAAAAAAAGAATTAAGTTTTAATCAATAACATTCGAATTCATAAAAAAACGTGTAAAAAAGTTGAAGCAACTGTCAAAAAAGATTTTAGTTTGGAATCAGAAACAGTTAAATTTATTCTAAAACGTCGACTTTTTAACAAAATACTTAATTAGTCGACATTTCAACGAAGAACGGTTTTTATTTAAATAAAAAACTGCGGAATCTGACCAAAATAAAACAAATTAGTTATTTTTCCAACAGAGATACATTTTGAACTAAAATGAAGAATCTTCAACAAATAAAATTAATTTTTATCAAAGTAGTTTCACTTTCAACCCAGCATAACTGAATTTTTAAACAAAACAAAAATTCTTAACGAAAAATGTAATAGTGGATATTTCAACCAAGGAAGATTTTAATTTAAATAAAAAACGGTTGAAATAAAAGAATAATTTTCAAGAAAATAGTTGAATTCTGAATAAAAACAAATCTTTTTCAACAAAAAAATTGCATTTTTAACCAAAAATAATTGAATTTTCTAATTGGATTCTATCAATTCTTCGTTCAATTCAGTTCGCATGTAAGTGAAAAAATGAGAAAAAAGGAAGTTTCTTGAAAATGGAGGGGAAAAAAGGAATTCTTTAATAAAATTATGAAAAAGGGGGAAGAGAGGAAAGAGTTTTAAGTCTACTTGAGAGGTTAAAAAGTTAAGGATACATATTTTTAATTTATTTAGATTATATCTTAATTGCTACTTACGTGCTTGATTTTTCTTGAAACTCTCGAGACCAGTTGGTGAACAGTTTTTGCACATAAATATATAATTCATCATAAACGGCACTAGTTTCCCCAACTGATACCCTATACAAGATTCGTGGAACCATCTCGAACAACTTGCACAAAGCAATTCGGCAATATTCAAATTTCGGTCTTTGCCACTAAAAAATTACCATAACGATTTTTTAAAACAGGTATTACATTTTTGGAAAAAAAATTACTGACGTACTTTGCAAAAAAAAGTAAATCGTGGGGTTAAACAGGAACCAGGGTGGCCATTTTAATCGAAGAAAAAATTCGAACTCTTACAATTAAAAATAGAACTAAAAAATTTTAATTCATCAATTTGTTAAGAAAACCGCACTAATTTACACGTATAAAATAGAAGCTTTTTACACTTTTTAAGTGAATTATTTTTCATCTTTAGGTTTCATAAAATTTAAAAAAAACTGTCGCCACATCTAAATCTTTTTTCGAAAAATTTAGAAAAAATAGAAGATTCTTTTCATAAAAAGAAATTAAATTTTACCCTCGCGTTTAAAAAAATCAACAATTGATTTTCTATTGGGTTCCCCAATTTTCATTAAATAAAAGTACTTTATTAGTATTTTTTATTATTTCACAAATTCTCAATTTGTTAATTTCGGGAATTTTAAATAGTCGGCATTTTCTTATTTCCTGAATATTATATTTTGATTTTTTTTCTCCGAATTTCTAAGTCGTCCAAAAATCATTTTTCTTATTCAAGATTCATACTTTTTAATTTATATTTAATTGAAAATTTGATTTGCAGAAAATACAACTATTGATTTAGAATTTTCTTTTCGTTGGAAATTAATATTTTCATTCGCAAATTTAACTATTCTGTTTTTCGTTGAAAATTGATCTTAATTAGTTCAAAATTCACGTAATTTTTGGAAAATTCGTCTTTTTTGTTTTAGTTCAACTGTTCTAAAAAGTCTAAAAATAAATAAACAAATTCTTAGTAAAAAATTCGGCTTAAAAGTTTAACTATTTCGTTGAAAATTCTATTATTTTGGTGGACCCTTCAACTAGTTGTTTGAAAATGAACTATTGTTTTATTTTGAACAGATTCAAAATCATTTTGTAATATCAATTATCTTTAAATTTGAGAAACTGGAATTACATTTCAATTATACAAATTAGTAATTAATTTAGATTTAGATTTGATCAACTCAAAACACTTTTGAAGTAAAAAAATGTGGATTTCAAGCGTTTTTAATTTTTGGAGCCTTCTTCTAATTTAAGAAATCACCTTAAAAAAGGCATTGGAATCAAGATTATTTTTAAATGCATTATATCATGTGAATTTTTGTTATTTCAAGTGATTGGATAGATTTTTCTTCTAAAAATTTGTAAAATACCTGATAAAAAATAAATTTACTGTCATTTCCCGGTCATTTTCGCGATCCAGTGACCACCCTGAGTAACGGGTATTATTTATGTATCACTGACAAAGTTCAGTTATTACATATTATTAAAGAAAATTTAGTTTTAAATTTTCGAAATAAAGGTAAAAGTAATAAAAACATTACCAATAACAGTTTCCTGTGTCGGTGAGAGCACGACCATTTGCCTTCTCACTGTTTTCGTCGGCAATTAATTTTGGTTTAACTTTTTCTTCTACTTCTAGTTTTTTCGTTTCATCAATAATTTCACTCGTCCCATTATTTACAATTTCTGGTACACTGTAATAAATAAAGAATAGTTGAAATTGTCCGAAGCAACATAACCTCAAAAATATGTTTGGATTTGAATTGATGAAAATTATTGAGTCAAAACTTGTAATGAGACAAACAATATTTAATATATATAAGGAAATTATTTATTTATTTAAAAACCTTTCAACTTTTTCTTCCGACATTGTTGATCTCATCAATTTTATAAATTATATTCTACAACATTTCTGTCAACATGTTCAACGAACACCACTAAACGACTAATCTCAGTATTCATAACCAACAAAGTTGAGAGTTCAGTATTGCCAACCTAGAATTATTTGCCGGCACGCCAATCCATTAGTGTTATTACTGAAAAAATTAATATTGAAGATTCAATAATATTTTTTTATCAAGTTCTATATCAAATTAATTATTTTATCAATTATTCTGGATTTCTTGTGAAAATAAAACAAAAAATGTACTGAAAAGGCTGAATTGTTTGTAAGTACTGGCAACACTGCCATAAAATTCAAAATTCAATACGTAGTCTATGAAATTGAATAATTATTCAAACAAATTTTTATTTTATCTTCTCATACATAAAATTCAGTGCATATTTAGGTAATAATCATGTAGGTACTATATTAAATTCAATTTAATCCGCTTCAAATTCCTCATTTTTCACATAAAAATATTGGGTTTTCAAAAAGATAGATGAAATTTTAAACAAATAGTTGTATTTTGAATAAAAAGAAAATAATTTTTCAACGAAAAAATGGGTTTTTTCAACTGAAATGATAAATATTGAACTAGAATACTAACATTTTAAACCAAAGATGAGTTTTCAAAACAGAAGATTAATTTTCTATCAAAGAGACGATTTTTCAACATAAGACGTGAATTTTCAAAGAAGTAGTTGAATTTGTAAATAAAAAGGATCAAGTTTCAAGCAAAGAGTGGAATTTTTAAGAAAAGAAACAGTTTACAACTAAAAATGGAATCTTTAAATTTTCAGATAAAAGATTAATTTTCAACATAAAAAGATCAATTTTCAACTGAAATGATGGTCTTCAACAGGAAGTTTTAAATTTTCAATTTAAACTGCTTCAAATTCCTAACTGTTTTTTTGTAAAAGTATTTCTTTTTCAACAAGACAGATGAATTTTTTACCAAACAGTTAAAATATCAACCAAAAGTATTAATTTTATACCAAAAAGCACGATTTTGCAACGAAGTATTTGAAATCTCAACCGCAGTTGAATTTTTAACTGAAAAATATCAATGTTTAACTAAATTGTTGAAATTTGAGCTAAAAAAATAAGTTTTTAAACAAAAATGGAATATGAAGTCGATGTTCATTTATTTTGTGGAAATAGCATAAGAATAAATAACAATAACATAAAAAAATGGAATAGTTGTATCTTAAGCTAAAAAAATTAATTTTCACGAAAAAAGACAAATTTTCAACCAGTGATGAATTCTCAAATAAAATTATGAATCTTCAACTGGAAAAGATGAATCTCAATTCTACAAAAATGAATGTTTGATCGCCGAGTTTTAACTTTCAACGAAGTAGTTTTATTTTCAACCAAAAAGTTGAATTTCCAAATAAAATGTAAGAAGATTAAATTTTCTACAAAAATGCATGAATTTTTACAATAAAATAGATGAATTTGTCAATAATTAATTTTGAACCAAAGTGATGATTTTGCAACTGAAATTATATGAACCTTTCATCTGGAATAGATGATTTTTAAACCATAAAGATTAGTAAAAAAAGAATTTAACTTTGAACCACATAGTTTTATTTGTAACCAAAGATATTAATTTTCAACTAAAAAGATCAATTGTCACCCAAGTAGTTGAATTTTAAACTAAAAAAGATCACATTTCAACTAAAATTGGAATCGCCCAATTTTAAGTTAAAAAAATTTAATTTCCATCTAGAAAAAAAATACAAAGTGGAGATTTTTCGATTGGAATAGATATATTTTAAATCAAACATTTGCATTTTTCACAAAAGAATTTAACTTTCAACACAGTTTTATTTTTAACCTAAAATATTCATGTCCAACTAAAAAGATTAATTTTCAACCAAATAATTGAATTTTGAATTCTAAAAGATCAGTTTTCAAGAAAAAATGGGATCGTTAAAATGTGGTAAAAAAAAAATTTTCCCTTCCAATTATTTTTAACCTTCAGATTAATTGTCTACTCGAAAGACGATTTTTTTAACGAAATACATGATTTTTCAAATAAAAATGACAAATTATCAATCAAATAGTTGAAATTTTAATAAAATAAAATCAATAACTAAACAGTTAAATTTTCAGTTAAAAAAATTAATGTTCAACAAGAAGATGAATTTTTAACTAAATGGTGGAATATTCAACTGGCACAGTTATATATTCATGTAAAAAAATTAATGTTCGAACAAAGAGATGAATTTTCAATTAAAATTATGGAATATTAAAGTGGAACAGTTACGTTTTTAGGCAAATAAAACTAACTTTCAACAAAAAATCAATTAAAAAAAAATAGGTACATTTTCAAACAGTGATGAATTTTCAACTAATATTATGGACATTTAACTCAAAAATATGACTTTCTAACGTAGAAGATTAATTTCTCCAAAAAAAGACAAATTTTCAATTGAAAAAGATAATTCACAAACCAAAAATTAAATACATTCTTGGTTTAAAAAAGTAATATTAAACAAACAAATGAATTTTAAACTAAAATGATGAATATTTAACTAGAACACTTAAATTTCCAACCAAGAACATTAATTTCCACCAAAAAAATAAGAATTTTCAATTATAGAAGCAAATTTTTTAATCGAAAATGAAATATCTACATTTTTAGTTAGAAAAATTAATGTTCAACCCAAGAGATGAATTTTCAACTAAAATCATGAAATATTCCATCGGAATAGTTACATTTTTAGATATTTAAAATTAATTTTTTTTTAACAACTAATTAAAAAAGATACGTACATTGTCAAACAGTGATGTATTTTTAACGAAAATTATGAAGCTTCAACTAGAATAATTTAATTTTAAACATAATAGATGAATTTTTAACCAAGAAGATTAATTTCTACAGAAAAAAGAAGAATTTACAATTACAAAAGATAATTTTTAAACCAAAGATTGAATAGGAAAATTTTTAGCAAAAAAATTAATTGTAAACAAAGGAGATGAATTTTCAACTAAAATGATGAAATATTTAATTGATAGGTAAATGTCCTGTTTAAAGAAGAAACTAATTTTGAAAAAAATAGTTATAGAATAATTGAGTTTACAAACAAAAAGAAGAATTTTCAACTCAGTAGATAATTTTTACCAAAAATATGGATTTTCAACGAAAAATTGAATAGCTGATTTTTAGTTAAAAAATTAAGGTTGAACCAGAGATAAATTTTCAACTAATATCATGAAATAGTCAATCGTAACAGTTACATTTTTCGTTAAATAAAATTAATTTCTTGAAACAACTGATTAAAAAAGATATTTAAATTTTTAAATAAAGTGATGAATTTTAACGAAAATTATGAATCTTAACTAGAATAGTTGAATCATAAACAAAAAAGATGGATTCGCAACTAAAATGATGAATATTTAAATAGAATAATTGCTTTTTCTACCAAAACGATGAATTTTCAACAAAGCAGATTAATTTCTACAGAAAAAAGAATTTTTTAGTACAGAAGATAATTTTCGAAACAAAAATTGAATAGCAAAATTTTTAGTTATAAAAAATTAATGTTAAACAAAAGTGTTGAATTTTGAACTAAAATGTTAAAAAATATTCAATTGAAATAGGTGAATGTTTCGTTTAAAAAAAAAACCATTTTGAAAAAAATAATTACAGAAATGAATTTTCAACTTAAAAAATTAATTTCTATCAAAAAGATGGATTTTCAACGAAAAATTGAATAGTTGTTTTTTATTTTAAAAAATAAATTGGTTTTCAACCAAAGAAACGAATTTTTAATTAAATTTATATTGCAATTAAAAAAAAATTAAGCACACTGACAAAAAAATTCCTTGACATGTCCAGGTAGGGTAGAGACCCCGAGTATATTTAAATAACTTTATTATCACAGAACAATATCTATAATTTATATACAAAAATACTTTTTTTACAACTAGTAAACGCACGCCATTATACAGTCTTTCACCGATTTCATTTTAAAAGTGCCTAATGACTATTGAATTAAAATAATTAGTCTCATAAATGAAGTTTAAATCAGCAAAATTACATTGATCTCAAATTTACTTTGCACACTTCTCCTTGCATAAGTCTAGAATTTGGAAAGAAAATATATATAATTATTAACGTTGTCAAGAAATATATATAAACTAGAAAAATGAGACTGAAAAATATTTTAGTTCTGAATTATTTTTTTTTTATAATTTCAAATAAAGCGATTATTAACATTTTTAAAATTTTTATTTGCACTGAAGTCAAAATTTTGTACACTATTAAGATAATACGCCTTGAATTGTTTTGTACTTCAAACATCCAGCATCGATTTTTGGAATTGTACAATTATTACATTTTTTGAACATTTTGTGAGGTAGTTAATAATTATTACAAGTATGTCTTAATTCGATCAAAAGAAAAATAGCACAAAATACGAAAACGTCCGATTGTTATCGCAGATTCCAGAGGCGGACTGGCAAGAAACAACCAACCCGATAAAAGCCTATCCGACTTGTTGCAAAGGCGGTTTAAAAAAGCGGGTAAAAAAAAAACAGTGATTCAATTCCACGCCAGTTCGCCTCTGATAGAAGCTAAAATCAGTCAAAAAATTGAGGCAAGATCCACTCAATCTCGTAGCCTACAATTTTTAAATTGAGTACAACTCATAAATGTTAATTAATTTTACAAACATTAATTATATACTAAAAAGTTCTACGCCGTGAAAACTGATGCGATAAATTATACGAAAAAGAAATATCAAAATATAAAAGACTAAAAAGAAATTGATACAAATGGTCCAAAAGGTAGAATCTAAAAACCTAATTCACTTTCAAAGGAATTGTGTCCACTCAAAAACTCTTTCTTACCTTTGCAGAATAATTGCCTTATTGCTTTATTCAGAGTGGCCGTTTTAATCGAGGAAAAAAAATGTACGATCATTTTCCGGATCACAGAAATTCTTCCCGGTCATGGAATTCAAAAGATCCGAAATATTGATGCTGAACATTTTTTCATTTGCAGTTATAAAAACTGAACCACAAATTCAAAGACTCAAAGTAAAACACTTTTGAATTTTAAACTTTTTAAATTAAAGCTTACCAAATTTTGAATTACATCGGAAGCTTTCAATACTTTTCAAATGAACATTTTGAAATTAAATGCTGATAAACTGCAAACTTGAAATTTTAGAACTCTTATAAATTGTATAGTCAAAAAGTTTAAAAAAGAATTTTTTACTTCTATCAAAATTGGATTCGAAATCTTTTTAAATAGTTCGTTAAAAAAGTCAAAATATAATTTTTATAAAAAATAACCTAAGAAAATCTACTTTTTAAAAAAAATTTTGGAATCTTTTTAAATTATTTATGAAATCTGTCGAAAACTGCTTAATATCTTCAACATGCTTAGAATTTTTTCTAATTTAGAAAGGTCTCGAAAGAATGCAAAAATTGTATTAGGATTCCCAGTAAAATTGAAAATTTTTAAAGGTTAATTTTAAGAAAATATTTCAATTAAATTATTAACTATTTTTTATTAATTAATTGTTAATTAAATTTAAAATTACTTTTTTAATCTTTTAGAAACTTTTAAATATCTCTTAAACTTACTCGATTTAAACAAAATTAATGCTTCTTCAATTGTTACTTATTCATTAAAATTTGTTTTAAAATATTTCTAAATATTCTCCTAAAATGTCGTTTTTTTAAATTAATAAGTCTTCAATTGTTATCTATACATCCAAATTCGAAAATTTAGCTAAGAAATTAATATTTTTGAACAGTTCAAAGACTGAAAAAATATTTGAATAAGATTTTCAACTTAATAAAAGTGTTTACTCATAAATCTTTTAATGTGAAATTAGTTAAAAATTGAAAATAACTTATAAACTTTCAATCCGACGTTTGCATTCGTTTAACTACTAACAATTTCGAATTATTTTCATATTAATTTCCTTATTTTTATTATTTAAATTAATCTTAAACATACTTATAATCGCCTCGTAACAAATTATTGTTTAATTTTTAATATTCGAACTACAGAT
>JAWWLR010000092.1:45590564-45603704 GCA_035041075.1 Acraspis erinacei | reverse complement strand
ACAATACTTCAAAGTATATACAAACTATATATAATATTTCCACCTGTGATTAATTAGTTGGCCCAACTAACCATTTTTTGTTGCTAATTTTTCAAGTGTTGTACGCTCCCACGCCAGGACGAACTTAAGACCATTGTACTATACAAATGTTTTAGTGCGAGTTTCCTCGTGTACTGAAAAAAAGATTGTAGGTAAATCCTGGTATTAGTGTAATATAATATGTAATATTTAATATAATATGTAATGTAAGATGTGGTTTAGTACGTAGTGTAACATCTAATGTAAAGTGTAGTGTATTATGTAATGAAATATGTAATGTATTGTGATAACCAAACTATTTAGCCTTTAATAAAAAGTTAGCAATATCAGCAGACCATCATCTTATAATTTTATATTCAGAAGTAAGGGTACTGTTACGTCTGAACAATGCAAACGTACCTGTAATCATATAAAGATGTTCCTAGTCTTTTATTTGAATCTAAAACATAAAAATAAACCTAAGAAACTAAAAATAGGTACCCAGATAAATAACAAATTTAGAGAATGAGCACAGAGAAAGCTCACCTATTTGAAAGGCTTTGAAACGTACACACTGACGTGAATAGAGCGTACAAGGACGATCATGGAAGGTGACAGAACTGCGAAATTTCAAATAGCCGTGTATTATGGGGGACTTCAAATAGGCGAACTTTGAAATATGGGAGATTTCAAATAAACGAATTTTCATTGTATATAATACAATTAAAATCGAATTAATACCTTTTAAAAACAGAGGTAGATTGAATTCGTTAGGAATTTATTTATAATGCTGAATACGTCCTATTTAAAACACTTCTTTGATAGAAAGAAGCGATTGTAAGAAAAGTGCGAAATTATTGTTGTAAATGAATATTTATTTCAGTCAGTGAAATATTAACGAAGCAACCGAATTTTATTATTGATTGCAAAAAATAAGAGCTCTTTGTTTAAAAATTAGGTAGTTGATATAGTCAGATGTAATTTTAAATGAGGAAAATATTTCGTCCAAACAAATTAAGTTCCTTGACTCAAAGAAGTATACCATAAATTTTTATCCCCATCTACTATTATCAAAATGTCATAATAAACTTCAGAAAATGTTAAGGAGTCATTCTAGTATCTATTCAAGAAAAAAACGCTTTGTGAATTCTATATGAGATTATTGGTCAAGATATTGATGTACGATTTGTTAGGCTTAATAAATGCACTCTTGAAATAGATTTTTTTTAATTATTCATTTTATATACATTTAAAGTGCGTAGATCCGGCTTGTTTAAAAAATCTCGAAACTGGGCCATCTGAAATAGAAAAATGAAAAGTTTTGGGTTAAACATGACAGTGGGTACTTCCTCTAATCTTTGTTTTAATATACGTGCAAAAATAACAAATTAGCGGTCAAAACAAAACAAAATCGTGTTTTTTTTCACCGTTTTTCGTAAAAAAACGTATTGTAAAGATCAACATTTTATAATAAATTTTATAGGGAACATAAGCATTGTCATACTTAACCTAAAACTTTTTGATTTTTCAGTTTCAGATTACCCAGTTCCGAGATATTTTCAACAAGCGGGGACCTTCGTACTTTACGAGGTGTTGCGTTTAACTGACCTTTTTGTGTATAAAAAGTGTATAAATCCTACATCAATATCTTTATCAACAATCTTATAAAAAAATTCACAAAGATAGCGTTTTTACGAGGGTACTTCATAATGTTTCTATAAATTGAACAGAATTCCACAAGAATTAATGTTTCTCATTGGATTTAAAGGATTTCATGATAATTTCAAATATTTCGGGTAATATGTGTTCGAAAGATTTTTCTAACATTTCAAAACCTCAAAAGGATTTCATAGGATTCATTAGATCTTGGGATATTGAAAAAGATTCCAAGGGATTTCAGAGGATTTCCAATATTTAGAAATATTTCAAAGGATTTTGAAGGGATTTTATCAGAGTTTCGAGGATTTTAGTAATTCTAAGGGAGTTTGAAGGCTTTTCGAGAAGGTTTATAAAAAATAAATTGCCCAGGATTTCAAGTATGTTTGTTTTAATTTGAGCGTATTTTAGAAGATTTCCAGGAATTTTCAAAGGATAAAAATTATTAAGAGGTAGCATATCATATAATTTAAAATTATTTGGATAAATATTTTTTATTCAAAAATGAGATTTATCTACAAAAAAGAACATACACTGTCATTTTCATCGTTCAAAATTAAAGAATTCTAAATATTGTAAACTTTCAAAGTTTAATCATTCTAAAAACGTCGAAAATTATATGATTTATAATTCGAATCATTTTTTAATCATTGAATTGGTCTCGGAAATATCGAAATACACTTCTTTCGAACAGTTTTTTTAAAGAATTACGTTATTTTTATAGTTTCTGCAGTTTTTACAAAGAAATATATTAATTGCACTCCAACTTTAAGTATTTAATGAAAATCAACATGAGACTACACTAACATGCTTTTTTATTTGTTTGAAAAAATAATTATTAAAAAAATTTTGTTAACATATTTTTTACTTTTTACAACCATTTCTCAACTTATGCAAACATACGTTTGTTATAGCAGAATTGTTAGACTCAAAACTGTTTTCTCCAAACTGGCAATGTTACAAAACAATGTTGTGAACAATTTTTCTACGTCATTCAATATGAGTATACATTTGCGTGTCCCCATATATGAATTTCAAACTTTTGGAATTAATTATAAACAAACTGGTAGTCAGATAAAAAAAATTCCAAAACAATAATTTTCCAAAATGAGAAAGCCTTTTACAGATGTTTGTATGCTGATTTTCATTAAATGCTTAAAGTTGCTATGCAATTAATATATTTACTAAAACCAATTGCAAAACTTAAAAAATAATTATTTAAAAAAATGGATTAAAGCAGCACATTTAGATATTTCCGAGGCTAATCTAAGTGTGTTTTCGTTTCTTCGATCGGACGTTTAGTTTGTTTATAATTAATTACAGAAGTTAAAAATCTCAAAAAAATTAATCTACAACAAATTTCTTTCTCCTAAAACTATATATCGCATGCATGTACTCAGGCGGAAAAATTATATATATTTTATATTTGGTGTGAAGTTTCATATATAATATTCATTTCTTTTATACAAAAAATGTATTAAACAAATGAATATTATATATAATTCTGCACACTATATATAAACTATATATAATATTTCCGCCTGGGTAGGAGTGTTTTTAACCACAAAAATAATTAAGAAGTCAGTAATCACCATTGTTATTTTTGGCAGTTTCACCTTAAAAAAATGACTTTTAAATCGAAATAGCTTGAGACTGAGTTTGTTATGAAAAAATAATAACATTGCATGCCAAGATTTTATAATTAGTATGATAAATTGTTATTAAAAATATTTATTAATACACTTGTATTAATACTTGTTACTAACTTTAGAGTCTCAACTTAGTCTCAAGCTATTTAATTGGGAAAACATATTTCGTTCTTTGTGAAAATACTAAAATGCTGAGTTTTTTCAATCTTATTATTTACAAACATTTGAAGTCTGACATTTTACGAAATAATATCAAAGATATATTATTTTTAGGAATATATGTAGCAATTCTGGTGATTAAAGGAAATTAAAGTCTGAAAAACCTTAATTTTAAATATTTTTGCGACTAGCAGTCACTCTTACAATAATTCAAAACCCTTTCAGTGCGTAAATTTTTTTTTTACATAAAAGGATATGGATGTCGAGTTTGTTTATAAGAATTTAAATGGTTATATTTTATTAAATATCATAAAGCATATATTATTTTGAGGAATATGTGCAGCAATTCCATCGACCAAGGGAAATCCGAATCTGAAAAAATCTCATAAATATTTTACCACAAAAACTGTTTATAACAATGAATAGGTTATTGTTAATTTTTCAACAATTTTTGTGATTAACTGTCTTAGTTTTTCAAGATTAAAAGTAATTCAAAACTTTATTTTTCAATTTTTCTTCAATATTAAGGCAATCCTTAGTTACCATTTTTTGAAGTCCAAAAATAATTGTTGATGGCATAAACAAATTAAAAAAACAAATGCATATCTTAGCCATTTCGCGCTCTAAAAATCTTGTTCCTTTGACAAAATTGATCAAAAATTGAAAATATATAAATAATATGTACAATTCATTCATATTTTATAATAATTGTTGATTTTTTAAATGAATTGAATAACCAAATATAAATTTTGGTCAATTTACAAACGGCAGATTTTTTTAACGGATTAATTCTAAATTACTAAGAAAATTGTTCGTTTATGATACTTTAATAACCACAAATAATTGTCTATTTAAAAAAATTATAAACAAAATTTACAGCTTGTCTGCTTGTTAACAAAAGCATGTGGGTTTTTTACGAAATCGACTGTCAGTCAGTGACTCAGGAAGGCCCTAATTTATTACGAGACTTTGTCAGATGACAAGATTTGTTATTTCTTGAAAGAAATTTGATAAACAAATACAGATTCTTGTCAACTTTCAAACGGCATATTTTATTTTCTCAACGGAATTAATCTAAGCAACTCAACTACTTGGTTAAAAATTAAAATACTTTGTTGAAAATTCATTTTATTAGCTTAAAATTTATGTCTTTTGTTGTAAATGAAAATATTTTGTTACAAAAATTCGCTTTTTTGTTAACAAAAATGAATTTTTTAGCTAAAAATTCAAGTATTGAAAATTGATCGCTTTTAGTTGAAAACTTAACTATTTGATTGAAAATGAGGTTTGTTGTTAAAAATTCATATTAATTGCTTAAAGAGAAAGAGGTGAAAAATTTGGCTAAAGTTAAGGTCAATAAAAAAAATTAAAAATAGTGAAACTAAATTAAAGTTATAAAACTTTGTTTAAAAATTATACTGTTGAAAGCTAAACTCTTTTATTGAAAATTCGTCTTTTTTCTTTGATAATTCATCAGTGTTGGTAGAAATGTTTTCTTTTTTGGTTAAAATTTTTACGGTTTGATTAAAAATTAGTCTGGTTTAGTTGAGGATTCATCTATTTTGTTAAAATTTTTTTGTTAATAATTTAACTGTTTGTTATTTAACGTTAAAATCTTCCTTGTTTGAAATATCAACTAATATATTTTTTGTTGAGAATTAATTTGCCTTGATTAAAAATTCAACTATTTTGTTGAAAATTTAATTATTTGTGAAAAATAGAACTACTGTGTTAAAGTTTTAATTATTTTGTTAAAAATGTAACTTTTGTGTTGAACATTCGTCCTTTAGGATTGAAAAAAAGTAACTCTTTGATTGTAAATGCAACTGTTTATTCGAAAATCATTTTTTTTATTTTATCTTTTTGTTTGAAGCTTCGATTATTTGGCTACAAATTTTTTTTTAGAGCATTTAATTATTTTGTTGAAAATTGATCTATTTTGTCAAAAAATCACCTTCTCGCTCGAAAATAAACTGCTTCGTTAAAAAATTGTCTTTCTGGTTTAAAAAATTCACTTTTTTCTATTGAAAATTCCAATTTTTCTGGTAGAAATGTTATTTTTTAAGAATTCAACTATTTTCTTAAAAAATGATCTCTTTGGCTTGAAGGTGCGACTATATGGTTAAAAATTCCACTAGTTGTGGTTGAAGTTAATTCTTTTTTATATGAAAATTATACCATTTGATTGAAAATTCGTTTTTGTAGGATGAAAATTCAACTTTTGGATAGTAAATGCAACTGTTTCGTCGAAATCAATGTTGTTTTGTTGAAATTGAACTATTCGGTAGAAAAATCATCTCTTGTTAAAAAATTAATCTACTTTGGTTTAATTTTCAATTATTTTGTAGAAAATTCAATATATATTGAATTACAATCTTAAGCTTTTTATATTGAATTCAATATGTTACCTATAGATTAATTTTATTCCAAAATTTGTTTTCCTTATATTCGTGAAATTAACATTTAGGGTTGTGCGAAGTCTGTTAAGGTTTACATTTCAATATCTGCTGAATATTATTTGTTAGGAGTTTCTTCACTGATATCATGATTATTTACATCAATCTAAGTATTTTTTTAAAACTGGGAACGCTTATAAAAAAATGTCAAATTAGCTGTTAAAAAAAATTAATAGAAAAGAATATTAAAAACTCGCCTTAAATCGCATTAAAATTCAATTAGCTCTCATTTAAAAAAAATCTCAAGTCTGATAAAAATTATAATCTCCAGACTAACTTGTCTAGAAAAACTTTTCTTGCCCCACTGTGCATCGTGAAGCTTGATACCATGGTCTGGCTCAAGTGATCCCAAAACGCGCAGACCTTAGTCACTAGCGCCACTCTCGGACGTCGTCTCAACTCCTCACTGGGAGGGATGGAAGCTCACGAGGGCTTGCGAGAGGGTAAGAGAGACCGAGAGCAATACGCACCCAGTTGCAGAGCAACAGTGACACGGCACCAGAGAGGGACCGAATCCAATAATCAAGCCACCAGCCAGAGAGAGAGAGGGCAACCTTCGAGAGAGACGCCAACTGAGATCAAGCGAGAGAGCTTGCGTCTACGTCAGGAAAAGCTCCGAGCTTATTGGTCCCGGTCCATTGTTGCGTATTGATTGCTGCGGAGCGGTGGTATGGTCGTCGGGACACTTGGTTGTCGTCGTAGTCGTCCTCGGTGATGATCGGCGCGGTGGTGGCATCAAGTCGAATTGCGAATCGGTAACGGAAACGCGTAGTCGTCATTCACAGCTCGCGTCGTTCTCGCACCTCTGCCCGGGACAAACACTTTGACGCATTTCTTGGTGCCAGTGCGGATTCTCGGGGTGAGGGAGCCGCAAGTGCATGTTCTCCGGAAGTGTCACCCGGAAATAGGAACCAGGACTAAGCTACCGCAGCTGCTGAGAAGCTGGCTAGCAGAATTGTGTGGCTGTTAGAACTGGGTGAATATCAGAATTGGGTTACTATCAGAATTGGGAGACTATCAGAATCGGGTGACTGTCCGCGAGTGAGACGTCAACGAGAGTAGAGGTCACCAAGGAGGGTAGGAAGGTGCCAAGAGGGTGGTAAATCATAAGGCATCAGGAAGTGTCGACACTGATTCAAGTGAGGATAATGTGACCGAAGCCTGGAGTGACAGAAATGAAGAGTGAAGAGAAGAAGTGTTAGAAGAAGTCAGGTGGTATTTTTTGATCGGGAAGCATCTCGCCAGTCAAGGCCGTGGATCCGGCAACATTATGAAGCGCATCAAGAGCAGACTGCTGGCTGGTCACTGGGGACGGTGAATGTATGACCCGGGGGCAGCCAGCAGAGATCTGCTGCCGGGATGACGTATGACGAGACGACTGAGCAGCCCCCGGTAGAAGACTGCCTCAAGGTTCGGAAATGGTGGTGTTTCGTCCTCTCGAGCATCTTCACCTTCCTCGCGGGGCTGCTCATCGTCCTGCTCTGGAGGGCTTTCGCCTTCCTCTGCTGCCGAAAGGAGCCAGAGGTTGCTCCAAATGACCCCAAGCAAAAGGAGCAGAAGGCGGCCCGCCAGAACAAAGAGTTCGAGGGGACTTTTATGACCGAGGCCAAAGACTGGGCCGGCGAGCTCATTTCCGGACAAACCACCACTGGACGTATTCTTGTGAGTTGCAATTTTTAACATATTTTATTGTCTTAATTATCAAACAATAACTTAATGGAGAGCGCACGCTTCTGGGCCAACGCAACGGCTTGAAATGGAAATGATTGTCGAACTTGACCGCAGAAGTTTTTTCTGTTTTAGGACTGACAGAAAATCTTGGAGTCTTATGTTCATCAGCATGGTTTCTTGCTGATGAAAAATTATTGCTCCACGATTTTACGGATTTTTGGGTGTAAATTTGCATGGGGTAGGCTGAAAACTAAGTCGGGTAGGGATAAAAGAGACAAATTAAAAATATTGGTCATCTCTTTTTATGAGTAGCATAAGTTCTCATTATTTTGCAAAAACACTTTCGGAAAAAATTACATTGGTATGAATTACAGTAAAAACAATTGCTGTGTTTTTATGATTCAGGAAGTATAATTTTGCTTCTAACAGTAACAAAAAATAATTTTTTTCTGCAAAAGGAAAATTGAGCAGATACTTTAAACCTGGTAAAAAGATCGGAATTATTGTGCTCAATAATTGATGCCATAGCACTAAGATTTATTTTACCTATGCTTAAATTTTTCTTATAGACTTTCCCAAATTTTACTTTGAATAATTTGTAACAATTTTCGACATTGCAAATCACAAGAAAAAACTAAACATCATATAATTTATTAACTTGTTTCACACACTAAATATTTTTTTAATTTACATGTCATCTACAGTTTTTTCTTTAAAAATAATATTACACGTTATTTTGTTGAAAAATTAATTGTGGTCTTTTTCAGTTTGTTGACATGGTTTAGGTTTTCAATATTATTTATTTTTTAAATTCCAATCTTTAAATCCTTATTTCCTTGGAATTCCCTACTGGGAAAAAACTAATTTCTTCCAGCAAGGAATTAGTCACCTGTTCCAAACATGTTACCAATATTGCCATGGCAACTCTCCAAATGTCCCTCATTTGGCTTTTCCAGTGCAGTAGCTTTATCATGATATTAAATTTTGGATAGAATCACTTTGACGTTAAATAATGTAATAAGTAGGAGAGAATGTAAAAGTAAAAATTTTGATTTATTTTATTTACACATTTCCCTGAATTTATTATTTCTCATACCTAGCAGAATAATTAATCAGGTTCTTACCCTGTTTTCACAATTTTTAGAAATTTTGCGCTTAATAGAAGCGTATTAAGGTTGGAGGTCTTCCATAAAAAATAGGAAAAGACTGAAAATAATTAGCATGTTCAAATTTTGGTAACAGCAAGTTAATTTTTGCTCATATCTTTTCATTCGGTATCTTACCAAATTTGAGTCAAAACACAAAATCATTGGCATCAAATTTGGAAGATTAATAATGATATAAATTTTAATTAAATAGATCATTATTATATTCTTCCTGCATTTAATTTATTGCAAAGAAATGTTTATTATTCTTTCGAGATAAAAATTAATTTTGAAATAATCGTCATTACGGCATTTCAATTAAGAAGTAATGAAACAAAACCCGATAAATCCATTCTTTTGAAAAAATAGGGATAATTACTGTTTCTCTATGTTTGAATTATCATCTATTTGATTATCAAATTCAGGTTTGCGAAAAAATGTTTCATAATGATTTTCACGCCTATCAATAAAATAACATGAATTAACATTTTTTTATTTCTGATCACAAGTTTATTACGTAAATAGATCAAAATTGTTAAATTTTTACACTTTTTAAAATTCAGGAATATATTTCAATATTTCTCTTTTAATGTGTAATCTTTCAAAACATAAAAATTTTATTTTTTAAGTTTGAAATATATTAATCATGTATAAAATTATCAAGAATTCGGACAAAAAATATTCTTGAATGAAAAATTGTTTGAGTTTTAGAATTCACGAAATATAACATTTTCGAATGAAAAATTCACAAAAAGATCATTAATTTTCGAATTAGAATAATGACGACTCAAAAATTCCTGACAAAAAAATTCCGAGTCATAAAATTGACAACAGAAAAATATGAATGATAAATTATTTATTTTTATGTTATCTTTGTACGATGACAGGTTTTTGAGAGTACTGAAATAATAACTTGAGCAGCAACAGCTTTTTTATATTTTTGGTTCAGTTAATCTTTTTTTGTGGTCCTGAATAATTTGAAAAAATATACATATAGTTTTTTATTTGATCAATTCTAAATGTAAAAAAAATGTTAAATTCGAAAAGAGCCTCGCAGATTTTTTTGCAGGAATTCATATTATTGATGCTATAATCGAATTGAAAATATTATTAATAAAATTTCTGGAAGTTCTGCAATTATTGATCAGAATTTTTCCTACTGAGCACTAATACTTTTTCACTGTACCCACTATTTATGACCCATACATATATATATACATATACATATATATCATACGTTCGTGCTGGGTTCACTTGGCCGGAAAAAGACCTCTCAGTTTCCAAGGACCCATAAACATTGTGAAAAAGTTTTTGATGCTTTATGGACATTTCAAATAGGTTGAATTCTGCTCTGAATACGGATTTCGAACCCAACTTTACCCACTTTCCTAAGTTCTCAATTTATGCTCAATAAAAAAAATAGTTTTTTATTCAAAAGATTTTTGGTAGGTCCTGAGTTACATAACAAGTTATATAAAACTCGTTTTATTTTCTTAGTGACAGATAATGTAGTTATTAATTATTATCAAAATTATAATATTTTCAATATTCTTTAGTATTAAAAACAAACTCTGAAAAATAAATTAAGTGATAGAAAAGAAAGGTCGATGGAAGGAATGAGAACAACTTTCATGCGAAATTATCATTACAGGCCTATAATGATTTTCATATATATTTTTCGTGATTATAAAAAACTCCGTATATAAATTCATTCTGTAGAAAATATTTGAAATCTTTAAAAAATCAATAGCAGTCCTTTGAAATAGTGATAAATATATTGAAATTATTGAAAATTCCTTAAAAATAAAATTAGTTATATTTATTTCTTGAAGTTCTCTAGAAATCTCCTGGTAAAATCCCCTGTAATCTTTAAAATCCCTGGGGGACCTATAAAAACCCTTATATCTTTCGAAATTCTTTTAAATTCATTAAAATCTTTGGAAACCTTTCAAAATTCTTCGACAACCTTTAAAATGTCTGAAACCGCTTGAAATCGATTGAAGTCTTTTAGATAACTAAAAATCTTTAAAATCCTTCAAGATTGTTTTAATTTTTAAGTATCCCTTAAAATCGTCTAAATCCGCAGAAGGGCCTTAAAATTAAATCTATGTTTTTCTCTAATGTTCTATAGAAATCTAATAAAATCTTTCATTGCAAATCATGTAAATTCAACAATTTTATTAAAAAGTCATTATTTTTTGTTCCAAAATTCCTCTATTTTGGTAAAAAATGAACTGTTTGCTGAAAATTCATATTTTACTCTCGAAAATTCAACTGAAATCTTGTTGGATTAAAAGTTCGATTTTTTTTTTGAAAATTCCTCTTTTCGGTTTAAAAATTCATTTCTTTTGAAGGAAATTTAATCTTTTTTAGTTGAGAATGCAAATGTTTCAGAGAAAATTTCTATTTTGGCTTGATAGTTCTTGAGAAATAGTAATAGTTCATTAAAATAAGTAGAAAACATTTGAAATCCCTTAAATATAAATTATACTAAACTTATTTTCCTTTAAATCTTGTGAAATTCCTTAACATCCCTTAAAAATGTTGGAATCGCTAGGAATTCCATGAAATTTAATTGAATTTATAAAGTCTTCTAGAAATCTCTAAAACTCAAGTCTTACATTCCCTGAAATCTTTGTAAATCATATGAAATTGTTTTAAATTCCTTAAAATGTTATATGTCCCTTCAAATTCTTTAGACTCTTTGACAATATCTTAACATCCTTTATAATTTAGTTAGTTTCTTCGAATCTGTTATAAACGTTGAAAAACGTAAAAATACCTTGAAGTAATTTAAAATCCCACGTTAAGTAAATAAATAAATAATTCTTTTCTGGTTTCTATAATTTTTGCATCACTTTTTTCAAAATTTTAACAGTATTTTAACAGTAATTTTACTTCTATGCTGAGTTTTTAAATGATGATTTTCTATAATGATTTTTCTAGAATCGCGTAAGAATAATAAGAAATTCATTATACAGGGTGGGCGCGCTGGGGCTTACTGAAAAGTATGCCACTCGTCTCACTCGTCAATGCTATTCTTATAGGCCTGTATGCGGGGTTGCATACTTTTCGGTAAGCCCCATCGTATCCACCCTGTAGAAAAATTATTTTAGGTCTACACTGAATCTTCTATAGTATATATTTTGTATTCTTAATTGAAATCTTATTTTCAATGAAGAAAAATGTTGGTAATTTGCGAAAAACGTCACGTGCGCTCTCCAGGTTCTAATCTCTCAACCAAATAAAATATACCTTTTAGAATAAATAATTTCAAGAATATATTTGACTTTATTTATTCAAAGTAAATACATTTTTTTCTTGGGGTTTATAAAAGTTTGTTTGCTTGACTGAAGTTTTATTTAGTTGAAAGATTATAGCAGTTATAATATTAATATTTGATATGCAATTTAAATTTTAATCAGTAAAAAGTGACCGATTTAAATAAAAATTTGGTATAGATCCTCTTTAGAAATGTTGCTGAAAGTCAGTGACGGTGAATGGAAATATTTTCATAATTCTCTATGAATATTGTATGATAATTACCGCGACCTGGAGCTAACCGGCGCATATGTGGGGTAAAGTGGTGCACTCTTAGTTCCACATTAAATCCAGATTTGGCTTCTTTTCGGGTTTGAAATTGGAGTTTTGCGTTTTTTAGTTCCAATTCTCTATATTATTTACCAAGAAGACGCCAATAACGCATTCGTAAACGCAAAATCGAGGATGTGCCGTTTTTCTCCACATGCGCCGCTTAGCCCCAGTTTACAATATTTCTCTAAAAAATAGGTGACAAAGACTGTCACATTTGTATGAAAATAAAACTGAGAAAAATGCGAGATATGCTTATTTAAGATTCTATTATTTAACGAAAGCCAGACATATTCCGCAGAATTAAAATGTGTATTTGACTTGAGCAACCGTAACCTTATTGTCAAATATCAATAAAAAGTTTCATTTTTCCAACAGGTAAAAGGTACCATTTTTCTACATTTTCATTGCATTATTCAAATTGAAATAATTTTTTTTGAAATCGGAAACTTACTTAAAAAGATAAATTTTGAATAAAAAATGGAAGAATTTCATTTTCAGTTAGAATAATTAATTTCTAACCAAGAAAAAGGGAAGTTTCAACAAAATAGTTAAATTTTCAACCAAAGTCATGAATTCTCGATAAAAAATGCATCCTCAGCAAAAAGCATAACAGTTGATATTTATACCAATAATATTTCAGCTTGTAATCCAAAAAATTGAAGTAAACCAAAAAATACGGATTTTGTAACAAATAATTTGAATCATTAACCGCCACAGATTTACTTTCAAACAAACAAGAGGAATTTTTAACAAAAAAGTTGAATTTACAACTACAAAATACGGATGTTCAGC
>JAWWLR010000092.1:45571581-45585957 GCA_035041075.1 Acraspis erinacei | reverse complement strand
CATGTCGAACAAACTCGACGACGGAGCTTGCTCCTCCTCGGTCAACCTAGACACTGCGTCAAGAACGTGATGTACGGCACCTCTTGGGTGTAGGCTGTTGAGATGATAACCCTGATCTTCCTCATTTCGCGAGCCGGCCGTTAGGTTTTAATAGTTTGTTTAGCGACGAAAGACCGCTTTTTTTTGTGATAACATTAAAATTGAACCCCTGCATATATTCGTGGAATTTTCGGATTCCCCAAACATTCGCGCTGCGTAACGGTGTCGTTACTCTCCTGCTCATCTTTCCAGGGCCCTTATCAAACTATTGAAGCCTTTCTGCTGTTCCTAACCCCAATACCATCCAACATTAGTTCAAGGTATTTGCGTCAAGGGTTCGGATATGGTTGGGAACTCTGATATAAACCGCCGGTACCAGGAGGACATTCCCATAAGCCTGCGCAACTTCTTAAGTGTTCTTGGGGTGGAGTAGGAAGTTATTGGTGCTAATTTGTCGGAATATACCTTAAAAATTAAAGAAATGGAAAATTCATCTAGTTAAAAATTCAACTTTTTTTGGTTAAGGCCATGTTATACTTCGCCGTGTGGTAAATCGAGTTCAGTTCTCTCGGCTTTTTTCCACAAAAATGAAAATTTTTTTAACTAAATTCTGGGATGCAATAAAACATTATAATGGATATAATATATGCTCTCGATAGCCACTTGGAAATTATTTATGAAATACATTTTTTTAATATCCTTCAAACAAAGTTCGTTGCGGGACATTATTTACTATATTTATTTGCTCGTCCCAAGTTTTCGGCCAAAAATATTTCGTATTTCGGAAGTAAAGCTGGGGAAAGTTGTAACACACATAACCTCAAAATACACACACAATAATCAAATTGACCTAAATTAAATTTTTTGAATTAGCCCACAAACAAAGAGTTCGGGGCTACCTGTTAGCATGTTTGATATCATTTCCAAAAATTTTGAGACAAAATCTTTATTAATGTAGGAAAAAAGCCGAGTGAACATAAAACTGGTAAGATCGATATTTTTGTAAGTATCACATGCCCTTAGTGATTCGATTGCTTGGTTGAAAGTTGAACTTCTTTCTTAAAAACCGACTTTTTTAGTTGAAGTTTCATCACTTGCTCAAAAGTTATGAATATGAAACTGCTCATATTCCAATTAGTATGGTTCCTACTTTAATTTTATTTAAAAGAATATATTCTCCCATTTCGTGAAAAATAACTTTAATTATCCTGTTTAAAAAAATTTCAGATAAAAAAGTCTGTAATATTAAGATTTATATTATCTTAATTTATCATTTTCTGGTTTTCTTTTTCCTATGGTAAACATTTCAAATTTAAGTATGGCATCTAAGTACCATCGATTTACTTCACTCGTAATAAAATTCCATTTTTAAAGTAGATTAGATTGTGGCTGTCCTACCAATTTAATTTCAATACTAAATTTTGAAGTAGAGAAAAATTAGAAAATGCAGTACTTTTTCTTTTTATTTGAATTTATTTTCAGACATCCTCATACCCTATTAATGCAAATTTTTTCTTATTACCAACAGAGTTCCAAGGAATATTTTGTGTTTTGCGTATTTTTGTATAAAGACTATTACATTTTTAGGAATTTATATTATATATAATACCTTATTCATATTTAATCACCTTCAATTAAATTTTATTTTGTACAGTTTCTAATTATATTGTTTAATAAAAATACTACTAGTAAACAAAAGTTAAACATTATCGATCTAATTACTGCATTCGTAATAATGAAAGTTCATTGGAACATTTTTGAATTAATTATTATTATTAAAACTTAGCGTAAAAACACAATTAGAAGAATTGAAACTCATTTTACTGATGTTCACGTTTTACAAAAACGAACCGATATTTTCCAGGGACATTGTGTTTTCCACTTTTAGATTAGCAAAGATAAATGTTCTCTAGAGTATAGTATTTGATAGACAAATAGTTGTTTCAATGTTGTTTTGATCATCAAACTCTAACGCAGTTATGAAACCTTGAAAACCTGGGTAGCATATCGTTAGCTTCGAAGATTCAGAAAAATAAATAAAATGTTATATGTCATCACCTTACCTGTCTTGCCCCCGCTATCTACAAATGTAGCTCAAATAAGTATTATTTATATTATCGAGCGGATTCCGGAATTCAAAAGTTTCCTGGTGCGAAATTCTAAATGAGTCAGTTAAATCTCCGGAAAGAATGAAGCTCTTCTGCGGTGCTCTTGCGTTTATCGTTATGCTTTTCTTCAATAAAATTGGTAAGTGACACATTATTAATTTAACTTGAAAACTTAGGACATTCAGTTCCTTGGTTAAAATCTGCAAAATTTGTTTCTAATATGACAAACCTTATCTATATTCGTGTATATTTCTCTTTTTAAAGAAGCATCAGGTTTAAAAAAACTCACTCCTAGAAGAAAGCCTTTACAAAATAAGGAAGAAGGAACGGATATAGTTGAAAAACCTGGAGCTGCTGTCATGCGTGCTCCAAAACGTCTTCCAGCTGCAGTAGCGCATGTTGATTTGCATGGAGTTCAAACTTTTACTCTAGATTCTTTTGAACCCAGACATACTGCTACTCCAGCTCCAACACTTCATCCAACTGCAACAAGCCATCTTACTCCGCGTGGATTCACACAAATAAGTGCACCAGGTCAACATGCATAAGATGAATTTGATCAGATATGATGAGTTTTGTATTTATTTTTGTAAGTTTTTCTGTTTACAGTCGCATCAGGTCTAAAAGAACTGAACACTGGAAGAAAGCCGTCTAACAATAAGGAAGATGGAAGGAATATAGTTGAGTCCCCTAGACCTATTGATATTCAGGCTCGGACACGTGATCCAGCTCTAATAGCGCATCTCGATTTGCATGATGCGCGAACATTTACTACAGGTTCTTCTGAACAAATAACTTTACTAGGTCAACTTCTATAAGATCATTTCAATCAGATGTGATGAGTTTTAATTTTCTTTTGTCTATTTCTTTCATTACAGGAGTATCAGATCTAAAAAACCTCAGCCCTAGAAGAAAGTCTGCACAAAATAAGGAAGACGGAACGGATATAGTTGAAAACCCTGGAGCTGCTACCATGCGTGCTCCTAAACGTCTTCCAACTGCAGTAGAGCATGCTGAATTGCATGGAGTTCAAACTTCTACTCCAGATTTTTTTGAACCTAGATATACTACTAATCCAGCTCCAACACTTAATACAAATGCAGCAATTCATCTTAATCCGTCTGGATTCAAACAAATAAGTGCACCAGGTCAACATTCATCAAATGAATTTGATCAGATATGATGAGTTTTGTATTTATTTTTGTATGTTTCTCTGTTTACAGACGCATCCGGTCTAAAAGAACTGAACACTGGAAGAAAGCCGTCTAACAATAAGGAAGATGGAAGGAATATTGTTGAGACCCCTAGACCTGTTGAAATTCAGGCTCAGACTCGTAATCCAGCTGCAGTGACGCATCTTGATTTGCATGATGCGCGAACATTTACTACAGGTTCTTCTGAACAAATAACTTTACCAGGTAAACTTCTATAAGATGATTTGAATCAGATTTAATAAGTTTTGTATTTATTTTTGTATATTTGTTTAATTACAGGAGAATCAGACCCTAACAGCAAATCCAAGATGAAAAATATTGCTTCGTCTGGAAGGAGCGTACAAAATGGGAAGATTCTGCGCCAGGAACAACAGAACAACCAAGAATATTTTAGGCAAGGATCTTTCAATGCGTTTAATCACCATTATGGCAAAAGAGCTCACCATGTAACTCAATTAAGTAATAATGCTTTTGATGCTCAATATTTTTTCCAACACCCTAATAATGGAGAGACTTTAGCTGCAAGGAGTTTCCAAAATGAGCACCCTAATGCTGGAAATTCGAATATAGCAATGAATAGGCTAGCAGGGCTGTCAACAAGAAAGGTGACCAAGAAAGGTATGTGTATTCTCTACATTCAGATATTTCTAATTATTCTCAACAATTCATATATTCTTAAATATGACTATATTTGCTCAATTATTCCGAAGCGTTTTTTGAGATTATATTCCTCGTATATGTCAGCTAATGATTGTCGAACCCTCCTGATAATAATTTTTGTATAAATTCAAATCTAGATCCCCGATCAACATCTAGATCATTTGTATCAGATATGATGATTTTTGTAAATATCAGCCGTCTTTTTACAGGACGTCCAAGCAAGCCAAGAGAACACAGGATCGAAGAACCAATTTTGTCTCCAACTATTCTAGAATCGGTGGAAACGTTTGACCATCAACCTTTCCAGACTAATCGTTTTGATGGGCGTAATCCTGATGGTCTTCCTAATCCTCAACAATAAACTCAAAGAAATACGTCACCAGAAAATCAAACTCACCTTCCAGAACATGCTAACGGGGAGCTTGAACCAGTGTTGTTTTATGATGACATAAACAACTTTGATCCACACATAGAGTATCGAACTCATGATCCTAATTGTAATCCTATGACATACATTGTTCTATATTTTAAACATAAATGTTTTTAAATTATTATATTTTCATTTAATACTTTTATAAATATATAAATTATTCACTGGCAATATTGTACTTATGGTTTTTTATTCTTATTTGAATCAAAATTTTCTGATTATTATTCAAGATATTTAAATGAAATTAAAATCAAATTTATAATCTCATTTGACGCCCAGTAATCAAGTTAATGAGCAAAATTCCTGAATATAAACCCAAGAATCTAACGATGAAATTTGGACAAACACTATAAGATTTTCCTATTAAAATTTGAAAAAGACAACAATTTTTTGCTAAAAAAGAAGAGAAAATATTTATCCTTTGGACGAAAATAAAAAACAGGAAAGAAAAATGAGCAGGCAACAAACGAAATCCCCTTTCTTCTCTCTTTTATTTTTCTTACTACCAACTCGCAATAAAAAGAATTTTTTTAAACTAATCACAAACGTTTCGGAACTCATACTGCACCCTTATCAAGGCTGAAAAACAAAAATATAAAGAACTTTAAGCAGGCAGGAAGAGTAACAATACCTCGATGCTCCCTTCCAAACATTAGAGAATCAACCAAGAGTCAAAGTGGAAACTCACCAAAAACATACCTGAAATATCAGGAGAGGGTCAAAAGGCAAACCCGAGAATCAAGTGATGGTCAAAATACTTTTAATTTTAGCAAGAATTCTGACGTTTCGGCTATCACTGCGTTCCTTTTTCAGAGAATCTAAATAAATAATATATACATAACGATCGTTCCTTACATGTAATTACAAAAAAATTGTTTAAAAATTGAGCAAGAAAGACAAATACCTGTGTTTATTTTCTGGTAAAAACAAGAATATTCAATTTTGGGTTCGCACATCAGAGTTATTTTTATCAAAATTGATTACTACATACTGACAGATGTTTGACTCCCAAATTGAATATACTTGTGTGTACCAGAAAATAAACACAGGTATTTTTATTTATTTGTCTACTTTTAAAACAAATTTGTTTGTAATTACATGTAAGAATCGATCGTTATTCATGTTTATTGAAAACTCATATTTTTGAAAATTCACCTTTTTGATTAATACTTCAATTACTACGTTGAAAGTTGAACAAATTCGTTAAAAAATCAAATTTTAGTTAAGGATTCTTCACTTGCAAAAACATCACAAACATACCTGAAATATCAGGTAAAGGTCAAATGGAAAGCCGATTATAAACATACATGACATGAGTCTGCGAGAACTTCAAAATTCAATATTAAAAGTAGCTAGGTATTTGAAAAAAATTTTAATCAAAAATTGGTTTCGGGTGATTTCGTAATGATTTCTTTTGATGTTGTTGCAATCTTTCAGAGTATAACCTTTGAATTAGTTGAACAGGAAATTTTAAGTAAACTTTATTATGAGCTCAATTTATTTTCAATTTAATCGGTCTTTTTTTAGCCAAAATTTTAGTACTGCCATTGGTTAGATTTTTCTTTGCATTCGATATACATTCGATATATTGATAATACTGTTTTATGTGTTCTTCAAGTAACTTTTCAGATGGTTGTATATGCTTTTAACAGTTGTCATCTAAAACTTTGATTTATCCATATAATATAAAAGAATAATAAAATAAGTTCTTTTTTGACAAAGAAGTAACTAAAGGTGATGATGGTAATATTATTACCAATTGGTACAGAAAAAGTACATATTCAAGTAGAATTTTTAAAAAAAATTTTGCTTATAAAAAAGTTACAGTAATCAAAAATTTAGTTGCCAGAGCTCTATATGTGTTCCATATTTCATTACACAAAGAAACTTTAAATATTATTAGTAATATCGTTTTTCTAAATCATTGCCCACAAAAGTTAATTGAGAAAAATATTACAATTAGAATTTAGCCAATCTACAGCAGACAAAGTAATATTTGGCCTGCAGATAATCAAAAAGAATTGAAGAAGTATAGGTCTTTTCATAATTTTGTTCTTCCATTGTCTACAATATCACTTTTAATAAAAGAAAGAGAGAATTTCTGAAAATGCTTTACATTAAAAAAATGAGTTATTTATTAATTTAAAAACTGATTTCGAAAAATTAAACAAGAATTCTGCTAGCATGATTAATTATATTTGGCACTCACACATCATGATTTTCTTTTAGATTCTCTATTTCTGAAGTTTTTAGGCTGGATATTTTAGGTACGTTTATAACTGCATGGAGAAAAATTGATGGTCCGCCTGAATATCCAGAGTATCAGACTGACTATATTTGAGTTTTAATTATGGGACAGCCCCCTAGATAGTAGGACGTACCATCCGCAGAGCGTCAAAATTTGATGCTTAGGTTTACTAGCTCAGAATTACAAGCTTACGATTCTTGAATGTCAAAATTTTAAGGCTAGATTCACTATCTAAGTGTGTCAAGCTAACGATACTGGGAGTCTGTGCTAGATTATCTTAGAGCGTCAACTTGAAAATCCAAGAATATTTAGGTAGAATATAGAAAACGATTAAATCCATTATGTTCATATACTCAAAATGATTAACTCTGTTTGTCAAAACAACTACCGCGGATAATTCAAACTATATTTTATAATTGAACAGAGTATCTCGGGTACATGGAGAAACAGGGATTGTCAGTCTGAATATCACGAATATCAGACTGAATACATTTGGGTTTTAACTATGGGACAGCCCCCTAGATAGTTGGCCGTACCATCCGCGGAGTGCCAAAATTTGATGCTTAGGTTTACTCTCTCAGAATGCCCAGCTTACGATTCTTGAATGTCAAAATTTTACGGCTAGATTCACTATCTCAGTGTCTCAAGTTTACGATACTGGGAGTTTGTGCCAGATTATAATATAGGAAATGGTTAAATATATTATTTTTATTTACTCAAAATAATCATCTCTGTTAGACAAAAAAAATATCGCGGACAATCAAAACTACTATATTTTATAATTGAACAGAGTATCTCGGGTTGTCAAATATTTTTTTGTACGACTAAACTGATTTAAAAAAAATGAATTTTGTCAAAAACTAGAGACATCACGTGATGTGGGTATATTTCCAGTTACATATATCTTGTGTTATTAAAACCCCATGCTAGTTTTATTTTTTAAAACGAAATGTTTAACGGGAAATACCGACATTACGTGATATTTCTGGTATGTGTCCAAATCAATTAAGTTTTTAAAAAAAAGTAAAATATTAAGCAATGGATTAAATAAGTTCACTAACACTTTTTAATTTATAATAAATGCATTTTCAACAAAATACTTGAATTTTTAACAAAAAAAATTGCCAACGTTAGGAAATGAATTTTCAATACAAGAAGACGAATTTTAAAAAAATCAACCAAAAAATCACATTAACCACCAAATATATCTTTCCAGTAAAAGAAACGAATTATCTTAAAAATAGTTACAAATTTAACCAAATAGTAAGATTTTCAACACAAGAAGAGGATTTTTTTCGATAACGGATGAACTTGTAGCAAAACAGTTACTTGACAACCAAGAAAGATAAATTTTCAACCAAGAAAGATGACTTTTTTACATTTAGTTTTTAAGCTAAAAATTCGAATGTTTTAGAAGACAGTTGACTTTTTAAGCCAAAACGTTGAATTTTTAACAAGATAGTTAAATTCTCAACAAAATAGTTGAACTTCTAACAAACAAGAATAATTTTCTACTCATAAAGGCGACTTTTTAACGGAATATATCAATTTTCTATCAAATAATTACATTTTTAAAAAAAAAGTTAAATTTTATACAGATAAGATTAACTTTCTGCCCAACAGACTACTTTTTAATAATAAAACATGAATTTTCTACCAAACATTTGAATGTTTAACTTTTATAATATACAATATGAAGTTTTAACCAAAAATGGAATCGTCAAATTATTTTATTATTTATTTTTATTTTTAATTATTTTATTATTTATTTTTATTTTTAATTATTTTATTATTTTCAACAAAAAATACATAAATTTCCGACCAAGAAGATTAATTTTCTATAAAAAAAGACAAATTTCAAACTTGTCCAATAAACAGGATAACGTTTTAACCATACATAAATACTTGAATGATGAAATAAAAGAAAACATTTATAACAAAACATAAACAAATTTTCTACAAAGTTATGAAATTTTAAACCATAAAAATTAATGTTTTTAACAAGAGGATTAATATTCTTCCAAAAAAGACCACTTTTGAACAAAATACATGAAGTTTCAACAAAATTATTTAATTTTAAAGCCAAGAAGACGAATTATCTACAAGAAAGTTAAATTTTCAACTAAGAAAATTAATTTTACCATAAAATGATTAATTTTTCAACCAGAAAGACGAATTTTTAACAAATACATATTTTATAGTCCAAAATGAAAACAATTTTATCCTAATTATTTAACTTTAAAGGCATTAAATAATAATAATTAAATTTTTAGTAAAAAAAGTTAACAACAAAATTTTACCTAGGAATAGATCGATGGTTTGTTGGCTATAATGCCAACTCTTCATGAACTTACGTAATTGTGTCCTATCGATGCTATAATGCTAAAGAAAAATTAATAATATTTTAAATTATTTTTTGTTTTAAATAGCTTAAGTGATTAATAAAATTATCACAGCAATATAACTTTAAACACTCTATTATTCTAAATCTAATCTCAAAACTGTTAGTCTGAAAAGTTCTCTAGACTTCTACATTATATAAAATAGATACTTATACTATTCCCACTCACAACGAATCACGGGAAATCACAGAAAGTCGCAGATATAATTTCGAGGTTGGACCATACTTCGCCAAACGCAAACTTATAATAGATATAACAGATATAAATCGAGTTGATTATTCTTGATATTGAATTCGACCGATCTTGAATGGCTTAAGTGACTCAAAAAGGAGTGAAAATAGGGTATTTACATTGACCATACTAGAGTGTCGATTTGATAATCCCTTGCACTAAGGCTGATTCTCTGCAGATTCTCAAGTTGAACATAAAATGAGAATCTCTTTGACTGTAGAGAACAAATTACGGATTGCACATGATACATTCTGGAAGGTCAAACCGATCATTTAAATTTTAACACTCAAAGCTTGACTATCTGTTTTTCTCCGTGCAGTCATATTTCTTTTGTGTTATTAGAATGATTATTAAGAAATGAATTTCGTCACAAACCAGAGGCATAACGTGATTAGATTATATTTCCAGTTACATACATCTTGTTTTATTAAAACCCCATGTCAGTTTTTTAATAAAACGGAATGTGCAACTGGAAAGACCAACATTACGTGATATTTCTGGCATGTGGTCAAATTAAGTTTTTAAAAATAAGTAAAATATTAAGAAATGGATTAAATAAGTGAACTGAAACTTTTTAATGCAAATTATGTAGGTCTTATTTTTCAACATAACAAATATACTTGGGTAAAACTTACACATTTCTGTTAGAATAATTTTCAAATAGGTATTCAACCACAGATCAGACTATGGTGCTTGCGAGCGTCGTTGTCCAAATTCTCTCCCAACTTCAGAGTGAGTGGGCGTCAAGGTTGGTCGAAAATATGCTTTCAGGCCCTGAAATATTTTACCTTTAAAATTATCTAGATTATGAAAAGGTAGCACAATATCAAATGCACTTTCAACAGAATACTTCAATTTTTAACCACTAATAAGTTGTCTACGTTAAGAAATGAATTTTCAACACAAGATGACGAATTTTGAAAAAAAATGTCAACCAAAGAGTTACATTGACCACCACACGGAGAAAAGTGGATGTTCAAACGTAAAATCTAGATGTTCAGGATTAACATATTTTATGTTTAAATGTAGGACAGCAATCTAGATTTTCGAAGCTAACATCTGTAGATATTAAAAAGTGAAATGTTACTTACTCACATCCAAACTGTTCAACTGAAATATCACAGATATTCCATGTATGGTTATGTCAAATAACGCCTGTAAATATTTGAGGAGTTTACTTATTCCTGGTCATTTAAAAAATTAATTAATAACTTATTTTTAAATTTAAAATTAAACTTTAATGTTCGTACATGAACGAAAAACAGATAAATGGTATGAAGTTTCGATCAGATGATACATTCAGTCAATGTGAGGTTATGTTTAATATTTTTAATTCAAAATAAAAAATAAAAACTTGGTAAGTAAGCGGAGAACGAATGACCTGTAATCTGCATTAAAAATTCTATCGCTTTTAGGTTACTTAAACTCCAATTGTATTTTAAATTTATAAACATTTTGTCAAATGTGTTCGAGTCAAACTTCAACTGCAACTTAAGATCACACTTCCCTCGTGTACATTGTAGGCAGGCAAAAGTCGTTATCCAATTTTAAGTAAAGGTAGCTAATTTTGATTCTTTGGAAATGTTCCAAAATTGTAATAATATCGAAAATATATAGCTGTCAAATATAGTCTCGAAAGTCCAATGCGTGATGCCTATGCGCTCGGACGATTTTAACGTCTGAATGTGTTTCAGTTTAACATAAAATAGTTTTACGTCTAACATCTCAAAAAGATATTAGCTATTAGGCATGAATATCTGTAAATTAGGTGCGACAATCTTATCTTTTGAGCATTTACATTTAAACATCTATTTTTCTCCCTGTATATAAACAAGAATTAACATCAAAATTGTTTAATGTTTTGGTTTGAGAATTCGACCCCTCAGTTGAAAATTCGTCCTATCGGATTAAAAAGTTATCTTGTACGGTAGAAACGTTTTTTTGGCTGTAATAAATAAATAAATTGAAAATCTTTTAATTTAAATTCAAAATAGTTTTATTCCGTTTGTAAAAGATTCTATGATAAAAATTTTATAAGATTCAACTATTGGTATTTGAATATTGAATAGGAAAACTGAAAAATTGTTTACGGAAAAATCAGAGAGAAGTCAGGGAATTTTGAAAATGAAATTTTTAGGCCACCTTTCAATTCTACTCGATTTGATATATGGTACTATAACACAATTTTATTGTGGATTTATTTTTCGAAACATTAGAAGGCACTTTTTTAGTTTTTTTTTTGTAAATTAAAAGCTTTAGTTTCCTCCACCGCATATAAATGGTACTTTCTGGTGGAAAGTGAACGTCGGTTGTACGACCTGTCTCGTACGTGGTTGGAATAAACGAGCAATCGAACTTCGGTTGATAGATGCATTTATTCAGAGTGAACAAGGAATTGATGAAGCACATTATTTTTCATTAATTCCCATAAAAAGTTGTAAATACTTGTTTATATTTAAAAAAAATCAGTTCGTGCAATTAAGTAAAAATTGTATATTCTAACTTTATTATTGATAATTGTATTATTTAAATTTCACGGGAAAATGTGTCGCTCCGTATTGGAAAGGGCGCTTAATTTAAATGATGCAAGAAATCAGTTATAGAAAACATAATATTCGCATTAAACAGCGCCTTATACAGGCTTACTATAATATCCACTAAATTCTTTTAGGTATAAAACCAAACATACACGTAGAAGCTTAATAATCGTAATGCAAAAAAAATTTATTTCTATGTATATTAAACACATTTTAGTTATATTTTAAAATCAAAAATTTAAATTTTCAGGCAAAGTAATGGATTCTTGACTAAAATGATGAATCTGCAAACAAAAATAGAATAGTTAAAATTAAAAAAAATGTTTAAAAGAAATAAAAGAATTTTCAACCAAGTAGCTTTTTTATACATTTTTTTAAACCTAAAATAGAAGAATTGACTTTTGTGTTAAATCAATCAATTAAAAAAAATTTCAACAAAATAATTCAATTTTAAACCCAAAAAATGATATTTCTACCAAAATAGTTATAGTTTCAATAAAATATTTAAATTTTCATTCCAAAAAATATAAATTTACAAATAAAAAAATTTGAATCTGTAGTTTGCAAAGTAAATTTAAAAAAAACGCTCCTTCAGAATTTATGTATTTTGGTTGAAAATTCATGTATTTTGTTGAAAATTCCAGCATTATTGTTGAAAATTAAACAATTTGTTACAAAAGTAAATTTTCCTTTAATAATTTTTATATTTCCGGTTTGAAAATGAAACTGTTTTGTAGATAACTGGTCCATTCCTTTTTTTTTAAATTCAAGTTTTTTGATAGAAAATTAATTTGATTTAGTTGTTTATTTTTTTGTGGAATTCAACTGTTCTTGAATTAAAATTAAAATCTTTCTTTTGTTGAAATAATATCAAATCTTATATTTTACGCTGAGAATTGATCTATTTTGGTTAAAAATGAATCTATTTTGAATAGAAAATTCATCTGGTTTGTTCAAAATAATGTTTGGTTGAAGACTTATAATTTTAGTTGAAACCTTTTTTCTTTGGCTGAAAATTTAACTAACTTGTTTCTAATTCGATTTTTCATTTAGTAGAAAATTAAAATATTTTGGTAGAAAATTCAACTATTAGGTTGAAATGAAAATATTTACAAATTTAATTATTTTTGTGGAAAGTCTAACTATTTGGTTTAAAAGTAACTTTTCGGTTAAAAACTTATCCTTTTACCTTAAAAATTTAACTGTGCGTTTCAAAAGTGTTTTGTTTTAGTTTGAAAATTCATTTTCCCGGTTAAAAATCAAAGTTTGGTTAAAAAAGTGACTAAAAAATCTTTCTTAGTTGCAAAAGCAACTATTCTGTTAAAAATTCATCTTTTTAGTTAAACATTCAACAAGCTTGCTAGAAAGTCATCTATTTTGTTGAAAATGCAAAAAATTTTCTTGAAATGTTAGAATTGAATACATTAGTCATGATTTTATCTTGAAATTTAATATGAAAAATAAGTCTTTAATGGCTGAGGGAAAAAAGTAAGCAAAATTGTATTCTAAATTTAATTATTTTATTTATTATTTATTATTATTGTTATTATTTTATATATTATAAAATAAGTAAGTTCAATTGCCGAAATATATTGTGTATTTTTTATTTGTGTCAACTAATGCGCCTATTTCTTTTTTTAATTAAGTTTTTATGTTATTATCAGGCAACTTGAAGTTACTTCATGCAGTAATTGAAAAAAGTAACTTACCCAAAACTGTTTTAATACTATAGTTGCAGTTAAATTTGAACTAATTTATGTTACGTATATTTTTGGAATAATTAATTTTTATCAAATTTAAACAACTTATTTTACATCATGGTAAAATAAACATGAGAAAAGATTTCCTTCACGGCAGGAAAAATGTAGACATAGTTCTCTGGTTTTATATTAAAAGGGAGGGTCTGTGTTCAGAAAATCAGTATGTTTCGTTTCTCTTGTAAGTTTGTTCCGGGCAAAGGGGATGGTGACCCAGTTTTCTTGAGTAGTCAGACACGTCGATGAGAGGGGTGACTTTCTACGCATTGCGTATTTCATTCCAGACTCGTGTAGCCGACCCCAAGGAATCCTCCCACTTTCCGATCGTTCATTATACAACCCTCTTTTTCCACCAACCTTTCTCATTCTTCTTACCCCGCAGGCGCAGTTTCCGTGGACTATATATAGAGCTATAATTTTCATGAATGAATTTTCCAATTCGGACACAAATGTCATGAGAGTTTGGGCTATATAAAATAGGGTCGTCCAAATTTTGCCTTCTTCGAATTTTCATGCTTCCGCCCCCAAATCTGTTCCAGATTAACACGTATTTTCCATAAGAAAAAAATACTTTTTTGTAAATTTTATTCAGACTCGTCAATATTAGGTGCTTTGAGTTATCTCTCAATATTTCTCTTCACAATTAGCTATAGAATATCCCCATAAGTGTGTTTTATAGGGTCCCAAAAAAATCTCATGAGGGTTCATTTAAAAAAAAACTTCAGGCTTTTTAAACGACTTTTCCAACTT
>JAWWLR010000092.1:45549420-45561032 GCA_035041075.1 Acraspis erinacei | reverse complement strand
ATTCACAATCACCAAATTCCAGGTGTCGATGCTTTGACCTTTTCTTTTGAATGGTCTGTGCTCATGTGTGGGGGAAATACAAAGACCGAGCGCGTAGCGCGGGGTAAATATATTATCGAGCGCGAAGCGCGAGAACCAACAGTCGCGCGCCCGAGGCGTGCTCAAACTTGGGAGCGAAGCGGGCCGCGCGCGATGTGAATGTGCCCGAGAAGCGTGCGGATTTTTTAAATATAGATTTCAAAAGATTTCGAAAAAAATTAGGAAGCTTTTTCGGGATTGTGAAAGGTTTCAAGAGAATAAAAAAAATGTCTTACGATTTTTTTTGTAAAATTTCCAATGATTTTTTGTTTTGCAACATTTACTATAACAGAAAATTAATAAAAAATTTAAGAACAATTTAAAAAATTCAAATAACATGAAACAAAATGTAGATTCTTGAAAATTTCAAATAAAATTTTTAAAATTTGTAAACATTTAGAAAGGTTTCAAGGTAATCAAATGCTTTTCAGAAGCTTCCTGGGAATGTTTCAAGTGATTATTTATTAAAAGAAATTATTTTGAAGAGAATTTTGAAAAAGACTATGAAACTTCAAAAAAAGATTTCCAGCATTTTCAAAAATGAATCCGGAAGATTTAAAAACAATTTAATTAATCATTCGAGTCAGTTTAAAAGATATATGGTATATTATTATACCAAATATTTGAATATTTTTTTAATATTTTGAATATTTGGATGCCTTCTTAAAAACTAAACCGTTTTGTGGAAAATTCAATTATGTGGCTGAGCATTTGTACATTTTCTTGAAAATTTGTTCTTTTTAAGGAACAATAATTCTTCATGTTTGAAAATTCATCTTTTCATTAAAAGTAATACTAATTCAGTAAAAAATTCAACTATCTTCTAGAAAAGTCTTTTTTTTACTTGAAAATTAATTGTAGTAACTGATAATTCAATTATTCCATTTTAAATTATTATCTTTCTTAATTGAAAATTCAAATATTCGTTTGAAAATACATGTCCTTTCTTTAAAATGCATCTTTCTTGTAGTAAACTAATCTTCATGTTTAAAAGTTATTTTCTGAAATTGAAAATTCATTTTTTCCTGAAAACATGTTAATAATTATTTTTTATTTACAAAATCGTCTTTCTTGGCATTGTATAATTTTTCTTGACTGAAAATTAATCTTTTTCATTGAAAATTGAACTGTTTTAGTAAAAAAACGAACTATTTTGTTAAATATTCTTTTCTTTATTTGAAAATTAATTTTTTTCTAATAGAAATGTAATTACTCCGTTCATTATTGCAAATTGCTTTTGCATATGAAAATTCGAGTATTTCGTTAAGAGTTCATTTATTTAGGTAAAAATTCGCCTTTCTTGTAAAAATTAATCGCCTTGCTTGAAGATTAGTTTTTTAAATTGAACATGCCTTTCTTTTTGTTTGAAAATTAAGTTTTTCAATTGAAATTACTTAATTTTGTATTGAAAGTTTATAATTTTTAGTGGAAAGTTCAACTATTTGTCTTAACATTCGTGTATTTTGTTAAAAATTTATCTTTTTCCGTAGATAGTTAAACTACTTTATTAAAAATTAATATTTTGTTTGGGGATGTATCATTTTAGTGAAAAATTGATGATTTTTGTTGAAAATTACTTATTTTGTTAAAAATTCGTTTTTTTGTTGTTGTAAAAATCATTTTTTAAATTGAAAATATATGTATTCCATTTTTAATTTTTCGTGGAAAACTTAACTATGAAGATTTGTGTTTTTTTTTGTTTAAGAATATAATTTTTAACGTTTAAAATTTAGCTATTAAGTTTCTGGTGGGAACTTTATTTATTTTTTGGTTGAGAATTCAACTATTAGGTTCAAAATATACATAATTTGTTAAAAATTTATATTTTTGGGTGGAGACTTAATCTTCTATGTTGAAAATATAACTTTTTGGTAAAAAATTCGCGCGAGTCTAGTTTATGACGAGTAATCATCCATCATAGTTTCATGTAAACCGGAGTAATCCTATGCAATTCTAAGTTATTTTAAGTAGTCTGGAATAATCAACCTTTACTAGACCCAATTTTTAAGAGTTCTTTCCTTCTTGTTAACTAATTTTTCTTGGAACTATTAAATTTTTTTAATGAAAACATTTACCCTATAAGAGAGCAGAGTCGAGAATATAAAAAAATGTAAAACATTTCTCTAGGATTTTGGAACCTTGAAGCGTCAGGGTGGTATTAGATGTGTCTTATTGTAGCGAAATGTCATCTAGTTAGGTAACATTAATAGCTCGACTGCCAGAGCTAATGATTGTCGCAACGTACCTATCTAAGGTGCCTTCGAGGACATATAGATATCCAAGATTCAGCTTCGGTGTTGGCTGTTTCATGATCATGCCTCTCATCTCGTTAATTTGATAGTGCACCAGCTCCTCGTGTGCACCGTTGATGAACCGAGCCGATCTTTGCCAATGTTACCTACATACTTAAATTGTTCGTGGAACCATCATACCGTGACTCAACTAATGCTACTTTTGCTTCCAAATCGAAACACATATAAATACCTGGTACAATTTTGGTCGATCTTTACGCCCACCTTCTATCCAATTGGGTCAATATAACAGTAGTGGGCCACTTAAGATTAGGATCCAGTGATCATTAAGATCCAGTTTCTTTTAAAAAAGAACGAAGGGAAAACAACCCCTAAAGATACGGCCCAGCAGATGCGGATTATTCCGGACTATATCGAGTTATCCTAGAATACCTATATATAGAGAATTACTCGATTGCATGGGATTAATTTTGATTACATAAGATTATCGTGGATTACGAAACGTTGCAGGTAATCGTTCAATCAGGGTAATAGTCGCTTGATTTCGAGTTGAGGTTCTGAGAATAAAATATATAAACTTTAAAGTAAATACACTCCAGGTCCCATAGAAGCTGGTCCGATTTTGTAAATGGTAGTATTACTGGCCCAGGCAGTTTCTCAGGGGGCAGGGTGAGAGATGGTTGTGACCCTCGCCTCGGGCAGCAGTGCGCGAGCACTCAGTCGAGTATATAGCCCTGACTGCTTAAGTTTCGCGGGTTCAGACTTAGTAACAAGACTTGTCCGAGGTAACACCCGAAATTGTTATTATATGGGACTTGAAGTATAGTTGAATCCTCAACCAAGAAAATTAAGTTTCTAATGAATAAGACGAATTTTAAATAAAAGACATGAGTTTTTAACGAATTAGTTGAATTTTCGAATAAAAGTTAATCATTTTTAACCATACAGTGGATTTTCTGACTGAAAAAGATACATTTTCCAGTCTAGCGATGATTTGTAAACTAAAAAATATCAACTTCAACAATAAATAAAAAATTAGTTTTTAACAAAATTCTAAAACTTTTCACAAAAGGGATGAATTTTAAACTAAAATGATAAACCTTCAACTGAAATAGTTTAGATTGCAGCAGAATATAAATTTTCTGTAAAAAAAATCATTTTTCGCCAAAGTTGTTAAATTTACAACCCAAGGAATGAATTACTTATTAAAAAATGTCTTCTCAGCCAAATTGTTAAAATTTCTACAATATTCATCCATTTTTTACCAAAGAGATGAATTCTTAACGAAAAATGTATTATTATTTGATGTTTCAACCACAACAGATTTCAACTTTAAATGAAAAACGGATGAATTTAACCAAAACATATGTTTTTTTAAACAAAATAGGTGACTTCTTAACCAGAAAATTTTTTTTGAATAAAATCGTTCAACTTTTGACAAAAAATATTAATTTACAATCCAAAACATGAATTTTTAACCAGAAATGTTGATCTACAAAGGATACATTTTCAACCAAAAATCGAATAGTTACATTTCCAAAAAAAAGAATTTTTTACAAAGAAAAACAACGAATTTTTCAACATAATAATTAAATTTAGAATCAAAGAGATGACTGTTTAACTAAAATAATAAGTTACTATCGAAAAAAATGATGTTCTAACCAAGGAGTTTAAATTTTGGCCAAATCGTAGCGAAATCATTGAATTTTAAATTAAAAAAGATAAATTTCAACAACATAAAAAAAAGAATTTTCAAGAAAATAGTTAACTTTTTAACTAAAGAGAAAAATTTTGTAACTAAAATGATACATCTTCAACTGAAGTAGTCTAAATGTCATTTAAAAAAAATTGAAACAAAAAAACAATGATTTTTCAGCCAAATAATTTAAATTTCAAGCAAAGTAATGAATTTTTAAGTAAATTATTGAATCGTTAATAAAAAAATTAATTTTTCACAGAGGATTACAGAGGATTACAGAGGATTCACAGAATACGTTTTTAACCAAAAAATGAGACATTTTCAACCAAATAGTCAAATCATTGAATGAAAGATATAAATTTATATCAAAAAGGGAATAGTTACATTTTGAGTAAACAAATTTTATTTTTGAAGAAAATAATCTTAAACAAATAGCTGAATTTTTAACCAAAGAGATAAATCGTGAGAAAAGGTGTTCAACTTTGAACCAATTAGTTGAATATTCTTCTAAAACTGATCCATTTTGAACCAAATAGTTTAACTTTCAATTAAAGAAGGTAAAGCCAAAAATTAAATGGTGAAATTATCAGTAAAAAAATTATTGTCAAGATAGAATTTTTTTTAACAAAATAGGTATATTTTCATCGATTTCTATTAAAAATTGTAATACTTGATATTTCAACCAAAAATATGTTATTTTAAATCGAAAACATTTTAACGTTACAGAAATATGAATTTTCAACTAGAAAAGATGTTAGAAGTGAAAGAGTTAAATTTTCAATTGAAAAAATGACTTTTTGACGAAAAAAGATGAATTCTGAACAATTAAAAATCAGGTTTTCAACAAAAGAGATGAATTTTCAACTAAAATGATAAAGCTGCAAGTGAAATACTTAAATTTTCAGTTAAAAAAATGAATTAAGAAAAATGAATATGGGACCTCTTGGTCACCTATTGGTATGATTATATTTTATGCATTTTATTCAGTTCTTATATTAATAAATAAAGGGACTACACTTTAATAAATTACAACTATTCAAAATCTAAATTTTCTTAATGTTGCGACTTACATTCTAGTAGACAGTAAATAGTTACCAGGCTAATTCGGGTGTTCCGTGATACTGCACCTTTTTACTCCAGGATGAGTTTCATCAACGATAAATTGAACACAAGTCCACTAAATCCCCCAATTTTGATGGATGAAATTCCCCTATATGATATGCGATTAGTGAAGACATCGTCCCTCCTCGATTTTCGAAACCTATTTTTGCTGGCTGCTTATACAAGGAAAACTTTCCATTGAAAAGGACAGGAAATCGATAACACGAAAAATGCAGTAGGGTGTATGGCAAAATATAAATTTCAGAGAATAGAAAAGTCTGGGCTTGTATTTTTCCCTTTTTCAAATAAAAAGCCACTGTATAAAATTTTGAATCGGTAAAAAAAGTCATTTGATTAAAATTATTGTCAAAATTGTTCAGACAACCCGTAAAACCATCGTTTTCTTGATTTACTTCAAAATTTTTGATTGAATTGAAAAAGCGTTTTAATAACATTTGCAGATCTCTATGAAGTGCATTATTTTGTTTGTATTAACTTTTTTCATTGAAAGAAATAATCTCGAGAAAAATCGAAATACCTGCGATATACCTAAATCAAAATAAATTGGTTTATCTTTTTTATTATCCGTGTGAATTTTTAATACGACTTATTATTGGACTCTGTGACAAATATAAATCACCATTCTCGACTCCTAAAAACGTTAATTGTTAAAAATTTGTTAAATTAAACGTTTTATTATTCAAAATTTCAGAAAAATTACATAATCTAAAAAATATTAAATTTTACATTTTTCTTGCAATTCTTAGTTGAGATTGGTTTACAAATAATTACACAACAAGGCAATTGTTCACAGAAAAAACAAAGAAATGCAATAATTTAAAACAAAAAACAGAAAATTATATTTTTTAACGAAAAATGTAATAGTTCATATTTCAATCGAAAAAGATTTTTGTTTAAAGAATTAAATTTGCAAGTAAGAACGAAATATCAGTCCACAGTCAATTTAAGTTAATTTATAAAAATTAATGTTCAACTATACAGTTGAATTTTTTTTACCATAATAGTTAAATTTTTAACCTAAAATGACGAATTTCTAACAATATAATTGAATTTTCAACAGAATAGTCAAATTTTTAAACGAAAAATATAATTTCTTAACCGAAATAATAGTTGAATTTTCAGCTAAAATAATTAATTTCAAGTTTATAAAATTATTTTTAAGAACAAAATACGATTGTCGACTTCAACGAATCCTGATAGTGTAATTTTTTTTGTTACAAAAAATTTCAAAAAAATTACATAATTTAAAAAATATAAAATTTTTCTTTCAATCCCTAGTTTAAATTTTGTTTACGAATGATAATCAAAACCTGCAATTATTTACAAAAAAGTAAGAATAAATGCAATATATTACAATAAAAGTTACAGGAAATTAGAACTTTTAATCGTAAAAGGTAATAGTAGATATTTAATCTGAAAAAGATTGTTATTTTAAATAAAAAAAGTTGGATTTAACACATAAAAAAAGAATTCTCAGCAAAAGAGTAATATTTTTAACTAAAGAAGATTCATCAGTCAAGAGAGAAAAAAAGCAAAGAAACTGTGGAAATTTTAAGCCAAAAAGGCGAATTTTATACAAAACAGTTTTAAAAAGTTACAAAAATGTTAATCTTCAACCATACAGTTGAGTTTTCTAACAGAAAAGTTCATTTCCCAGCCCCAAAAGGACGCATGTTCAACTAAATTAGTCAAATCCGCAGTTACAAAGACTAATGTTTAACCGAAACAATTGAATTCAATTACATAGAGAAAAATATAAATAATTACAATAAATTATAACAAATATTACAGTAAATTAGAATATTTGTCTACTATTAGATCAAACTTTGTACTTTTTTGTATTTTTGTGTGTATATTGTTGTATTTTATTATAATTCATCAAGTTTAAATTTAAAATGGTCAGATCTTTATATTGAAAGTTGTGATAGCTGTAGTATAACTTCTCATTTTTTGACATTCTGTTAGGTGCAGACGAATTGGCTGCTCTTTCTCCCATGGTGAAGCCTTAGCTATTTTCTAAACTTAATCTATTTGGGTCTCAGATTAAGATTAATTTTTATAATCCCTTGACAAAATAATGTTTCATCTACGAGCAGATTAAATTTTCATGGTACCATTATTTTAATTAATTTTTCAAATGTTGTATTCCTTCTATAAGATCTTGTCGCTGTTGCCCTACTGGTCGGTCTTTCCCGGCGCTAACCTAAACCTTTTTTCGTCATCGTCATTAAAACTTGATGCAAAAATAGAAATTATTCTCTTAATGGAGGAAAACAGTTCATTAACATACGAATTCTGTTCGGAAAATATCTGAGTTTTTGCTCTTACTTTGTAATTAGTTGCTCCAAAAAACTTGATCATTAATGATCAGAAAATATCGTTCTGATTCCGCAAGTTATAGCGACGAATCCATGAGTGACACTCAAGTTAAAGAGTGGCTTAGGCCAGGAAGGTTCCTGATTTGTTGAAAAGTGGCGACTGGATCCTTCACCACGACAACGCACCTGTCCATTCTTCGCTGCTTATTCAGAAATTTCTGGTGCAACACAGTCTGACAAAACTTCCACAGACCCCATACTGTCTTGAGCTGGCTCCTTGTGATTTCTAGCTGTTTCTCAAATTAAAGTTTTATTTAAAAGGATAACGATTTCAAGCCGTAGACAAAGAAAATTAATTTCAAGAGGATATCATTGCCATTGGCCAGATTTAATAAAGCGCCTTAAGCAGTTAACAGGTTTAGTCCGTGAACCGAGGCTCTAGACAACAAAAAGCGATTTTAGAAAATCAAACAAAAAAAGACCAAAAGGAATGTTGCCGTTTCGCTTGCAGCATAATTAACTGCATATGGCGGAGCCTTTTTTCTCTAGGTGGAGACAAGAGAATTAACCTCTAATATTGAATAAAACAATTTTTACATAGTATAATAATATTATATTAAATACAAATTGTACATAAATAATAATAAATAAACAATAAATAGTAAATAATACATAATAATAAATACAGGTTAAAAATTCATATGTTCAAAGATTTCATAAGATTTAAATAATTTCACAAATATTACCAAATATTAAAAAAATATTTCGAATATTTCGCAAAATTTTGTAAAGATTTCAGAAATATTTTCAAAGGTTTTTAATGATTTTTCAAACATTTTAAATATTTTGCCTAAATTTGCTAAGATTTCATAAATGTTTCAAAAATATTTTAATAATTTTCCAAAGATATCAACAATTTCACAAAAATTACGAATATTTCGAAAAGAATTTTGATAGATGTAAAAGATTTTACAAAGACATAAATGATTTCTTAAAGATTTAATTAATTTCACAAATACTTATTATAAAATATTTCCAAAATTTCAAAGATTTACCAAAAGTTACCAAGAAGTTCATCAAAAATTCCATGATTTCCCAAAGATATAAAATATTTCAAATATTTTGCGAAGACTTGGCATATATTTAAAAGGTTTTACAAAGACATCAATGATTTACCAAAGATTTCACACAGATTTCAAATATTCCACAAATATTGAAAATATTTCTGAACGAATTCTAAAAGATTAGAATGATTTCCCATCGAATAAAATAATACCGCGAAGATTTCGGATAGATGTGAAAGATTTCAACAAGTCATCAATGATTTTAAAAAGATTTTACAAAGATTTCAATAATTTTTACAAATATTACCAAATATCTAAAAGATTTCGGATAGATTTAAAAGATTTCACAAAGGCATAAATGATTTTTCAGTGATTTCAGAAAGATTTCAAAAATTTCACAAATGTTTCAAAATATTTTAAAGTTTTCACCAAGATTTCAATGATTTCCCAAAGATTTTCTAAGCATTTAACAAAGATTTTAAATATTTTAGAAAGATTTTAGATAGTGTTAAAAGATTTCACAAAGACTTCAATGATTTCCAAAGATTTCAAAAATATACCAAGTATTTCAAAAATATTTTCAAGGTGTTTTAATGAATTCGCAAACATTTCAAAGATTTAGAATATTTCGCAACGATTTCACAAAGATTTCGGATAGATTTAAATATTCCACAGATGCATACATGATATACCAAATATTTCAAAAAGATATTACATATTTTATAAAGATTTCAATTATTTTCTAAAGATTGCAAAGATTTCACAAATATTTAAATATTTCGTGAAGATTTTGGATAGCTGTAAAAGATTTAAAAGATTTCCAAGGATTTCAATAATTTCAAAAATATGATGAAATATTTTAAAAATATTTGAAATATTTCGCAAAGATTTCAAAAGATTTTACAACGATTGTAATGATTATCTAAATACATCACAAAGATTTAAAATATTTCAATGATTTTTTTAAAAATTTCACAAAAATTTCGAATTTTTTTCAAAATATGTTACATATTCGACAAAGATTTCAAAGATTTTATAAAGATTTCAAATATTTGGAAAAGATTTCGGATAGATTAAGAAGTTATCTAAGACATCAATTATTGGACAAAGATTTCTGGAACATTTATGGAAAAATTCAAACGATCTGATGCATTTACTCATTCTATTTCACAGGGGGGAAATCAATACTTTGCTTCTCCTTAGTCGATTTCTGAAGGGGGTATTGCCCCCCGTTCCTCTCAGGGCTTCGACGCCTCTGGATAAAAGAATAGACAAGACTTCTTGTTTCTAAACTTAGATAATCATTAATGCTTCCTGAAAGATGCAAATTATTTGCAAATTAATCATAACGAGGAATCAAAGTGCATACAATGATGAATAAAAACAAAGTGGAAATACCTGAAATTGAATTCACAGCTAGTTTACTTTAACCTACGCCCTTAAATGTATCTTTTTTTTTAACGAAATTTTTTTCTTGAGGCTGAGGGACTGTTCTGCAGATATGAGTATTATGAAACGAAACACGTTGTATGTTCAATTGACGGCCCTTTGGTATCTAAGTAGAACAGAATATCTGCCTTCGCAGCAACCCAGTGAACAAACACGAATTCATGAACACCTATCTGTGAATGCACATACAGGGACATAAACATGGAAATGCGTTTGCGCTCATGGTCCTTCCGGGGAGCATCAATTGTGAGTACAGACTCGTGCACTGCAGAGTTATGCAATACAGAGCAGTATGGACAATGTACATGTACCACCCCACAGTTATGCATGTTGGGATTGTCTTCACTATACCATTATAACGAATTTCCATTTATGATGCTGGTTGAAAAACCAGACTGTGGAGTTCCTTTAACTCAGATGCTATATGTTGGAAGAGTTTTTTACTTGCTAGTTTCATTTCAAAGCACATAGCGAGTTTTTAATTTTTTTTCTCGTGTAATGAGATCGTTTACACGTAGAAAGTCCCTAAGGATTTTCCCAACATTCCCTCCAGGAATTCCACACCTCGTAGAAAAAGTCATTACACAGCGACAAGCTTTTTTAAATTTCTTTTATTGAAATTTATATCCAAATCACCAGTTCATAAACAATTCTGGCTTGAGTTGCTGGTTCCAGGAATTGTTTCTTATTGTTTAAAAATGGGATGAAATTTTATCTCCTTTTTTAGTTAACTTATTTAATTTTGTGTATAAATAATAACAAACTTGGATAATATTGACTCAGAATAACGATCCTCTCCAATTAATAATTTTAATCAGAAATAGAGTTCAGATTTTTCATGTCAAAGGCATCCCTTAATTTATGCATCGAACACTGAGAAAAAATATAATGTTACTGTAACAAAAATATTTTGTAGAGCATTTTTTCAAAAAGTTGAATTACGACTAAAAATATGAATCATGTATCAAAAATGGAATAGCTTATCTTCAATTAAAGGAGTTAATTTTCAAACAAGAAACATTATTACAAAATAGTTACAAAGTTAACTAAAGCGATACATTTTCAACAAAAACGCTACATTTTCAACAAAAACGCTAAATCTTCAGCTAAAAAATAAAATTTGTTATGGTACTTGAACTTTCAAAAATGTATTTGAATTTTTTACTGAAAAAAAGAAATTTTGAACCAATAACGAACTAGTTAAATTTTCAATACAAAAATTAATTTTCAACGAAAACTGTAATAGTTGATATTTCTACAAAAAAATTTTTATTATAAAGCATAAGAAGTTAAATTCAACCAAAAGAGACGATGTGTCAACAAAATAGTTAAATGTTCAAACAAAATAGATTGGATATCAAGCAAACAATTGTATTTTTTACCAAAAAACATTACATAAAAAAAACGTTACATAAACCAAACAATTTGATTATTTTGGAAAAATATGTTTAATTATACAAAATATATTTTTCCAACCAACAAACAAACGGTTTTTTTACTTCTGTAGAAACCGTGACATTTTTTTTCGATAACGAAACCTTTGTTTGGCCAATCAAACATTTTTCTTCGTGAAAGAACACAATTTAAATATGAAATCTAGGACAGCCGATACTTTTCCAGTATATATATA
>JAWWLR010000092.1:45451458-45473483 GCA_035041075.1 Acraspis erinacei | reverse complement strand
AAAGATTTCAAATTATAACGGCGGATCTTAAAAGTAGAGGATTTCGCATGATTTCAAAAACTGTAGCGGAATTTTAAAGTATTTGTGGACATTGTAAAGGATTTTAAAATAATAAAATAAGGGAGGTTGCTAACAAGATATAAAAATTTAATTTTTCATGTGGAACCGAAGTATTGTCCCAAATTTTGAAGGTTATGAGATGACTTGAATGCGATTCCAAACATTTGAAGGGATTTAAAGAGATTTAAAAAGATATCAGGGGATTCCATAAGAATTGTGAAGATTTTAAATGATTTTAAGGGATTTTCAGAGATATGAAGGTTTTGGATTATTTCGAGGGATTTCAAAGAATTCCAAACTATATCCGCAGATTGCAGAGGATTTACTAAGATTTAAAAAAAGTAACAAAATATCAAAGGATTTTCGAATATTACAAAGGACATTAAATATATTTCACACCAAATTTATTCCACATAAAATATATTCTACACAAAATATTAAACATCGCACATCAAATATTTTCTATACAAAGCATATCCCAGACACAATGAAATAATTATTCTTTCTATTTAAATATTGTTTCTGGGCTATTGAAAATATTCGTGTTTTAGATATTTAATATATATTCTAGACAAGAACGTTGATATAACATATTTTACACAAACTACTCACTACAAAGAATATCAAAGCAGACTTAAAACTTAAAGTTAATTTCTTTTAAATGTTAAGTCTTCTATTATATTTTTGGTCCAGAATTAACATCTTTTGATAACAAATTTCACTGTTTATTTGAAAATTTAATGATTTTGTAGAAATTGCACTAAATTGCACGTTAAACTATTTTGATGAAAATTAATCGTATTGGTTAAATATTTTTTCAAAAATAATTTCTTCACTTTTTTAATGGAATTTCTTCTTTGAACTGAAAATTGAAGTATTAAATTTTTGGTCATCTTTTCGTTTGAAATTGTAGCTATTTTTTTGGAAATCAATAGCTTTTATTTGAGTGTTGAACTATTTGGTTGAAAACGCACTATTTTGTTGAAGATTTTTCGTTTCTAGCTAAAAATTCGACTATTCGGTTTAAAATTACATTTTTTGTTAAAAATTTACCTTTGGCTTGAAAATTCCTGTTCACGTTCTTCGTTCTCTTATAATGTTGTGCACATTTTTAATGCTACCTCTTGGCTATACCTGACTCAATGATACCATCAATGTTTTAATTGAAACCATATGGGTAAATATTTTTCAACAGAAAGTGATTCGTGATAGCAAATACTGTTTTTTACTAGACTTTAATGATATTAATTGGTGTTTTTAATAATGAAAATTCAGCCTGATGAGGTTAGCAAACCAAGCTACGTCACGTTACAGAATTAATCTCTTGTGTTAAATTATCATTTTACCCCCAGCTGACCGTAAGAAAAAAGTGGAATTGGCTACGGCTATTAACAAATGGAGGGTGATTTAAGGAAGTCTAATATCTAATGAAATCCCTAAAAAACTTTACCAACATCTTTCAATTCCGTAACAATTTTCTAATTCATTGAAATACTTTTTTACGGAAAAAAGACTAGTTTATCTTCTTTATATTGAGTTAAAAATGTAATATCTTAAATAAGAAATGGGGCAGGGGGGGGGTCGAAAAATCTTAGGAATCCTTACTGTAGGAAGCAGTGGGTCTAAAATTCCGAAAATTATCCCTACGTAATAATGGATCTTCCTTTGTTTAAAAAGAGAATTTTAGCAACTAAAATGTGAAAAATGAACAAATAAAACTTTTTCGAAACCTCTGTGAAGGTATTAAAAAAATTGAAAATGCCAAGTTGTATAGCATAGAAAAGTAAAAAATGTTTGACTTTAATGTTAAATAACTTCATTTAAAAGAAACCTACAAGGAATTTTTAAAAATAGATGTGAATTTGAAATGAATTCTATTTAAATCATATTTCCGTCACATAATGCCGCAATATCGCGTGAGGAGTACTGACATAATTACCTACTTTAGAAGATTTTATCCAATTATGCTAGTTTTCCTCACGCGATATTGCGGCTCTATATTACAGGTATTTCCTTAAATAGGTTTAATTTAACGTGGAGTTTATAAAACTTTAAAATCGCGTTTTTAAACTTCTTGTGTGTTTATTTTTTTAACAAGTTATCCAATTTTAAATACATTGTGAACCTTAAAGAATGGACGTGCGGTCTCACAGAACATACCATTGTTCTGAGATTTGGGTCCCTCCTCCTGGCCTTCCACGAGATTGCCGTTATTATTAGCTTCAGTTTTAGTTGTGCTTTTGGTGTTTTTTGTGGACAACATGTGGTCTTGACTGTAATTGATGAGTAATATCAATCGAAAGATCATAGGTGGCCCGTTAGACAACACGGCCACGGTCGCGTCACAACTTTATACTTCTTTTTTAATTGGCTTCAATGTATTTAAAACGCAATATGTAACACACAAACAAAACTCAGGTCCAGCTGAGCACCAAAGTCAAATCGCATTCTTATTTAAAGGTGAATTAAACTTGTGAAAGTTCTCTATTGTGATGAATTCTATGCTTGAGTTTTCTAGAAAAATGTGCTTTTTTTGTAAAATAGCACATTTTAGTTTAAAAAAAGGAAAGTTGATGAGAGCATGATCTGACCTAGACTAGGCCTTTGAGACTAGACGTTTCAGCCAGGAGTTCGCTGTCCCTAGTTATCCAGATAGGAGAATATTACATTAGCTCCTGATTTAAGTTTTATTTTACTGATCTAGACTTAAAAATTTTAGGACGTATAAAATTACTCAGCGCCTGATTATGGTCAAAAAAAGCTTCCAGACTAAAAGGCCTTTACAGCAGTTATAGTCAGAGCCAGACTAGACTTCACGGACTAAGCTGTCTATTCAAAAGCTAGTCTGACACTAGTAAACCCAAATAGATACATTAGCTTCTCATTCAAGTTCCATCTCAATGCTCGAAACTTATGATTGGTAGGACATGGAAAAGAGAAATAATGCCTCATAACGGCCAGGCTAGAGCTTCCAGACTAGATGAGCTAGATAGCAGCTAATCTGAACTTATCTATTTATACTAGATAATATTTAATTAGCTGAATAAATGTTCACTGATCCAAATCTAGAAATAATAGGCCATAAAACGTGATCAGAGCCTGATTAGAGCCAAACTAGATTCTTCTAGACAACAGTTACTCGAACCCTAGTTGTTCTATTCAAATTAAATATAATTTCATTAGATACTAATTCAAATTATTATTAGTGATCTAAACTTAAAAACAGTAAGATATACAAAGCTAATCAGCGCCTTATCAGGGCGAGACTAGACCTTGCAGAATAGAGGATATATATATATATATATATATATATCAGTTAAACTGACCCTAGTTAATTAGACCTGCTAACATTGTATTAGAATAATTTCTTTACTGATCCAAACATAGAAACTATAGGTAATGGAACACTGATATAATTCTGATCCGGGCCAAACTATATCTTCCAGACAGCCACTAGTTTGACTCTTGTTTCTTCGGCTAAATATAATTTAATCAGCATCTGATCAATAGGCATGGAAAGCTTATCAGCGTCTTATCAGGGCCAGACTAGATTTTGAAGATCAGATGAGCCAGATAGTAGTTAATTGGAGCTTACTTAGTCAGACTAGATAAGAATTGATAAGCCTAACATTTTTTCAGCGATCCGAACCTAGAAATTATTACTCATGGAAAACTGATAAAAATCTCACCATGGTCCGAATAGACCTATGCAAAAAATAAAAAAGAGCAGTTATTTTGTCGCTGCTTATTCAAACTGGATATAATTTTATGAGCTTCTGTTAAAAATTCATGTCAAAGATCTAAATTCAGAAATGATAAGTCATGGGAAAATGATCAGCCCCTCATCAGGGCTAGGATGGATTTTCTAAATAAGACTCTCTAGACAAAGAGACACCAGTGTCAGATCCAACAGATTTTTCTACTTGGAAATTTAAAACAAACATAATTTTTTAAGTTTTCAGGATTTTGTTTTTGGTATTGAGAAAATAAGTGAGGAAAATTTTTCAGTTTATCGCCGCCAGTGACAAGCTGTGGTTCATGCTGGAGATGTATTCATTCGTGGACTACTTTACGATACCACCGTCTTTCGTTTCGATCTATCTGGATCGAACATGGATCGGACTGAGGTTCCTTCGAGCCCTACGACTGATGACGGTCCCTGACATCCTCCAGTACCTCAACATTCTGAAAACATCGAGCTCCATTCGCCTCGCCCAACTCGTATCCATCTTCATCTCCGTCTGGTTGACTGCAGCTGGCATTATACATTTGGTAAAGAAATTTGTTACATCAATCATACTGGTTCCTCTTCAGCTCAAATTTCATCTTTTAGGATTTATGAGTTTATCTCCTTTGAAGCTTGATAAAACGTGTCTTCTACAAATAAAGGGAACCTACACCAATCGGAATTTTGTTTGGATTCATACTCCTACCAGTAATATGCAGGCAATTGTGAAAAATATAATATGAAAAAGTAATAAGATGCAATTTTGAGCCATTTCTAAGAAAAAAAGCTTTAAAGAATCCACGCACGTTATATGGACCGCAAGCTTGCGAGCCTTTCATTACCTGGTTAGATTAGCCGGTAGCGCCCTAAGTTTGTGAACCCTAAGTCCGAGCTCGATTCCTGCTACCGAAATTTTTCGCCAATTTTGTTTATAACTTACATTTTTTTAAACTGAATATGAATCGTGGACTTATAATATAATATAAATTCATATTCTCTTTGTGTATCATTTTAGTATGCTATTTATTTATATTTTAATATCTTTTATTGTGATCATACTATTTTATACACTTTATTTTTGCTTCATATAAAAATGACTATAATCAAATTATAAATATTTAATTTAATCATTAAAAGTGTGTCTTTTTTATAAAAAAACTTTTCGTAGAGTAAAAGTGGTGAAGGCTTAAAAAAACAATGTTTCCATATGAAAAAGTGATTAAAAATTTATATTTAGGCTTAATATATTTTCAGATGAATTTAATAGTCAATTTAAAAAAATAATTGACCGAAAAAATAGGAAAAAATACCGGCAGTATGAATTAGGCTGCACAGTAAGGTGCAAAAGTCGTTTGTGGATAAACTGATGTTCAAGAGATAATGATTATCATCCGATTTAAACGTTTTTCAAATGAAATATATTCAAATTATGCATCAAAATATTATCGACGACTTTTGAACAAATTTTTGAATATTTTTTTAATTAGTAAAAAAACGAAAAAAAGAAATGTTAAATTTTGAAGTGTACCTTTTTTTAACAAATACTTGGATTTATTCAAAGATATATGGAAAAAATTAAACTATTTTTTTAATTTATTGCATTTTTTATAAACAAATAAGTGGATGAAAATGTTTTCGTGAGAATTGGCAGCGATTCGTCACTTGATTCGCAAATTGAACGAATGATGGAACACATAGTTTTTTATTTGAATTAACAAAATTTAAAAAATAATTTGTTATCTTATAAGAAAAAAGTCATAAAAAAAATTTCAAGAATGATTATCCATATCAAGTATTTATGATGGAATAAATAAAGTTTTTTCTACAAAATTGATTATGGAAATGAAACCTTATTATCATATTTCGTCATACTTTCGATGAAATCAAATTTAGGTAAAAAGCTTCCATATTTTTATTCCTTTTTGATCTAGTGAACTTGCAAACTAAAAATCGTGTTTTTCTTGTGGAATATACTGAAAATTACTTACAAATATTTCCTTGATATCAGTTGGTAAAAATTAATGACTTATTAAGAAAACCTAATTAATTGATAAAAATGGTTATTATTAGTTGATTACGTTATAAGATCGAAGTTTAAATGCTTAAAAATAGCCGAATAGTGCATTTGTTAATTAGACTTGATGAAAATTTTTGAATTTTTATTGAGAAATAGCAAGGAAACATTGCTAAACAATTCAATCACCGTGAAAAAACTAAATTTTGTTTAGAAATAAATAAAAATCTGAAAATTGATTTAAAAAAAATGTTGTTCACAATTACATTCATCTTTGAAAAGTCCTCAACAATTTAAAGGCTAGTTATTTACAGTTCATTGCGTCGAAAGAACTATTAGTACTATAGTATCTAGAACTATAGTATTAAGTACCTCCAAAAATAGACAAATAATGTATTTTTAAATTAGGTTTGTTTAAATAATTATAAATTTTCATTGGATAAATAAACATGATCCTTAGGTTTTATTCACACTAAATATATAAACGATTACATAAGAAAATTTATTTATTCTATCGTATCTCTCTGATATGGATATTGATTATAGAATTTGTTCACAAATAAAAAAAATATTTATTGAATTTCCATAATTTAACTAAAAAAATTGTTCTACAAATTATTTAAATTGATTACGAATAAAGTGACAAAACATTTTCAATCTCTACGAAATTACTTGCATTCACTTATTTATTTATCACAAATTCAATTAATTTTTAAAATATTTAAATTGCTATTGAATATTTTTTTTTTTGGATAGTTGATTTATATTCCATAGATATTTTTAAATTAATTCAAGAATTTGTGAAGAAACTTTACACTTCAAACTTAAATTTTTTTTCATTTTTATTATTAAATAAAAAAAATTCTTTTTTTTTAATTAGACGCGTCAGTTTCATGGGGAATTTAATTGGATTTCTTTACGAAAATCTTTCGAATCAGATAAATGTTTTTTTTTAAGTTTTTAAACAGTATTTTTTAGAGTGGCTAAACGCGCATCTTTTAACTTTAACATATTGCAAATTTAATAATGACATATTAGTGCAAAGAGTGTGAATCAAAAATTTTAATTCAAATAAATTAATATAGAATAATCATGAATCAATTTCAATGTCAATTCAATTGGCAAAATCTAAAACAACAAAAATTCAAAATGGTGTTTTTTATATTTTTACATTGCATGATAATAATAAATATTAAATTTAGTTATTACAAATTTTTTCTTTAGAAAAAAGAAAAGCTTTACTTTTTTATTTATTTGCGGAATTCGCTTCGGTTGAAAGGATTATAACATTTCAACATTGGAAACAAAATCGAAAATTCAATTTTTTTAAAAGTCCAATATTTCTTTTTAATTTTAAACTTGGTTTTCGCTTTCAAAAATGATGAGCATCTTTCACGCGGAGCTAATTCAATAAATAGTTTCTTTTTATTTTAAAGAAACGTAATTCCTAATAAATTAGTTGTAAAATAAATCCTTTTCTATCTTTCTCTCTCTTCTTTTTTTACAATCACATCACATGAGAAGGTATTGGGATTTCAATAAGTATATGTGTGATTAGATACGTAGTTTCGATTAGTTAAATGAAGATTACCATTCATATTTCTTATAAAAATACAAAGATTCTAAATTATTTGCTCTTAGTCTTCAATCCCCTCAAAACAAAGTAAAATATTCTAATGTTAATCTTCATTTCCATTAGTAGTTCCTACTTTTTTTATTAGAGCCTCTCAATTTCCTTTTTGCTTAAATTTACCAAATCCTTTTTTTGGCACTAGCAAAAATTGCGAATCTTTTTTCATCTTCTTCAACGTGGAAAAGGCAATTTTTCACTCAATCATGAAAGAGAATTGTGAACAAATAGTAACTCACAGATATTGAAATATTTGTTTTATATGCACAGCTTGAAAACTCAGGGGACCCTTTCGAGTTTGTAAATCCACAACCGCTTTCTTATTGGACATGCGTGTACTTTCTTATCGTGACGATGTCAACGGTGGGATATGGTGACGTTTTCTGCCAGACGATTCTTGGCCGTACATTCCTAGTATTTTTTCTACTCGTCGGTTTGGTAAGCTTCTTTAATTATTTTTATAGAGGAAAGTGAACGATTTTTCCCATACCTAAATCGACTGCTCGACGCCATATGGAATCAGGTATATTTTTTACAGTTTGACTTTAAAACAAATATAAAGTAGCAGACCATTCCGAATCCCACAGTAGATTATCACCAAGCTCCGGGTGATCAGGGCAGAAGTACTCACCAAGCGCCTGGTTAGTTAAGCCAGGCCCCAAAGGTTCAGCGGGAAATCTCGCGCACGCGCATATAATTCCACGCTCAAGGCGCTTGGTGAAAAAGGTGCTTGGTGAGAGTCAACTGTATCAACGAAACACCAAATACAAAAATCGATACTTTATTCCATATTGCATGGAACAGTCAACATTAGACTCGTAAAAAAATGTATCACAGTAGCGCCATAAGCGTCAACTCGTTAAGAAGGCCGGGGCTTGCTCCTAGATGTGAACAGTGGAAATCTAATTCACGCAGTTCTTTTTTTGGCTTCGTAGAGTTACGTGAATTTTTTATTTTTCGCCCAGGAAGCGGTTCTCGGCTTTCTAAAAACCGATCTGTTCCACGACGGAGTGCGAAACGAATATTTTATAAGAATTTTGGTAGAAATTTAAACATCGCGTCTAATCATCTGTTTTTATTTTCTGCGAAACAAAATTTCGCGGCCTACTTTTAGCGCGCGATGTTGCTCTCAAAGTGAAATTTTCTTCCGCTGCGCTGCTTTATTCGTTTCGCACATTTCTCGTTGCTGTGCGCGCCTGTATTTGCTTCTTTCATGAAAACGTTTCGTAAAAACTATTTCGTCCTCTCGACTCTTTTCTCCTTTTGTGGTGCTTTATACGTAATATCTGCTCTATGCCTACGTTCAATGAAAGCAGCGACTACGCGCGCTTGGACCTCTGTCAAAAATTAGGCTAGAAACGTCTTCCGGCAATTTCATTAAATTTTTCAGTCACAAATTCACAAAAATGAATGTAGATAAATAAAAATTGTTGAATTTTTCGAAGGACGTGAATAGGTACTCGTACTATAAAAAAAGGAATTCCTTTGTTTGAATGGTGATGCATGGCGTATGCACGATTCTTACAGATCAATAACAAACCTATGTGTTGATCCCGTTGATTAATTCAAACTTACAATTGATAGATTTTTCCAAGCATCAAATTTTAATAACAGAGCTAAACGATACTAATATTTTCAAAAGTAAAAAATCCTTCGAGTCAAAATCTAGTATCACCCTTCAAACGAGAGCTTCGTTTCGTGCAACGTTTTTCAACGTGGAATGAAATTTCACAAGGAGAAGTGCAAAAAGTAAATTGTTTCCCAAGCTTTGAGAAACGTTGCTAAAATTACGGTACTTAAAACCACTGGCATGAGGACTTAATTCGTTTCTACTACTTGCTCTTTCCTAACATTTTGAATACTTTTATCCAATTTTGCAATCCTAACTTTTTTTATAAATAAGGTTAAATAATAAATTTTGGAAGTAACTAATTAAGTCTTTGTGCAATAATAATAAACAAGGTCAATTTAAGTCGCCGATCAGCTTCAACTTATTTTGCATTAATGAACCGACGTACCTACAGCATATTTTTCCCATTTCCTTGAATCGCGTTTAGAAAAAACTTCGAATATTTTTTTAATAAATTCCGGATAGTCGCGGTATTTTCAGATTTTTAGGTGTCACTTTACTCGTTTTTAATAGAATATCTTTACGTGTTAAAAAAAGCCACAAATTTTGACGAAAACAGATAAGATTCGAAAGATTTCGATCAACTTTTTACCGTTACTGGCTACCTTGCCTTATGCCTGTACTTTTACGAACGTGGTTGGCATTCGTCGTGGTTATTTCGTATTTCTGTCGTATATTGATATATACTCGTTAAACAGCTTTTTTCTGATCTCTCAAAAAATGCAACTTTAATTAATAATTCCAACTAAAATAGTTCTAACTACAAGCTTGATAATTTAGAATAAATGATGTAAGGATCACCGAACTTATAATTTTTAATTTACTTTTATTTATTTATTATTTTTATTATTATTTATTTATTTATTTATTTTTATTTAATTTTAATTTAATTTTTAATAAGATTAAAAATTAAAGACTTTATGATGGAAAATATTCGAAATTGGAAATTTTCATTTGAAACCAAGTGAAATTGAATAATATAAAATTTTAAATATTCAGAACAAAACAAATTTAATTATAAGTTTTTTGAACATGTTCAAGATAAATTGTTCAAAATATAAAAAATTATTGTTATAGAGTTCTAGAAATAAAAAAGAATGCTGATCAAAACATTGAAAAATTATCGAATCGATGTTTGCAATATTCATAATTAGCGATTCGAATTATTATAATCTTAAGCCTTCAAACAAAATTTTAATTTAAGTATTTTGAAGTTGAATAATTTAGATTTGAACGAAAATTAAGTTACTATAATTGATTAAAGAGGTTATTAAGAAGAATTTAATTGTCCTTCGAATTAATTTTTTTAATTTTTTGTAGAGAAATAAAAAAAACATCTGTATTTTCCATATTTTAACCCTGGTAAACTAAATTTATTTGTATAGTTTCAAAGGAATTTTTATTTGTTTAAAGAATCTTGTATTAGATCAATTTTTGTAAATTGGCATTTTTTAAGTAGGAATTTGTGATCAAAATCATATTTTCTTAATTCATTAATTAAGTTTTCGATAGAAGAAATTTTCGATTCTATATTTATGTTTAATACACTGGTTAATAAAAAGTTAAATTTTTGTTATGAGAAAAATCGTGGCAAATTTTATTTGTGATGCTATATTTTTGCAACTAATTAGTGTATTTAGTTTTTATTTTATTATTTTCACCCAAAATTTTGTTACCGCTTCGAAATTCGCAAGAAAATGTTCAAAATTTTGAAAATTAAAGAACGATAGCTTGCATGTATGCTTAAAAAGTGGCAATCAGAGTTTTCATATATCAAATATTTTTTTGGATGAGAATTTTTGATTTTCAGAAAAATTGCCGTCTTTTTCTTAATTTTCAACATTTTCGAAATTTTTCTGCTCATCTGAAGAAGTAAGAAATGAAACACCAACAAATTTTTTGAATATCTTAATTAGTTGGAATAATAAGACCATTAAAAAAAATTGCCACCATTTTTGTAAATAAAAATCTGAGAGAACATCTTAAATTTAATGCTCTATTACTTGTTTGTAGTAAGGGTCATATTTTAGGGTTAAAACTTTAATTAAATACATTTTCCAAAAGTTCTCACCTTTTTGTGAATGTTTCATGCATTTTGAAAAATAACTTTATGTGTTTTTTTACATTTTACACAGTTTTGACTTTCACTACATTGCAAGAACGGTTGATACTAGAAGAAATACATTTTTTTCTTCGGGAATTAAAGAAGAAGAAAAACATTTAAGCTCCTGTAAAAAAGTTATTCTTTTTTAAATATCATGGTTTTTTAAAAACCTCAGTATTGGTATTTTTTCTTAGTCTTTTTTATCTCTAAAACTATTAGGACCATTGGAAAATTGAGGTGGTTATTATATTAAGCGTTCAAAAACGAAATTATGTATCAAATGTTTAAAAAATTATATATATCAGTTTACACAATTATTAAAAAAATTTGATATGAAATTCAGTCGAAAATATATTTTAAAGAAGAGTTGGTGGAAAAAATGGAAGCCAGATTCGAATTAAGTTCAACAAGTGATATGTGTTTCATTCCACAGATACAAAGTAGGGTAAAAAAATGGATTTTGAAATCGTAAACAATACCATGCCTTAAAAAAATGATTTTTGTAATTATCAACTTTTTTGAGTGTGAAGTTTTTTTTTACATTTTCGGGGGATTCTAGAGTCTTTTTAATTTTTTCCAGATGTTAGGATACTATTCTGCATGCGATACTGATGTTTTACTATACTCCTATGAATAGTTTCTATTTTTTGTGCCCACGAGTATATTTTAAACAATCTTATTTGAAACTTAAGAGGCTTCCGGATAAAACCTGGGAACAATACAAATTTCATTCAGTTTTAATACATTTTTGATCCCCCAGATATATTGAATTTTTTATGAGTTCATTTTAATTTCAAAAAATTCCTCAAGGGGAATATTCGAAAATATTTCTCTTGTGCAGAATAGTATCCTAAATTGTAGTAAAATTTAGAAGACCCTAGACATGTCCAAAAATGTAACAAGAATTTTAATTCGAAACAAATTGTAAACTCCGCGTTACGTAGATCAAAATAAATGGATTTTACACTGGAACTTGAGGGATTTTCGAGGATAAAAATGAAACACCAAAAATTTGATCCAATTTTAATCTAGTGTTGATTTTATTTATAATTTATAATTCTTTATTTTATTTTTTTTATTTTTTTATTTTTATTTATTTTTATTTATTTATTTATTTATTTTATTTATTTTTATTTTTTTTTATTTTAAAATTTATAATTTATAATTAATAATTAAAATATTTTTGATGAGTTATTTGATTTCAAAAAAGTCCTCAAATCGAGCCTCAAATTCCAAAAAAATAATTTGTTGATTATTTAATGGAGGCAAAAAATAACATTCAATTACATGGGAAAATTACAACATAATTATCTTTTGCAGATTAGTATCCTAAATTCTGGTAAAATTGAGAAGACTCTAGAGACCTTCAAAAATGCTAAAAAAATTGAAATTCAAAAAAAACTTTTCTATTGTATTGTATGCAATTACTTAAACAATTTTTTCGACCCACCCTAATACATAGATGACATTTTGTTGACCAGTGGTATCTACTAAAACTTATTAAAATTATTATTGTTCAAATTTGTTGGTTAACCTATTTAAAATTTATTGAAAGTTTTTAATTGTTATTTCGTCCTATTTTTGCCAATACTTAGTCTTGAAAGTTGAATTCCTGATTGCATTGAATTCTCCTAATAAGGGAAAACACAGAAAGTACCAAAGTGAGTTGAAAAACGCATCGATAAAACTAAACGGCTAAGTAACGTCACTTGCAATCTCCTGGCTCTAGTCCAGGACGAATAGAATGCGTTAGCAAAAATACTCAAGGGGCGAGAGGGAGATTGCTATTCGAAGGATATTCCTATGCAATACGGAATACGAAATGCCACTAGGATCCCGAGCGACCTATATCGAAATCGTGCATATACCTACACGCCTCACTTATCTGTAAATTATTTTTATATTATTCTTCATATAATAATTAACAGAAAATAACACTTTCATTGTGTCCCTTTTATTTATTTTTATTAGCTTGTTTTACTCTACAAAGAGAGAGGAGTTAAACGTTCTATTACATCAGTATTTTCTTAATTACTTGATTTTCCCAAACAAATATTAAATTTATCTACACCAGGCCATCGTTTATTAGTCATAATTAAATAAATCTTAGAAAATTAAAAAATGTATTTCATATAACATATGCATGAATACTAGAGTGGTCCTAAAGTCTTTTTTCTTGAAATTTCACGTATATCGCCCAGGATTTTGTTCGTATTCTCACGAAAATAAATCAATTTTTTTAATGATATCTGTATAGAAGTAGCTTAAGCCCCAAAAAGATTAACACGTATTTCTCATAAAAAAGAAGTTTTCGTAAATGTTATTCTGAATCGTCGATATTAGCTCAATTGAATTTGAAATGCACCATTTTTACTCATCTGTAGCCATAGAATAGGAATAAAATATTACTTTTTAAATATCACCCCCATAAGGCTGTTTATATGGTAATAATCCCATAAATAAAAAAATTATTCTGTAAATTTTCACTTAGTGATGTAATTATTGATGGAAGTTTACAAACATTTTATTTAAACAATTCTTTATTGTTTATAACTATATTTCCTTAGAGTAATACTAGAAAGCTGCTTTTTCTAAAATCTTTGCTTTTGCTTTGACTTTTAGTTAGGAACAATGTCAAGCAAAAGCAAAGATTTGATAAAAAAAAGTAATTTTCTAGCATTAATCTAAGCAAATATAGTTATAAGTAACATTCAATTGTTTAAATAGGAGTGTTTGTAAGCTTGCGTCAATTATTACCGAACTAACTGAAAAGGGGGAAAAATGTTGACAGTTAAGAAAAAACTGCAACTTTTTAGCGTTTATCTAAGGGAAGATTGTTATAAACATTAATATATCGTTAAAACAACTATTCTTGTTAACTTGCGTTATTTATAACATTACTAGTTGTAAAGTTGTAAAAAGTTAAAAAATTCAGAATAAACCACAACTATCTAGCACTAATAAAGAAAAAGATAGTTAAATACAATAATAATATATTTACATAATTATTTTTGCTAAATTGAATTAATTATTAACTCACTGCAAATGAAAAGTAGACAAATAGTCTGTAAGTTTCAGAAAAAACCGCCACTTTCTAGCATTATACAAAATGAATAACAATCATAATAAATTGACTTTATATCTCTATTCTAAGAGAAAGTTTGCTAAAAGCAATAATAAATTGTTTAAACAAATGTTGTGAAATTCTAATTAGCATCATAAAGTAGAATTTTATGTTTTAGAAACAATTAGAGCTTAAAAATAAAGCAAAAAATAATAATTAGCTCCAAAAACTCGAAAAATCCATTTTTCAAATATGGGGTTATTTTGGGAACCTATTACCAGACTTAATGGGTGATATTGAAGATATTTTGAAGAGAAATGGTAAGTTTCAAATTAGATTCAGCTAATATTGACGATCCTGAATAGAATGTGCAAAAGCGTTTTTTTTTCTTATGGGAAATACGTGTTCAACTTCATGGGGCCAAAAACATATATATTTTTAATGGATTCAATTTTGTGTGAAATTTACCATTTTTCTAAAGCTTCTAACATTTTTTAAATTATAAAAATGTAGAAAATTCAAGTTGTTGTTTAAATTCCAAGAACTTTTTAAAAGCTGGTAAATTATAAATTTACCATAACATTTTTAATTTTTTAAATTTCCTGATTTGTTTTAATTTTCACAAATTACATTTTTTAGTTGTTTTCAACAAATTAAAAAATTTTCAAAATTTCTTAAGTTTAAAAAATTTTTTAAGCTCCAAAATTTTTCAACATTTTCCAAATTTAATAAAATGTTTATAATTCACAAACTTACCTAAATTTTCCAAAAGGCGTTGTTTATGAAGAATATCGTATGTACTAAGGTGAAGGGGATTTTTTTTACGACCGAAGCTATCAATTCAGAGCATAAATTCTAGATTAAAAAGGACTTCAATCAATTTAGAAATTTCAATCTCTATTTATTTATACAATATTCTCTATATTTGTTTATCTTCAAGATTCAATAATTTTGAAAAATAAGCAGAATTTATTTTGTTTGCTCAAACTATATTCCAAATTTCTGTTGATTTTGGCACTGACGAGTCCTTTTCAAGTTATGGTCTTTAATTTAGAATATTTTCATTTTTACTTTGAAGTAAGAAAAATCCGTTTTTTACTTAAAACAAATTCTTTTCTTTGCGATGGTCTGATGATCTATTAGATATCGAAATATTAAAATATATTTACCACGGTTCGGTTTTCCTAATTTTACTTTTGTTTATTAGGTAACTGTTCACTTTGATGACTTTCTCTTTCTGTACCAAGCCAGTTTTTACTTTCCACATATTTCAACTTAATTAATTTTAAAGTACTAAAATTGATCAACAATTAATTAAATTTAGTAAAATAATTCAAATCGGGTAATTTGTAAGATTAATGAAATATTTAATCGATTCAATTGAAAAATTATTTTTCTCCTTCTGAAATTTGATTTTTAAAAAATATTCAATAAAAAAATTATGATTATTTTCGCTTTTTCAGAAAAATACAAATGTTTTGGTAAAAAAACATAAAAGTACTTCTTTTCAGAATGAATTATTTTGTTCAATTCTATTATATATTTCAATAAAAGCTTATTTAACAATTTGTTTGTTTTCCTCTCCCCCGAATGATATTTCACTTTTCTACTAGAAAGAAGGTTTTACAAAAGGTTTCAAACCATTTACTCTAAACTTTTGAAAACTCATCAAAGTAAGCAATTACCGTTTATTATTATAAACAGTAACTTTACGATACTTTAGAAAAAATATCTCGCTTAACCATTTTGCCTCTTATAATATAAATTAATTAATTAAATAAATTAAGTGGAATTTGGTTGAGGGCGTATAGTTAGGCAGTACTTTCGCGATTTTAGTGACGGGTTGGTGTTTGTGCGAGCTTATGATCTTGACTGTATGTCCTGTCTGTATATCTGTCTGTGTTCTGCGTATGCTCAAACGCTGCTGAAGTCATCGCAATCTTTTAACGATCTAGCCGCTTGCCATATCTTATTTCTCAAAGTGCGCTCTTCTTGCGTTACTTTGGCGTCTTTTCGATTTCTCTTCTGGTTTTTCTGATAAAGTAAGCGAAGGCAAGTGACTGATATTTTTATTATATATTAAGTTTTTCCATAAATCTACCCCTTTCATTAGAAAGTAGAACAACAGGAAAGAAAGTTTTATTATCTAACTTGCTCTTGACCGAATCAATTTCAAATCACGCAGGTAGTGCAAATTGAAGGCAGAAACTCATTTAGCTCTGTAATATTTTGACTCTCAAAAGAATTAAGAAGAACCGCATTTGACCCTTTTGACCAAAAATCAATTTTCCGAAGTTAGGAGTACCGGGGTCTACCCTGCAGTAGATGATGAACCTAGAGTAGAAATTCGTTAATTAAAAGCACAAATGTACATAAAATAATCAATTCAAATTATAATTTATTAAAATATACAATACAGTTCAGAAGTATGAGGATTGCTGAAGAACTGAAAAAACTAAAAAAAAACTAAAAATATTTGACAATTTGCAAGAATTAACTTGAACTTCTGCAAAAATCTAGGAAAATAACGGTAAACATTCGAAAGTTACATTAAATGAACCTTAACGTCTCCTCTTTAAAATGAGTCCCAGAAACTGTAAAAATCTTAACTAATTTTGGAATAAAAATAAAAATTGTAGAAGCATGCAATCTCTCTTGATCATTGCCTAAGAACTAGAAAGAAAATACTGCAGTCCCGCTCAACCGAGCGGTTTTCGTTTTGTACACGTATCTACATTTTTGATCAAAATTCGAAAACCAGTGGACATCTTTACAGTTTGTCTACCTATTTTGAAAGGGAGTCTTCAGCCATTATTGTACGCAACTTTTGAATTTTTGCCTTTAGTTCCTTAGATTTTACCGAAAGTTGATGTTCGATCCTGAAAATTGTCAAAGAGCAAGATTTTTGAGAAAATTGACTGCACATATTTTTAGAAAAGCCGCAATCATTTTGTTAATTCCATCATTAGTTATTTCCTAAGAACTAGAAAGAAAATACTGCAGTCCCGCTCAACCTAGCGGTTTTCGTTTTGCGCAAATATCTATGTTTTTTGTTATTTTAAGAAAAACCGTCGTATTTTTGTTAATCTTCTGCTCAACTTAAGAAGAGAAAAATTTAATTTCATCAGAGTCCAAAAAGAAAACTTGAACACTTTAATTAGGATAGAAGTATTTTTCGAAACAATAACCCTAAAAATTAAAATACTCATAATTTCTTAATTTCATTATTTTCTCAAAATGATAAAATACATCGTCTTATTAACTTAAAAAAATATTTGCAAAAACTAATAATTATGTGACTTGAAAATGCCCTGCGCGCCTGATTTGAATTGGATTCGGTCATTTGATACCATAGAATACTTAAACTTTTTTCAAAACCCATGAGAAATTGTCTTTTTTTATTTTTTATTTTTTGTGCATAAATTACGCGTCATTATTTCTAATATGGAATTATAGTGAAAATCGACCTCCTTAGATTAAAAATTTTCTGAGCATGCCTTTAGGACATTAAAAAAGTCCATTATCTAATTTAAGGGTACACTTCCGAAGTGGCCATACAAGAATATTGACATGCTACTTGGATTAGAGGCTGCTCTTTCATCCTAGTTAAAAGTCTCAAAAACTTTTTCGAAACAGATTCATTTAAATTAAGTTATTCACATTTCTTCCTTGATCAAAAACTAGTTTTTTCAAAAATCTAAAAAAATATTGATTTGAGACAAAATCTTGAGCATAAAAGTACATAGCTTATCAAAACACACACTGTTTGTCTTACCTCTTCTTTTATTAAGTTAATATTTAATAAAAATTACAAAAATGAATTTTCAGAGTTTTATTAAAAAAATGTGAATAACATTAATAGATTTATTGATTTTAAATTTGAATTCTATTGAGAAATTTAACTGGGATGCAAAGGGAACTCCTAAGCTAAGTATGACGTTTTCTTGAATGAGCTTTTCTGAAGTATAAATAAATTTTTATAACTTTTGAAATCCTCCCACTCCTAATAAGTAAATTTTCTTCTCTCCAGAAACAAAATTCTTCAGCAAAATTAGTCTTAAATTTAATGGACTTGGGTATTATTTCAAATACATAATTATTACGACCTAATACGACTTGTATTCTCGTCTGTTATACTTCTCTTTGATTCAAAAAACTAAGGAGAAATAAAAAAATTTCTTTTGACATTTATAAACTTTTTAAGATATTAATTTTTATTTTGGCTAACATTGTTTGGCAATTCAACAATTTAAAACTTCAAAGTCAAACCATTTTTTTGCTCCAACTCAATCACTGTGGCCTCTATAACTTTTTCTTATTTGAGGCATGGAGTAGAATTAACATTACTCTAATTTTCTACACATTTTGTCGATAATTCTTAAAAATGTAATTTGATAAACATTTCATACTTGATTAATTTTGTTAATCAGTCTAATTTTAATAAGAACTATTTTCTAGGTGATCATGGTAAAAAATGTTATCATCTAAATTTGGTAATACAGCTCTTTCCTTGGCTTGAAATTCGCACTGTCTATGCTTGAAAATGAATATTATTTTACGTAAATTTTAATGTAGGCAAGCAAGAAGTAGGGGCCCTCGTTTAATTTCTGTTAAAAGTCACAATCAGTAATATACATGGAAAATGGGAAAACAGAATATAATATTATTTGTACATTTACAAAATAAAATAAAGAGAAGGATTTTTATATTTGCACCGAATGGTCCCACCTAGATTTAAAACAACTGAAAAATATAGTAATTTAGAGTTCCTAATTGAGTGGTAGAAATAATGAACTTTCAGTGAGTTAATAAATTTCATATAGTACAGAGTTTATTACCCCTACTACTTGTACCTCTAGCAACGCTTTTTTGCTTCTGTGATTCTTTCAATCTTCGGGAACGAAATAGTCGTTTAACTTTAAAGTTTAATTTGACTCTTGCAGAAATATTTAGTTTTTACCATTTTCTTTTAGCAGAAAGAACAAAAAATAATTGAATTTTTTATTCTAGAAAATAATAATTTTATTTTTTAGAATTTTGCTTAAAGATGTAAACCAAAATTTTATTGTATTTTTGTTTTTTAAATAACATTTTTATGATTAGTTTATCATTGAAAAGTAGGATAAAGTGACTTTTTTTGGAAAAACAGATTTAAAAAAGTTCTTACTTCATTTTACAAAGAAATTATAGATAAATTTTGATTTTTTCATCACGATATTTTCTTGAATCGGCTCCTTTTATTTTCAACTACAATTTTTCGACTAATTCTCAGAAGTGCATGATTAAGCAAATCACAATATTACTTATAATTTATCACTAGATTTATTATAAATAATTCATCAAGCGCTGGCTAATAGCATAGGGTTCTGAAACTGTAGATGAATTGACGTGGAACGACATTGGCTCCTGGATACTGTTTAAAAAAGTTATTTATTTTTTTATTTTAAACTTACAAATTTCTACAGGAAATACAAATGCGCATGTTTTATTAAGACAAGAATTTCGAATCTTGTACCATTTTCGAACTAATCCCGTATACCCAGTTTTGTAGACAAATTTTTTTTGTCTTTTTCACTTCAAACTCGCCGTAATTCAGAAAATTCTATGAGTTTTTTGATGAAATTTGCATAAAACCGTTTCTATAATGTTATACCAATTTTCCTTTATTTTGTGGAGGGTTTAACTATTTTCTTGAAAAATTATTTCTATTAAGTTAAAATTTTATTTTTTAAACCAAAAAATTAAATAATACATTTTTTTAACTACTAAATTACTAAAAATTCATTATTTGGTTCAAAATGCAATTATTTTGTTGAAAACAAACTTTTATTTTGAAAACTTATCTGTTCAATAGAAAATTAAGCTGTTCTTCTTGAATTAAATACTTTATAATTATGCTAAAAAATCATCCATTTGCTTAAAATATCAATTAAAATATCAACTATTAATATTTTCTGATGAAAATTAATTTTTTTATTAATAGATCAATCCTTTGGTGAAAATTTGAACTTGTTTGTTCGGTTGATGATTTATCATTTTAATAGAAAATAAAATAAATTGACGGAATAGTCAATTCTTTGGCTAAAAATTTTACTACATATTTCGTGAAAAAGTAATATTTTGTGGTCGAAAATGTAACGGTTTGAAAAGTTTTGATGGAAGGTAAATCTTCTTTGTTTAAGAATTCGAATATTTGGTTGAAAATTCATCTTTTTAGGTTGTGAATGGGAATATTTGGTTGAAAATTCAACTATTTTGTTAAAAAGTGATCTTCTTTCGAAAATTGAATTGTGTTCAAAATTCACCTTTTTACATAGAAAATTCGTTCCTATAGATTAAAAACTAATCTTCCTTAACAGAAAAGTTCGCGGTTGAAAATTCATCTTTTTGGTTAAAAATTAAAATGTTTTCTAAAAAATTCTGCATTTTGGCTTGAAAATTCATTCATTTGTTTAAACATGTGAGTGTTTGAAGTTAAAATTTAACATTTATTGTTTGAATATTGAACTATTTGGTTAAAAATTCATCTTTGTAGATTGAAAATTCAGTTGAATGGTTAAAAATCCAATTATTTTTTTGCAAACTCAGTATATCTGGATTTGAAATTTGCGCGAAGAATGACTCTATTTCCCTTGTATTAAGACTAATTTCAAGTTGTGAAGTTTGTTAAAATATATTTTTTTTATGTATTTTGTTCTGTTTTAGGTGTTTATAAAATTAAACCAAAGAACGAATTTTAACTTAAGGGAGGCGGTGCTTCAAAAAAGCGTGACGTAGTTTTTGAAGACCCAAAAGAATATTTCCTGTAAATTCCTTCTAAATATTCCAAGAATAGGCTGAATTACGAAGAGTCGATGTTAAAGAAGATAAAAATTTGAAAGAAACTGGTTATTTCGGGTTTAATTTCGAAACGGAAAAAGGTGCATTTTTTGACTTGCTTAAAAAGTGTGCAGAGTTAAACCATGTTCAGCGTGAAATATTTATAAGCCGTTTTTGAACCCTATCTCTATGATGGATAATGATTCCATGATGTAAAAATTATTTTATAAATATGTGACTTGTGTTCATTTGTTATTCTGCCAGAAAAAATCGTGTAATAAATTAGAGACCTGCACGTGTAGTCGATTCGCAGCTGACTAGTGAAGATACATAGTGGCATAGCCTTCTGCAGTTATGATTTCTATTTACAGGCAATTTTTGCTAGTAGCATACCCGAGATAATAGAGCTCGTAGGCAGTAGATCCAAGTACAGCGGCGAATACAAGCGGGAACACGGAAAGAGGTATTATTACGTTAAATCCACTCATCAGTCGTGTCTGTCTATTAATTCTATCCTTCGTGTATATCGCTCTTCCATCAACATCCAGGGAGAATATCATCTTGATTTATTTCAAAATCAGCACTCATTATTTTCTTAAAACGAATTTTTCACGGGAAAGGTAAATATTTTGAGATGAATGACAACAGTAATTTCTCTCAAGTTAACACTCTTGTCAATCAATTTCTTCTGGTCGATAAAGAGAGAGAAATTATCTGCGCGGCTACCGCAAGCGGCACTGCAAATCACTGATGACTTAGAAACATGACAATTAAGTCGGAAATAAAGCTATATTTTTTCTGAATGGTTTCAAAGCTTACGTAATGCCTCGTTGAATGACTTACAGTAAACATATTTTTGACTTTTTGAAAAGAATATATCACCCTTTCCCGAAATATGAGTAAAAATATCCAAGCGTGCCTGTGCCGAATTTTAACCAGCAGTGATCAACGACTAAAATGCGGCACAGACAAGCTTG
>JAWWLR010000092.1:45433780-45451081 GCA_035041075.1 Acraspis erinacei | reverse complement strand
TAAAAGTAAATGAAATATGCAACAAAAGACCCCTACACTCTTCAAAAATTGGAGCGCTTAAAAGCTGTATGGTCCAGGAGAAAAATAAATATAAAAAACTTCATTTTTACCATTTTGGAAATACTTATTAACACAAAACTAAAATTATTTAATATTGGTTCATTGTTTTAGAGTTTGTGTCAAACTAACCGTTACCTACAAAAACTTGACCATTTTTAAGAATGATGGCGATCATAATAAACAATAATAAAATTAAATATGAAACGAGATTATGCAATTATCTCAAATAATTTATTAAATCAGTAAGTTTCTATTTTTAACAATAATTCAGGAGATCGAAATTTGTTAGAAAAGGTTTTAGACATTTTCATTATGTGTTTAATATTTCTTTAAATCTAGAAATGTAGATTAACAAATCTACGTTAAAGAGTACAAAAACCGAAAAATAAAAAAAAAATTGTATAAAACTTTGTCTTTACCTTGAAAAATAGAAAATATCTTGCAATTTAGGTAAAAATGCTTTGAAGTTCCTTACTTCTTGTGAATAAATTGTTTGAAATTTTAGAAAAATATTATTATATCCCTTGAATCCCCTCAAAGTTATATGAAATCTAATATTTCTGGATATATTTTAAACCCCTTCAACCTTCTTGGATTCTTTTGAAATACCTTAAAGTATAACCAGTCCTTCGATATTTTTTAAAATACCTTAGAATCTTTTTAAAATTTGGATAGTTCTTTGTGATCTTCTCAAATATCATAAAATCTTTCAAATCTTTTGCAACTTCTTGGAATATTTTCCAATAACATAAATTCTTTGAAAAAAATTTCGAAATCGTTAAAAATACCTGAATATATGTAAATATTTGTTTTAAATCTTTGAAATGATTTAAAATACCTGGATTTTTGTTAATAGAATTTTTTAGTTTTCCTTATCATGTAACAAAATCTCTTGAAATCCCGTGAATTTATAAGGAGAAGGTTAATATTCTTAAACATTGTTTTAAATCCCTTAAAATCTTTAAAGTTCAATTAAATCCTTTGACATACCAGGAAGTTCATTAACATATCTTTGTAAGAATCTTTAAACTCTCTTAAAATTATTGAAACCCTCGAAAATCCTCAGAAATCTGTTAAAATATCCTAAAATTGTATAGATCCTTTAAAATCCTTTCAAATCTACTGAAACTATGTGGATTATTTAAAACATTAAATTGTTTTAAATCTCTCAAAGTCATTTAAATCATTCAAAATTAATTGAAATTATTTAAATAAATTAATATTAAGGGTTCTTTGTCTGCTGATCCAAAATCAAAATTTTTTAAATATTGAATTTAAAGAAATTTTTTCACAACATAGAAATAAAAATCAATATCAAAAAAATATTGTTTCGTGACTGGTAGACAAAAAACACGCAACATCAACTCATATTATGGATTTATCTGGTCGACAACCGTAACATAAAAAATAAGGAATTGTATAAATCCACTGAAATAGTATTAAATTCCTGAACATTTTAAAAACTTTTTTTTAAATTCTCTAGATGTTTTAAAACACTGTAAACCTCTAAAATTCTTTATGATATACTAAAATTCAGTGGAATCTTGTAAGATATACTAAAATCAAGACGACTCTGTAAGGCTTTTAAACATTTTTGAAAACTCTGGAAATATTTGAAAATCTTTTCAATCTTGAAACTACTGTGAAATCTTTTTTATTTAATTAAAATACTTCATTGAGAGTTTTTAAATCCCTGAAAATTACTACAATCCTTTTCAGCCTTATAAAATCCCTTGAAATTCTTTGAATTATTATAAGAATCGTTTGAAACCCCTTGGGAATTTTTCAAAAATCTTGGTGTCACCCGATAAAGTTAAAAATTGTGGAATGATTTTGCTGTTTAAGTATCCTATCCTTCATCCCGAAAAAAAGATGTTACATTATTATTATGGATGGTCCCTTATTTGTTGTTTCAAAATAAGTTTCGATTTGGATTCAGGACTCTAGGAAACCATCTAAATCTTAACCTTTATCATTGGCAAATGCTGCATAACTGTATATTGATAATGCACTTAAAAAAATTTGTTTTCTGTTTTCCTAGAATCATGAATCTAATTTCAGGCATGTAGGTCCTATAAGCATTCCTTAAAAATGATTTATAAGTTGAAAAGTAGGGTGTTCATTGGGAATCAACCGTTTTACTTTCAGAAAAATTATTTCTTATTTTATTCCTGATTAAAAAAGATTTATTTAAGAATTTTCTATAAGTGATTTTATAAATTGAAAAAAACTGATTTTTAATTATAATTAATTTTCGAAGAGATACTAATACTTAATTTAAAAATAATTATATAAAACCCTTAGAAAATATTTGTTCATATCTAAAACTAGCTGTCGAGAACTATGCATGCTTTTTGGAAAATAAATTAAATAAGAAATCACTTATTCACTAAAAGAAAGGCAATTATGGGTTGAGATTTTATTTTTTTTGAAATTTGGTTGCTAATAAAGACCCTATTGAATTTAATCGATCTTTCCACGAGAATGAATACAGCCCGAGATTATTGATTTCGAGATCATTTTGCTGACTTGAGCTTTGAGGTGGAGCTATCAGCATCCAGAATCTAACATCTAGACTTGTATTGAATCGAATTATTTGACAAATTTATTAAATATTACATAACCTTTCATAAATCATATGCTTGGGACCTACATTTAACCCCTAACTATTCTACTCATTTTTATTTAAAAAGTTTTGAATGCTATAACAAGGATTTGTGAGAAATCTGTAAGATGCAACTAACTACAAACAGCTATGCTTTGTAAGTCCTTGCATGTAGGCTCTTTCTTTTAAATAATCTTGTCCGTCCTCAAAATTACAATTTAAAACAGTAATTGGCATGCAGTACTAAACTAAAAAAATTCGATCATGTGTCTTTCTCAATTTTCTAAATTTAACTCTTATTATCTCTTCTCTTTTATTGCATGCAGGTATCAGTATTCTATAAAAAATTGATAAGTACAGAGTTAGTATACTAAACAGACTTGCTGTCTGACTATAAAATTGATTCAGTCTTTACTTTCCTATCAAAAGATTAAAGAATACAAATGAATTATGCTTTAAATATTTAAGAATGAGATTAATTTTTCTAAAATTTTGATTACAATAAGAGGATTCTTTTGATTATTAACTTTTCACTCTAATACCAAATATCTTGTACGAATGACCAATTTAGTCTGCTACCCAATATACTTATTTACTGCATCAAAATTGGACAAGGAGATTGAAAATTGTAAACCACAAATTCTTCTGCTGCCTCAAAGTAACAAAATAACTGCTAACAGGGCTAATGAATGGTAACTACAGTATTTTTTGTACTCACGAAACACAAGAAAGTGCAAGTTTCACGACGAATGTGGTCCACAATTCGAAAAAATTGCTCACCTACTTTCAAATTTCATTATTGGGAAAAATTGGGCACTCGAAAAGGATAGAAGAATCTTGAATTTCTGCCTTTATCGGATTTTTTTAAAGTTGAAACTAACAAGGAAGTAATATTGTTCTTTGTAGAAACTGCGATGTTATATTAGAAGAAAACTTCTCGAAACAAGATCTTGTGAAATATAAGATTCCTCAGAGAGTTACAATCGACCTCTGCACCATATTTGTCGTTCTTGCTCTAAATTTCTATTCATGTATTCAGCGCATTCCAATGCCTTACACAACCATGAAATATAAAACAGTCTTCAGAGCATCCTTTGTGAAAGAAATTCGCGAATTTATAATTTCTCGATTTGTCAGAGTATTTGAGGCTTTTCTATTTGAATAATTTATTGTTCTGTATTCTACTCCTTATTTATGGAATTCCAAGGAGGCCTAATCGGAAGTGTCAAAAAGTTAGGAATATTGGCACCATACAATGTAAAGGGTCAACTTCCTAGTCAAGATTTTCAGACAATGGTTTATGGAAATTAATATGGAAAAGACTTTTAAACAAACAACTTTAATTTGTTTAATTTGTTTATTTCGTTGGACATTAATGCAATTATTGATTAAGGACAATGACGTTATCAGTTTCAGTGATGGGAAGTAACTTTCTTTTAAATAGTTAGTTTTTAAAGAGTTAGTTGTAGGAAAATTCTGTAAAAATGGAAGTGTTAGCAAGTCAATTTACAACCATCAAAAACATTAAAAACCATATTTTTGAGTTGAAAATTTAAATTTTTGTAGCAAATTTCCCCGTTTGGCTTGAAATTTTAAGAATTTGGTTGCTTTTTTCCTTTCTTGACTAAAAATTCTTTCCTGGTTGAAAATTCCAAACTCTTTTGTTGCAAGATCGTTTTTAGCTGAATTCAACTTAATTTAAAATAAAAATCTCGTTTGGTTGAAACATCGTCTTTTACATATTTTTGTTGAGAATTCCTTTTTTTGTTGAAAATTAATTTTTTAAATTGGAAATTCTGTTTTATGTAACAATTTAAAACTATTTTGTTGAAAATTGATCTGCTTCGGTAGAAAATTAATTTTCTTTATAAAAGATTTATCCCTTTGGTTTAAAACAGAAGTATTTGGTTGAAAATGTATCTTTTTTGGTTGAATTCAACTGTTTTCCGTTCAAAATGAAAATACATTTTTGGTTGCAATATTAAGTGATGCATTTTTGTTGAAAATTCATACTTTCGAGTTACAAATGTATCTATTTTGGTATAAAATTCAACTATTTGTTTAACAATTAACATTTTTCATAAAAATTCATATTCTTGAGTTGTAAATTTAACTGTTTTGTAGAAAACACCCCCTTTTAGATTGAAATTTGAACAAATTGTTTGCTTTTTCTCCTTTCTTGAATGCAGATTCTTTATTGGTTGAAATTTTGAAACCCTTTTACTTGAAATTTTTTTTTTCTGAATTGAATTCGATTTAGCAACAAATTTTTTTCAAATATTAGCTTTTAAATTTCTTGTTAAGAATGCATCTTTCTTTCGTTGTAAATTAATTTTTTTATTTGAAAGTTTACCTATTTTATTTTTTGTTGAAAATTTATCATTTTACGATAGAAAATTAATCTTCTTGATTCTTCACATGTTTCTTTATGAGTCATCATTTAAGTTAAAAATTCATCTTCTAAATTAAAAATTAATCTATTTGGTTGAAAATTCAACCAAAAATTTACTTATTTTTTTTTCTTTAAAAATTGGTCTTCTTTTATGGAATATATTTGACTGCTTGGTTTGGAAATTTATATCTATCGCATTAAAATTAATCTTCTTGGTTGAAAATTTGTTTAAAACATTAGGTTTTATCTGGAAATTTAATTATTCCATTTTTGTTTACAACTTCAACTGTTTGGTTTGAAAATTTATCTTTTTTATGTAAAGATTCAACTACTTGTTTGAAAACACAGGTATTTTATTCAAAAATCATCTTTTTGGTAGAAAATTGTTCTTCCTGTTTCAAAATTCATATTTTTAGTTGCAAATTTAAAGACTTGGTTGAAAGTTGAACGCTTTCGTTAAACATAATTTTGTTCTTGTTAATGATTCATCACTTTGGTTAAAAATTTAATTATTCGGTTGAACATTCGTCTTTTTTATACTAATTTTTTAACTGAAAAATTTAACTATTGCATTTTTGTTTCAAAATTTATATTTTTGGTTGAAGATTTAATTGCATGGTTGAAAATCGATCTTTCTTATTTACAAATTTAAATATTTGCTGAAAATTCCATTTAAGTAAGGATAAATAATTACTTTTAAAAAGTAGCTGACCCATCATTGATCAGATTACACAAATATTGCAAATCTGTAAAAAAAACAATTACAAAATAATATAATACTATTTTCTTGGTACCGGTAGTTCGGTGGGAGAGGGAGGAGGATCAATTTTTCTAATCTCTATAGCCGGCAAAATTGCAAATCGCCACCCATGAATACATAATTAAAATCTTACGTTTTTATTATGTATTACTTATCGTATCGACTAATGAAATTACCGTCTCAAGCATTTTCTTCATAGGAAGTAAAGAAACAAACCCAGCTTGAGCCATCTCTGATTTCAAGGGCTCATACTTGAGTAGACTTCGAGAATCCGTGACATAAATGTCTTCTCTGTGTTCACCAGAGTGAAAAACGAGCGAATCTCAAGAGAAAAAAGGACTGGAAAAACCACGACTTTCAAACTATACGCGACCCAAAACCATTCTTTCGATACTCATTTCTTTTTCTTCTCTCATTTTTCTTTGTCACTCACTTTTCTCGCTGATTCTGTCTTTGCTGAAAATAAAAATTCGCGCCTGATAAAAAGGGTTTCGTGGCCTATTCAGATATATAATTTTGAGTCAAAACAAATATAGGGGTCAATAACAACCTCTTTCTCGTCACTACCTGTATATTCCCCTGGCTCACTACCGTCAAAAACTATGAGGTTTTCGCCACGTGGCTACGAAACCCTAAAAACACCAAATCTAATCACATGAAAATAAGTTAGTCCAGGTATTTGGTAATTTTTCTTACCGTTTTAAATAGGCAGAGTACGTTTTTTAAGGTTAAAAAGGTTTATTTAAGGGGCTGATGCAAGTTTTAAAACCATGAATGACTATTACGTGTCCCGGAAATATTTTTGAAAAAAAAGTTTAAAAAAAATCGTGTTTGCGTAGATTGAGCCTTTTCATCACATTTTAGAGTAAATTGTCCAACAGGAAAATGAAAATAGACAAAATTTTAAGGATATTAAAAATAAAAGTGTCTGTCTATATTAAGCAAATGCTAAATTATGATACTTTAATATAACTGGATTTAAAAAAAGCATTTTGTGTATTCTTCTTACTGTACTAGAGAATAAGAAAGAAATTAAGGACGTCACAACTATCGATTTGTTTATTAATCCGTTTTTCATAAAAATTTACAAATATTTGTTTTGACCGTGACGAAAAGTTCATAAATTTGTAGTGCCGTCAAAAAGGGTAATTTCGGAAGTGTGGGATCAATTCGGAGACCCTCAAATTCCTTAAATTGATGTGATGAATTACTTAAAACTCTTCCACGAACTGGAACCATTTAAATCCTTAGCTGGTTCTAGATTCTGGTTGAAACCATCCGCCTTGAGTAATTTGAACTGTCAACTTAGAAATCTCCGAATATACGCCACATGTCCGAAATTACCCCGTTTTACGGTATTTTAATTATAAAATAACAAAATTTAGTGACTGGTATTATTTAATCAATTATTATTTAATTAATTTTTTTGCAAAATAAAAAATGTGAATTGCTAGTGAATTACATGTTCAGATACATGTAGAAATGAGATATTATGAAAAAAATTAACACAAGTGATTTGCCCTGAAAAATAGGTGAACATTTCTTTAATTTGAGAGGTCTTAACTCATGACTAATTGGGGCCAGATAATAACCTTTGTAGAATTACTGGAAATTAAATCGACTTTAGTTCATGAACGGACAATGTTTTCGTAAAATTAACCGGTACCAGAGTACAGATGCAAACTGCAGAATTTTTCTTACTGTTACTTAAACAAAATACGGTAGCTTTGAAGGATCATAACGCGGCACCTATCAAAGATAGAAGGTTCGGTCTTTGTTGTTGTAATTTTCTCAAAATTTTGTTTAGTTTAATTTTGCTGTTGGCTATTTTTTTCTAAAATATGATGAGAAGGGTCAATCAACGCGAAGAAGATTTTTTGAACTTTCTTTAAAAATACTCGCGGGACGCATAGTAGTAATTTCTAGAAAATTGGGAATTTTTATCAGGACCTCCTAATAAACCGTTTTAACAAAATACGTACTCTATCTAGTTAAAAAGGTAAAAAGGCAATTTTTCGTTTGAGAAACTGGACAAAGTAGGATTAAGAAAGCAATAACGAAAAAAATATGAGTTTTTAATTGCAAACTATTTTGTTCACAAAGTTTACTGACACCCTTCACAATTTTGTTTCTACTTACACTTTTCCCAGCAGAAGGTCATTGCCACACTTGTAATATGATCAAGTAAAAAAATGCGCTTCAAACCTTTTTGGAAAAAAGGCTCTCAACTCCCGGTTAGATCAGGTGATGACGATTCGAGTTTGTAGACGCAAATTCCAGGATCGATTCCGGCTGCCATAATTTTTTTCATTAATAATATTTTTTTGTAATGATTGGTTATTAAACTTATTTAAGTTAAGTCTAAATGTGAATTTTTATCCATTTTTTGCTAAGAAAAAGTTTATTTTTTCAACGATCACCATTTTTACTGGAAGGAAAGTTTTTTTTATGGAAACATCTTTACAAATCTTATTTTTGATTTGTTTTTTATAGGAAATTGAGCAATACTCATTTTTTCGATTAGTACAACAAAAATCTTCTATGATATTATATAACATAAATGATATAACATAAATTATATAATATAAAAATTATATGTGGACAGAAGAAGCTTTCTTACATAAAAGAGATTTTTTTCAATTTTCTCGTAAAAAATGACAGATAAGAAAAAATCTTGCCAAAAATCGTAAACATCTTTCACAAAAAGAATACAAAAAGTATATTTTTGGAAAAAAATATTTTCCTGGTCTTGAAAATGGATTAACCCGCATATGAATTTTTTTAATTATAATTTTGAAAACATAGAAAAAGAATTTTTTGAGAAATCCGAACTTTTATACTTTTTCCCATATTTTTATACAGCTTCTTATAATATAAAAAGAGTCATCTCATCAGTTTTCAACAGGCTAAACGATACTTAAGTCCAGGAGTATTTTTCATCCTGATATTTTTTTATTTTTCTCGTAAATCATGCAAGATATCACAAAAGATTAAGAGTTATTTTTTGCAGAACTTTTTCACGTGTGAAAATGTCTGTTCAAAAATGTATACTTTGGTTTCATTTGAACGAAAGAAATAGGCAATTGCAATAACAAGATTTAAATTAAAAAAAAGAATGGCTAAAAATTCCGACAGCAGGAATCGAGCTCAGACTTTCTGGCTACAAATGCGGAGTGCTCTGCCATTTGATCTATCCAGGAGTAGAAAAAAGCATCGCGGTCCATATATCGTACGTGAGTTTTTTCAAATCCTTTTTCTCAAGAATGGCTTAAAAGCGCATCTAATCAGTTTAGCACATTACAAGTTTGATAATGACCTATTATAGCGAGGGGTATGAATCCAAATAAAATTCCGAAGGTTTCCGGTTCCCATTGTGAGCGATCGAGAAAAATTACAAAAATAAATAAATGAAAGCGTTTAGGTTAGTGAACAAAATTGGCTATTCTTAGTAGAGAGGTTAGGCTTTCTGTTCTGACGGCAACGGATGATTGTCGGTGTGTGTAGGCGGTGTTCGCCAGCTGGATCCCAGAGATTACGGAGCTCGCTGCGAACCGCTGCAAGTACGGTGGCCAGTACAAACGCGAGCATGGACGCAGGTACCCCAGAAATTCACCTACGTGGATCCAACCTTAACCCCTAATCTAGCCCTAACTAATTCCCTGGTAGTCGCATAGAGATGAGGAATAATTCTGGATAGCAATGTCGTTCTCCTTTTTGGTCATCTTCATTCTCAAAAGGATTGACAGGATTGCCAGATGGAGCATTGACCAAGTCGCCCAAACAATATAGATCGCCCAAACTTGAAAATAATCGCCCGATACATGTATTTTAGGCGATTTTTTATGGCTTCTTTAATTCATTGTCGCCGAAACGTAATAATGAACTAAATTAAATCTGCCACAATTTGTGGAAAATGACCCAATCTGGCTCACTGATAATTCTGCACTTTTAAATGCCTTATCTGCTTCTGCTATGTTTATATAGAGGCTTTCAACTAACAATTATTAAAGTTTAGTTTGAAGACTAGGAGAAGCAGTACTGCGTTTTATATACAGAATGAAGGCGCACCTCTTTCCCCAAGTATGCGCTACTTAGTTTCAGTTTAAGATATTCAATTTTATTTTTAATTAAAAATATTTCTATGCTCTCGATTGTGCTGTTTTGGTTTTTAAAACTGTATACATGATTCAAGAATATTATGTGACAGTAAAAAAGTAATAGATACAATTATTACATTTAAAAACGTTTGGCATTAAATGCAGCAAAATTTGGTCTGGATTTAAGAAAAATGTTTGTAATTTTTAGTTTTGTCTGAATTTAAGACTCAGTTCTGAAATTCAGAATGAAGGATCGTCAGAAAATGTTTGCTTAAATCCAGACAAATGTTTGCTCCATTTAATTCAAACCAATTTTAACTTGTAACACTTTTAGTATTATTTTTACATTATTTATAGATTCCATTATTCTATTACTATTATTACCATCATTAAGCAACATTTTGAAGAAAATTAACATAGTTAAACAAAAAATAGGTGAAAAAATCTATCCCTTTATAGAGTACAAAATATATTTAAAAAATGTGATAAAAGAATTTGCACGAAGATAAAAAATTAGAAAATAGTCTTGTTATTTATCAAAATAGAGGGCTATGTTTACAGTAGGGTCATTCTAGAGAAACGATTTTTTAAACTGAATAAACACACTAGTTGACAATGAAAAAAACTGATTTGCTTTAATGTACGTGCAACGTTGCGTTTTTGTTAATAAAATAATAAATAGCTTTTTTAATAAAAAAACTTGAAAACTCAGATACCGCACAATCGATAGTTGCAGAAACTTCATAATGGTGTAATTAAAAGAAAGTTTTTCGCAAGATAGAATCGAATTTCAGTTAAATAGGTAATCAAAGTTTGTGGAAGCGACCAAGAAGGACTAAAGACTGCTATCTGTGATAACTAACCCTCTAACTAGCGTAAAATATCCTAATTCCAGAGATCTGTGTTTATTAGAGAGATCGCATCCTGGATATTTCATCCACTACACTGAACTAACCCCTCAACCCATTTTCTTATTAAACCCATCTGCTGAATCACCGCTTTCTTACCACTCTTACCAGTTAGAAGATCTTGGTAACAGGTGCTGGTACATGCTTGGAATTTTGTAAAAAAAAGAGAAATACACAAGTCTCATACGATATTATATAATATAATATAATACACACACCGTAGCTGAGAACAAAATATGCTGCATCCGTTTACATTGTTACTTATAATAAGTATCTATCGTCTTACGCAAGGTATAGTTCGTTTCTGATAACCTACCTCTCGAATCCGTCGAGAGGACGTAGTGCTTTAGTAGAAAATCAGTATAATTCTTCGCGTAGAAAATCTTGATAGTATCTTTCTACTACTCTATTTCTCATTTCTTTTCGTTTGGTTCTCAACATTTGTTCACTTTATTAAAAGTTCTTTTTTTTATTTTTTTCTTTCTTACAAAAAAATATTTTTCTCTTAAATCATGGGCGATGTGATATTTCGAATTCTGTATTTTGTTTTCATTTTAAAGATATTTTTTAATTTATAATTTGTTCGTTTTTACCAACCTGAGTATAAGTATGCCGCATGCTGAATCAAGTATTACTGCAACTAGTGATCGATGGGCTCGGAATATTTTCTTTTCTTTGTTTTTTAGGTGTATTTTTTTAATTTTCATGTAATAATTTCATAAATCACTGAGCGCACCGATATTTACATAATTTAGTGCTTTTTAGATTGTTTTAAGTAGGGTTGGCATCAAGTAGCAACATTTTGCTTGGCCATTAACGACTCGAACTGTTTTAACATTTCCGCCATCCTCTTTTCGCGATACATTTCATTCGAATCGCGTGATCTTTCAATTTCTTTCAATCAACAATTTAAAAATCCAGTTTATTTGTAGATTCCCATTGCAAATTTAAGAAATATCGGTATTAACATTCTTTCTTCAGATTTCCTTGAAAAGAAAAAAATTAAGGAACTCTCCTTTAAGCTCTCGAACGTACTTATAATTCTGCACGATATCTGAAAATTCGCAAAAAGCTGGCACTCGATGCTAATTATTTGAAGCGTGCATCGTTTTCTATTATTATTATTATTATTATTATTATTATTATTATTATATAATATAAATATATAGAACTCACATAATTCACCGCAACATTTTTTCCTATTCTTGCGCTTTCCACCGACTTCGAGGTGGAAGAAAATGTTCGATTTCGTCCAATAGGATAAAGTAGAATTAAGGGATTATTTAGTTTAAATAAAATAGAGTTAATATTTAATTTAAATTAACAATTCCATTTTAAATGTGCCACTTTGTGGTGTGTTTCTTTATATTTACTACGAAAATGAGAAATATAATGTAATCATTTCATGTAAGTTTATTAGTAAAAATTAGTGATAATAACATGTATTTCTTATTTTAGTAAACGAATAATGCTCATGAAAATGGGACAGAAGAGTTAAAAGAAAATGAGGTTTTTCTTACTCCAACCTGATTATATGGCACCTAATTAGTAATTAGTGCTCTAATAATTGTTTCTGTGTGTACCTGCAATAACTCCCGAACGCACTTCACTGTAGTTGATATTTTTCACTGAAGTACGAAGTGGACAAATTTTCTATTTTAAATACAATATAATTCCTTGCATAACCATGCAAGTTGCCTAACTCTTCGTCAGAAACCAATTTAATTTGGAGAAAATCAATTTCTATAATTGAGTGATGAACCAGCTGTTAATTAGAAAGAAGTACGGGGAAATATAAAACATTACAAACGCATATTGTTTCCCCGATTTCAAAAATTATATTTTAGTTATCTTGTTTCGAAAAATCGTTACATAGTCCTTTCTTCTCATATTTTCCCTTGATAATCTAGAGATATAGTTCCATCCTTTTATCGAAGCACATGGTAGTCTAGCCTTAGATGTATTTATTAATAATCTTGTGTTTCCGTACTCCAAATTGACTGTACATATGAATATAATTAAGTACGGCGTATAGATTAAATTATTCATCCAAATGTGCGAGAATAAACAAATAAATATCTGTTTAAAAATTAAAGGTCGGATCAGTGTTTTTAACGTCACACACTTCAACTCGCGAGTGCAAATACATTATTTGTCAAATTTGGCAAATCCAGGCAGTAAAGGATAATAACGATTCAGCAAAGTCCTGTTGTGAGATCTTATCTGCTCACGACGATGCCGTTCTGACGTTGAATCTTCAGCAGTTTTTATTTACTTCTGTGCTTCCTTCTCGACGAACGAAATTTTCGACTTTGAATAATTGCAGCGTATTTTGTAGACAATTAGTCGCAATCTCTTGATCAACCTTAACCAACTCTTTACCAGGATTTTTAAATATAACAACTCGGTCAAGCGTATGTCGAAATTTATGAAAATTCTGCATTAAAAATACCTCTGCATTTTCGTACAGAAAAGACGTTGTCTTTCTTCCAATTCTTATATGAATTTCATTATCATTCAAAAATAATTTTGGCGATGTTGATTCTTAACGCGAATTCAACGACCGACAGCAGGGCGTGAGCACCGCGAACAAAAGACAGCTTGAGAGAGTGCCGACAAATCTTAAGAATGTTTGCCACCTACACACTAAATTTTAAACCTTTTTGTTGATTAATTTATTAAATTTTAATTATTAACGATTGAACTGGCGATGAATAAAGACAAAGATATTTAACGGAAATCCATTAAAGAACAGATAGACGTGACGGCACGTGTAGTATCGTTAGGCTTAGGTGTAGGTGTGTAGGATCTAGGTGTAGGTAGCCAACTACCCTGCCCTTTTATAAAATATAACGTGTTCGTACACACTCATGCACACATTAAAATGTTTTGGGCCGTGGCGCACATAGGGGTACAGCACTACTTATCGTGTCACTATGCGTAGCCACTGTCCTGTAGTTAAAACTTTTCCTCAGATTCCGTTCATAATGCAAATAATGTATTTCGAAGCCTCCACTCAATACAGCTCTAAAGCGATCTTGTTTGCTCTACTGCACCACGTCGTTCTCGCGGCATGATATATGCTTACAAACAGGACTTTAAGCAGTACCTTTCGCAAACGTGAGGCAGCGCGGTACTGAGAGCAAAAAAGAGATAGGGTAGTATCAAATGGAGACGGCGATTTCCTCCCCTTAAAACCCACTGACAAACTGACGAAACATGACTCACAATTGACTAAAAACAAAAACAAACAAAATAAATCAAGTCCTGTTAAATATAATGATGCGAGTGTTGTGTTCTGTTCTATCTCGTGGTGTAGGCCATATTCGCCAGTTGTATCCCTGAGATAATTGACCTGATCGGGACGCGAAACAAGTATGGCGGCACTTTGAAGAACGAGCGAGGTCGCAGGTGAGACACAAAAACCAAAATAGCAACCCCAAGTCATCCGGACCCTTCCTTCCACTTATCAGAGAGCGAGACCCTACTTTTCTGCACATTTGATTTTCTTTCCTCTTTTGTCTCTGTCTTCATATTTAACAATTTTTCTATTCATCTTCCTTTTAATCTTATTCTATTTTCTATTCTGATTTCTTCAATTTTTAGTCTTTATTTCTATATATTTCTTCTCTTCGTCCTCCTATCCTTCTTGTTCAGTATCCTTCACATATTTCCACTTGTTGCATAGTTATTGAAGAGTTGATGATGCAGCGGTGTAACTGACTAATGAATCTGAATTTACTAGTATAGTTTGACAATAGTAAATTACAGACATTGGCTCTTACCCCACGCTCATCATAAAGTATCTTACACTAACTATCTCTCAGAAGTCCACCGCAGATCTACCACACCCAGCAACTGGTGTTAGCTTGTTTGTTACACTAACCGCATTTGAGACAAATACCGCTTCAGCGTCGAACCTTTCTTCTCTACTAATCTTTTCTTTTTGATGAAGAACCATAGTCTAACTTTCCAATTTTAAATTTTCCTTTTCATGACAGTCATGACTTTGTTTCTTCGTCTAACAATCTTCCGATATCTTCTATAACTACTCTTTGCATCTAACGAATGAGTTTGAAATATATTCTAAGACTAGTCATTTATCAACTTATTATACCTATTAATCATTTATTTTACTTCTTTAAAGTTGTTCCAAAAATTAAGAAATCATGCGAATGTCGAGAAAGGTGTATTTTCAATATTAAAGAAATATTAAATACAATATTGAGTGAACGAGGAAGGTTCGCGGGCAGTGTTTATCTCCGAATGTGCGACATCAACACCCAGCATGCACCCTGCGATTCCAAAATGAATGCACTTAACCTACTGTTGTAACCACATCAGTGTAATGACCTTGATGTTTTTAGTCAGTATTAATGATCGTTTTCGTGTCATGTCCTTAAAAAAACCTCGAATGTAGGTACCGAAAATGCATATGAGTATGCATAGTGCAGGTCTGGTTAAGGGTGTTGGAAATTCGTCGCAGTAGCCAGTCTGATAATTCTTTTTTATGCGGAACGTATCAAAAATACAAATTTCTCAACTCTTGAGTTCGATTTCTTCCTCTAAGGAGCTGATGAGCTGAGAAAATTCTATTTTTAATATTGTTCGCATGAAATAAGAATTACAAATTGATTGCTGCAACGACTTTCCAACATCCTTAGGGTGGTTGTCGCACTAGGAAACAGTAATTTTACTGATAATTTAGTGTTCGAAAAACAATGATATTTTTTTATAAAAAAACAGAGCAACATGTCTGAAACATTTTTTTTCGACAATAATTTCCTTCAATATTCTGTTTTCTAGCGGGAGAACCACCTAGAGGATGTTGGAAGGGCGGTGCAGGAGCAAATTTGGAATTCCCATCTTATAAAAAAAATATTCAAATAGAAATTTTTCCGTTCTCTCGCCCCAGGTATGTTTGAAATAAAATAAGGGTTGAAGAACGGAAAAATTACCCCTTTCTATATTTTTTGAAGGTAAAAGGGAATTGGACATTGGTTGCTGGAACGGCTTTTCAACACCCTTCTTTATCAAGGGTTCAAAGTGACTCGAGTGAGAGAGGGGATCTTACATTGTGAGCAACTTCTTATCAAGTTGGACGTCGCTTTGTAACCGATGCGAACATGGGTGCACTCCGAGTCGATCAACAATACTTACTCGCGACAGAACCTTACTGCTTTAACACAAATAATCTCTGTTAAAGTATTTGACATCTCTTCAGCATAAATTAAGTTTATTAACGTAACTTATATCCGTTTAGGTAACTTCCATCTATTAAGATACGAACTATGGACAACAACAATTATTTTCTCTAACCTTTCTCAGAGCCAACATATCTTCTACAATTTCAGACCGACTTTTGGGCAGTGCTTCTGACAATAACTACAATTTTCCGTAAATTAGACACTTTCTCACTTACTTTTTACTCACTCCTAACACTAAATACTTTTCTGACTGTCTTATTCTCTAACTATGCTTCCTCTATAATTATTCCAACGTGTTTATCTCAAGCGACAGAAATAACATTTCTTCAGATGTGCGAGATAATATTTAAAAAAATACATGATCGAGCGTCCCGTGCACTATGCAGAAAGCAGTTGTTTGCAGGTCTTATCGTCAATTGTAAAGAGTTCAACGGCGCGAATTTAGTTCGTAATTCTAAATCGTGCGCGCGCTTCCGATGGATTGCTTTTTGCGTTTTTCCTTCTCTTTTTGTTCCAGAGAGCGACCGAAGCACCCATTCAGTCGTGCCTATTAAATTCAAATTATATTTTTATTTTAGAGTACACAGTCGCAGAAACGTAGCCCAGACAGCATGGAATGACACAATATGATCACAGTTTCTTCTTCTATCGGCACTAACACTCTTGTTCTTCCTCGTTTGACCTAAAGCAATTTAGTAACAACGACGTATGTAGTAATTAGACCAATAGTGTAGGTACACTCTTGTGCTTGATCTTTGTCTCCATCGAAATCTACCAAGGAACAAGCCTGCACTTCAATAAGTTGTGACAATTCTACAGATAACTCTTTTATCTCTATAGTTATAATAATTTGTAAATACTTAGGTGTTTAATTGTTCAATTACATTAGTTGGCTAAAACGATCACTCCATATCCTATCAAGTCCTGGTAAGTTTCATCATTGAGCCTATTCATTTTATAGTAGAGACTGCTGTCAAATAGGCTCATTGATTAATATTTCCTTGTCTCATTGTATCCATTGAAAATTTTGTTTGCTTGGTATCGTGTCGATCGATACCCGACCAAGTGGGACAAATCAGGAATTTAATTTTCATAAAAGCTGGCTTCAATTCTTAAGAGATTTTAATTTTAGAAATTTATTTGTGTGTGTATTTGAAATATAAGTGTGTAAATCTGTTAAGAAATGAGTAGAATTTTTGAACAGAAAATTCTCGGTTTGCCCGATTAAACTAAAAGGTTCAACGACTTGAACCTCGAAGATCGCGTCGCTCG
>JAWWLR010000092.1:45400368-45412479 GCA_035041075.1 Acraspis erinacei | reverse complement strand
AAGACAAAGGGATTCTCAACAATTTCGATATGAATATTAAATTTTCATAAGCTCCCCATTGCGTTAATGATGTGATTCAAAAAAATGTCTATTGTTTTTTGGTTGGTAAAGCTGTTGAAAATTTAAGAAAAAACCCGCAACTTTTGAAAATTATTAAGAGAATATTTTTTTAAATAATACTAATCACATTTATACTTTATCTAATTTTGTATATTCAAATGATTTTCTTGGACTTATTGATATTCTTCAAATAGGAATATATATATAAGTTGGAAGACAAAGAGATTATCTCCACAGGGGATGTAGCATCGAGGGTTTGGAGCAACTTCGAATCCAGTAAGGGGTAGTGTCGCTGCACAGTGGAAGGGGAAGGGTAAGCAGGTACCCGTGGAGGAAATGACGACTGCCCCAACTGAAACCCTTGGAGTTTCCGTCGGGTGTCCGTCGGTCTATTGTATTTTTTCAGGACATGAAGTGAAGGGGGGAAAATTGTAGGTAGTGAAAGAGTGGACAGGGGAAATGCCACTGGGACGGAGGGGGTAGATGAATTAGGCGTAGTGATAGGAAAGGGAGGGGAAGAAGAATTTCTATAGGATGAGAGGGGTGGAGAAGAATGTGTCTGAGATGGTAGGGGAACGGATAAGCATGGAAGAGTATTGGGGGGGAGGAGGTGTTAAGAGACCATTAGATCGGATAGGGCAGCATATGTTAGAAGAGGAGAGGCTAGAAACCCAGGACGCCAGGGGAAGTCAGTTATTGCGAAATTGGAATAAAGTAAGGATGGGAAATAGATAAAGGGACGGGGAGAGGTTAATTGAATCAAGGGTAAATGATTGGCATGTTCAGGGGAATCAGGGGAGGGGTTCAGTAAGGATGGATATCTGGTTAAATGATTGGATATGATAGTATAGATTAGGAGGTGTCAGAGGGGGAGGAGGAATTAAGGGTAAGTATATGGTGGGCAGAAGGGGATAGAGAGGAAGTCGCTAGGAGGGAGATTATATTATAGATAGGAAATATGTGAAGTAATAGGGAGAATTGGGTAGCATAGGATCGACTAAAATAGGACCGGAAAATAAGGGAAGGGAAGGGCTAGAAAATAGGGATGCACAGATAAGTGCTGATAGGAAACGGGTGTAGGGGATGACACGGAAATAGTGTTATTTGTTTATAAAATAAATGAAAATATATATTGCAGATGATTTTCTGAACGATTTATGTACTTAATATTTGTATTATTAATGCGTCTATTTTTTACACGGTGGTTATTATTCTGATCCATTCGTCGATGGAAACAAATAATTTACTTAATCGGTTGTAAAATATTCCTCTAGAATTTTTTTTGCTTGGTCTGTGAAATTGTTTGATTGCACTCAGCACCGTTTAGTATTCCTTAATTCAATTGTTATTATCATTTAATTTTAGTTTAAAAAATGTATTTATAGTTATTATTCAATTAAGGAACAAAATCCTATAACTCATAATAAGAAAAGTTAAGCATCGTGTGCACTAGTTTACAATTATTTATAATTTTTATTATTTATAAAAATATTATCATTCTTATTATAAATTTCGTAACAAAATTTATTTTTTCATTAATTAAGACATAATATCTCTGATAAAATGAATGGAATTCTTTGCTTCAATTTTAATTCTATTTTCATTTGTATAAAAACCCTTCACGAAAATTAACATTAACTAATGTTAGTTAATGTTATAATCACTTGCTCATTATCAGCAATTGTAAGTAATGTTAGATTATAAATTGAAGCATACTCCAGAGAAAAATAGGTCATGTCGAATGATCAGTAGCTGATTTTATTCCTCTAAAAATTATGTACAGCACTGCTAAGTTCGCTGTTATTAAAATTATGACCATTAATAAAAATAGTTTCTTACAATAATCTTACATGTATAATTCTGGAATAACTTAACAGAATTATACATTTCATGGAAGTAATATTTATATAATTCTTCGATTCTTTGACAATACTTGCACTAACAATTATTTATTAATTTTGAATAGCGAAATATCCGTATATTCGTTTTATTTCTACAATAAGTTGTGCATCAGTAAATAAACTAGTTAATAAAATACAAAAATAAAAAAATAAAACATTCGAAACTGCTGCTCACGAGACATTAACATTCGAGCGTTAATACAAACCAATGACAAGTGCTGTTGTTTCCAGGAGATGATTGTTGCCTGTATGTTAACCCTTCATTCCTAAAATAATATTTGCCATCGTTAATCACCTTTAACCCACTAAGGCGAAAACGAGCGTTCCCGTCTCTTTATGAGCTTCACGCCCTCCTAACCAATTTTATTCTCATATTATCCAGCCAAAATTGCCGAATTTGCGATTATGGTCCAAGTTGGCCAATAAATTTGAAGATGAATGTTTGGCATCGATCCACTTGACCCATCTTAACCCGCTTTAGAACCATTCAGTTTCATACTTCGAGCCCCTTAAGAGCCCCTTTTAAGACACTATATATATATAATACATATTTAGTTCTTCTCAATAAAATGATCATGTACGCGAATTATCCATATACATTAGGGTGGCGTTTATTTATATGGTGAAAAAATATTTTTGAACTTTTTCGTTTTCATACCCTAGCTGTGTCCGCATGCCCAACAAATAGTCTATAAATCTGAACGAAAAAAATTAGTATTATCACGAGATCCAAAGACAATAAAGTTTCCCATTGACTGACATGAGAAAATGGCATGAAAAATATGCCATGAGAAACGTGACATGAACTTATAAATTGATAACTTTTTGATTTCCTCTTCATTTTTACCACTTATTTTTTTTAACGAATTTGTATTGCTTTGAACAATAGATTTTTTGTCTTTGTTTACAGTTGTTCTCCTCAGTTTCAAAATAATTTTGCATTGATTAAAAAATAGAAGATTTTGTTTGAATTATCTTTTTTCTTTACAAAAGTGCATCGTCGTCGATGATAGATTTCCCAATGCCAGGAAATCACGAAAAAATACGAATATTCAACAAAATAGGTGATTTTTTTATATAAATTGTTGAATTTTTCAAAAATTTATTTGAATGTAAATTAACTCAAGTTACTCTAAATCTTAAAAAAGTGTTTTGTCACTCAAAAACGAAAAAATGTAATATTTTTGTTGGCACCTAAAATAATTCGAATTATATAACAAATTATTTTTTCGAAAATATGATTTTATAATTATGATTTATTATCGAAAGCTGTCATTATAAAAAATGGCAATAATTTTTGCACACATAGAAAAAGTTTCATTTATATTAAAAAAAATCATATTACTGACAGTTATGTGAGAAATGACTAGGGGGAAGTTCGGTCGGTCGTTACCTTCTGCTACGATAGCGTTACAATGAGGGGGGGGGGGGGAATTGTAAAAAAAGCGTTACGTTTTTTCCAATCTTAAATCAGTAGGAAACTTTGGTGTCTTTAATTATGTTCTTGATCATTCGAACAGAACTGGTTACTGAGAAAAAAAATAATGTTGAGAAAAGGGCCACCCTAATATACATACATATATATATATATAATAGATGTACATTTTGTACTACAAGAAAAATTCCCTCTTGAGGCTAATTTCTTACTCGGATAGACCCATGCCTGCTGTCGACCCAGGAGGGTAAGTGCTCGTGTTTTTGTGAAGCTTGATGTTAACGACCATTGTAGAGGTAGCGAGTAGCGTAAAGGTACATAGTACATACTTTAGTATTCAGTTTGCAGTACCCTCTGGTAAAGGGGCGCTCAGAGTGTAAAAAGATGCATTTTTATTTTTAAAAACTCGAATTTTTGACTTAGTGTTCCTAGAACTCCTCCTAGAAAACAGCATGTTAGAGCGAGCTTGATGGTAGTGTAAAGCACGATGGATGTTTGTTAATTCAAATGATGAGCTCCAATTTGGTGCAAATTTTAATATGGATTTTTATATGACTGCGGAAGGTCACTGTAAATTTCTATTAAGAAAGACTCACTACTACTCTGCAATATTTCCCATTAATGTTAACCTAATAACTTCAGCTTTCCATCATGATTCATTAGAATTGCAAATCGAGATTTTATACATTCAATCTTTAACCCATTTTAAATGAGAATTGTGTCATAAACTTAATTTGTGAAAATATTTTATATGAGCTTACATAACTTTCGCAATTTGTGGAAAATAGTGGCAATTAATCATGTTTAAATTGTAAATTTAAATGCGTTAAGTTGTCGGGATTTGAATTCAAAAAATTTTGTATGCTAGATGCCATTGTTCTACGGTAATAGATTATACAGGAGTACGGGGTTAAATGTTTACTCAAAAACTAACACCTTATTTTGAGAGATAAACTAATTTTTTATCAATTCAATAATTAATATGAGATTAAGTTGCTTATAAATGTAAACTTCAGTACAAACGGAAATAATTTTAAACTATGAATTCTAAATAAAATTATTATGACAGAAAATGCAGGCTCTTATGAGAGAATATTATGTATACAGTATACTAAAGCTAAGTTAATTTTGAAACATTATCCAGAATATTTACTATAATAATACTTTACCTACTGCATAATATTTTATTGAAAATTGGGTAATTCGGCTTCGAATACTTATCAAAAAGTTTTGCAATTTTCCCTATCCACTTTTACCGAATAATTGAATCCAGGGGGAAAAAGATGACCGATATACGTTTTTGAAATAGTTTTGTAATTTTATACATCAAAATACACCATTTTTTGTTATTTATATTTGTTATTTAGTTATATCTCGAAAATTAAGATACTGTTTAATTCTATTTGAAATTGTCGCCTTTAGTTAGAAAGTACAAACATAGCAGTCCATTTTATAATTACTGTAACATTTTATAGACCTAATATTTTTTATTTTATTCAAAAAAAGAATTCAAAATTGTCAAATAATATTTTAGTAATTGATTACTTTGTTGACTTTTTCGGATTTTCAAATAAACTGTTTCGAACATTTTGGAAAATCTTCTTTCTTGTCAAAGAGTGAGCATTCATTCGGTGGAGACCTAAATAGTTTCACCTTTTCCCCAAGAAAATAGATTTTTTTTTAAATAATGTCTTTTAAAAATTACGTTCGTATCTAATTCTATTTTCATTCCTTTGAAACCACGTGTCAAGTTATATTATCAAATAATTGCCAACATTACAATTTTAAATAATTTTTTCTTTAAAACATATGTATTGGATTTTCACCCAACGTGTTAAATTTGTAAAATAATCAATAATGAGTGAAATTCATTAAAATGATTAAAATCTATTAATATTTATTGCTAATTAGATATTCGATTAATTAAAATTTCTTCCAATATAATACATTTCTTTTTACGTTGTTTCTATATGTAATTTAATTATATAAAATAAAATTCGATTATTTTTGTGTTTTTTTTTTGTCACAAATATTTTGGAAATTTTTGATTCTAGCATTTTTTTAAATTATTTCTATATTGCTTGATAAATATACATATTTTATTTAATCACCAGCGAAATATATTTTACTCTCAAACTAGAAAGCAGGTTTTTCAAAAGGTATTAAACCATTTACTCAAAAATTCAGAAAAGTCACTAAAGTAAGCAACTGCCAAAATTTTTAATATTAGACCTATGGTTATCATTTTAAATTGATAGATTTCAATTGTTAACGTTTGGATACAAAAATGGATGAATTTCACCAATTATTGTTCTTTAAATAATGAGTCAATTTTTCTTATAGATTAACAGTTGTCAATTGTTTAATTTATGTGTTCAGAATTTGAATTAATTCAATTTTGAAATGCTTAAAATTTGAGTTTGTTCAATTGCAAAAAATTGTTGAGAAATTGAAATTGCAAATTCTTGAATTCAACATTTTGTGTTTTAAAAGTTTTTAAATTCCCTAAAACTTGAAATTAATTCGAATTGTTTCGAAACAATTGACATTTTTAATAAATTCATTCTTAAAATTGCACAATATTTTAGCGCTTCCATTAAGAAAAGCTAAGCTTTGAACATTTCTAGTTTAAAATATTACACGTGCAGCTTTAATTCTGCAACTTGATAATGAGTTTAATTTATAACGCTCATAGAAACTTTTTGCTAAATAACATTAAATATTTTATACATCCTGTTTAAAGGTTCAAGTTGGTCGAGTACACACTTTAAACTTAAAACTATTCCACGTTAATTTCATTTCGAATAATTAAAATTCGAAATTGAGAAATTTAAAATACTTAAATGTTAAAATCTTATGTTTACATATTCTTTAAATCTAAATTTGTTTACAAAATTGTAATGATTTCAAATTAAGAACTGTGCAATCTTTTTGAACTTCATGTAGTTATGAAATCAGTTAAAATTTTAATTTGAAGTTATGTACCATTCAATTTTTTAAATAAATTCAGATCAATTTATTGCGCCTTCAGACATTTTTTTCCGAATTATTAGTACGACCTAAACGTAACTTCAAAAAGAATCTTTCAAAAATAAAATAATAGAGTTCGTAATAAAGAATTGAATTTAGATTGTCCCTAGTTAGAAAACGCGTCACTTTCCGCACCAATTACTGATTTTTATTTGTTCATGGAGACTTTTGAGCTTAGTTTTAGCTCTGTTTTGAAAAACAATCAAGTTAAAGAGTGACCTCTCGCAGCCCTATTTTCCTTAAAAATCAATTTAAGGTTGCTCGTCTTAGTTTTATAAAACAACTCCTCAAACATGCGTAGTCATTACCTTCTAGAATTTGGATTAGTAAAAACCGTATATAGTTTAGATAAGTTAAGAATGCGCTGAGTAGCTCCTTCAATATTTTAACAACTCCCTACAAAATGTCATAAACTGAAAATTTTCAGATTGTAATAACTGGAGGCATACGAATTGTTTTTCCGGTTATTGCTATGGGACATTTTTTTAATGAATAGTATAATAAATTAGTAATTATCGAAGATATGCGCACAATCGATATCACTTATGAATACCATGTGTTTAATTAATAACAAAATTGTCTAAAATCATCAGTTTGATTGCAATTCCTGAAAGTTTAGCGATTTGTGTATATCTTCGATGCTTCATAGCTTCACGCTCTAAGATTGATCATTTTAACATACATGACATTATCCATCATCAAGGCACTCGATGCATGACACGACACTCTACAAATAATTCTAGTACATGTTACATTCAAGGCGAGGTTTTCCAATTTTATTAGTGATCTTATTTATTGTATTTTCATTCATTCAGTTTTATCAATTTTTCGAAATTCTTGCTGTTAGTTACAAAATTTCAAAAATTTTTAACATACCTTTAACTATGTAAAGGAACTTTTCGGATTCTAAAAATTTTCGGAATAACGGTCTTCTAACACCTTTTATCATTTTATTCCTATCAACTGTCCTTCATCCGATAAGCAAGTTCGTGATGCAAGAATTTTAGAATTGTCAAGAAAAATTAATAACAATTTTCCTCTAAAGTAGATTACAAGCTAATGGAAATATCAAACCTGATGAAATATTTTCTGTTTTCATTTAATTTTAAGCATTCTTTTAAAATAAATGTTGAAAGTCAAAAATTCTTTCATCACGAAGTTCTATTTTTGCTAATTATCATCCAGCGAATAGTCCCCCACCCTTTCCATAAATTTGCATTTTCATTCCAATTCCCGATTAAAAAGTAGAGCAGCATAAAACGGCGGATCGTACTTTTTTAGGTACACGAAGCAGATGCTTGTTTGGTTTTGGCCAATAAGTACTGCCAGGATCCGGACGCAGAGGATGCAGCGAACATCATGAGAGTCATCTCCATCAAAAATTATTCGGACGACATCCGCGTTATCATTCAGCTCATGCAGTATCATAATAAGGTACGTGACAACTTGATAATACAATTAAATATTTAAATATATACATAAGTGTATTAATAGAATCTATCTTAAGTAGAATAAGAAAAAATTAAGGCGCTTCACACGAGTCTCCGTTTCGCTTGATCCATTATACGTCTAAAAGGTTGAATTTCTGAACGACACATTTTTACAACATAATCTAAAGGTAATTATAGCGGCCGGAACATAGAGAATTTTTTGAAAAATGTGTTTTTTTTTTTTAATGGAAAATTTAGTGTTTTTGCGCCTGTAAGATGCAATACGCTATTGTGCTTATAGTAAAATATAATATAATATAAAACAATAATAAAAAGTAAATAATAACAATAATATATCATTCTAATTATTAATAAATTCTAATTTATGTAACTTAACATAAAAAATTAGTCCAGTGTTTAGAATAATAATTAATCAATAATAATGAATTGGATATGTAGATATTTATCAAATCCTTTAAAAACCTTTCTGAAGAATTTGGGTACATTTATTTAAAAAAAAGTTATTTTATAAGGCTGTTGGACATAAGCCCTAGCATCAAAATTTAATTGCGCAATTTAATTAATTTATTATTTTGCATGGGACCCTAAATTTTGATGATGAATTACGAAAAAGATAAATTCCTTGCCAGCATAAAGTAGAATATTATATTATATATTTTCGAAAAATTAACATTATATGTTATTATTATTTACATTTTATTGTGGACGGATGACTGCATCCTGGCATTCACAATAGCTAGCGCGTTGCATTTTATATACGCAAAACACTCAATTTTCAATTACCAAAAAAAAATAACAAGAACCATTTTCAAAAAAATCTCTATTTTTCGGCCGGTAATTACCTTTAGATTATGTGGCTATAATACTACATCAAACAATACATTCTTTTAGCCTGATTCTAGATCTGGCGAAAACCCGAGTCGCTTTAAGAGCCTTAAAGGTGGCACAGAGTGGGAGTGCCCTTTGTACAAAATTCACCGACCGTATAATTCTTTATGGATTTTCATATTTTTTTAGAAATGACCCTAAGTCTTCCAGGAATAACGGCTTGTGGAAATTTAATTCCGAATAATTAAAAAATGTATTATTTTACAACAAAGTAGTACACCGTCTTTTATCGGTTAACCGTTCAAACAATACGAATAATTTATTTTAATCGTTTAGGCATTTAACATATTAAAATTTTCATTCAGTTAAACTTTACATCGTTTTCAACCTCTTTTTTTAATTTAAACTAACTTAACATAGTTCAGATTTTCAAGTTAATATTTAAAAAGTATGCCATCTCCCCTCCTTAAAAAATTAAATACACTTTTTCAATTGCATGGATAACAATGGAAGTAGGGAATTAGTTAGGTAAATCCTTAATCAAGACTGACTCAATCTCAAGCTGACAGTTGCATTTTTAAACCGAAAACAGGACATTCCTAATAAAAGAGAAGAATTTTCAAACCAACAAAGTAGTTCAATTTTTAGCCAACCAGATAAATTTTTATTAAAAAATCGTTTTTAACAAATTAGTTTAACTCTTAACCATGTAGTTGAATTTTGAACCAAAATAGATACCTTTTTAACGAGAAATGTAATAGTTGATGTTTCAAACAAAAAATACTTTAATTTTAGATCGATAATAGTTGAATTCAAACAAAAGAAGAACCTGTTTTTAATAGGATAATCAAATTTTTAACCAAAACGTTATTTTTCAACTAATAAAAGAAGGAATTTCCAATAAAATAATTCAATTTTCCCCGTAAATACAAAATTTTTCAACTAAAATGATGAACTGTTACACAACAAAATGATTTTTTTAAAGTAGTTGAACTTTCATCAAGCTAGTTGAATTTTTAACCAAAAAATTAATTTAAAACGGAAAACGTAATAATTAGTATTTATACAAAAAATAATTTAAAATTAAAAGCATTTTAATTCAACCAAGAAAGATCTTTCAGTCAACATGAAAATAAAATTTCGACTGATTTTTTCAATTTTCTATAAAATAATCAAATGAACTAGGAAAGACACATTGTCAACCAAAAATAGAATAATCACATTGTAAATGTAAGAAATTGAGTTCATAACAACAAGAAAAAAAGAATTTTTAACAACACCGTTGAATTTTGAAAGAAAAGGATAATTTTTTAATAAAAACTATTCAACTTTCATCAAAATAAGTAAATTTAAAACCAAACAGTTTCGCTTTTAGTAAACAGCGATGAGCGTTCTATCCAAGGAGATGAATATATCAAGCGAGAAATATTTTTCAGTCAGAGACAGTACAGAAAAAAACGCAGCATTTTGATCGAAAATGAGTTTATTGCAGAAAAAATCAAATACAGTAATTACATGAGTCTTCTAAAAATGAAATAAAATTGTAGGTAAAATTTATAAAAGCTGTTAAATTCTAATCATTTTGAAGAAATTTTGAGCATTGATATGTTTTAAAATTGTTACCAATTGATAAAAAAACATGTATTTTCTTATTTTTTTCCGATTTTTAGCAAAAAAATGTCTTTCATACTGTCTCAAATTCTTATTTTCTCGGAACACAATAACTTTTGCTGATCGAAATTTTTTTATTATTGTTCAACGTACCTATCTCTGGGAATCTAAGTATTATTTTTTAAAATTGAAAATTCGATTTTAATGGCTTTCAAAAACCGATTTTGAAAACCCTTGAAATTTTAGGCTTAAAATTCTTGGACCATTTTCTCAAATTTAGCTGATTTTTTACATCAAAGTTTATTTTACCATATTAACAAACTTAATATCCCCGGAGCATGTTTTTATTCTATTTTTCCATAAGGTCTTTTAATCAAACTTTTTTATCTCAATCCAGCACTACTTCATTTCGAAAGTTGTTGCCTTTTTTTAAATATAATTTTCTTAATGGAAATTTCGCTCTTATTGTGGATTTATTAAGAAATGGCTTCTTGTTCCAATTAAAATTTTTCTTTTTTTCAAAATAATTTTCTTCTTTTTGAAAATATTTTTAATTAAATGAAATAGAATTATGTTATAGGACGGTTTCTGCATTTTAAGACAAATATTTTTCTGACTGGTGGTTTTCTGCAGTTTCCCACTCCTAACGAAACGTCTAGGCCCATAACCAGTAAAGTGAAGTCCTCTGGCGGTATGAGTACTGAAGTTAAATGTCTTAAATAATAATTTAGCAGCGATGGAATTCCGTACATATACCTCTGTTTCACCGGGGGTTTTAAAATAATAGGCATACTAAAATAGGCTTTTAACCGTAGTGCTGCAGGACTTAAATGGACCATCCAAATAACATCAAAATTTCATTCTAATAATTGAATTAAAAAATATAAATTTTGCTAATTTTCAGGCCTATTTATTAAACATTCCATCGTGGGACTGGAAGCAGGGTGACGATGTGATTTGTCTGGCAGAACTCAAGTTGGGTTTCATCGCTCAGTCCTGCCTAGCTCCAGGATTTAGTACAATGATGGCCAACCTTTTTGCCATGCGTTCCTTCAAGACGGTCAGTAACATTCGTTTTTCATTCAGTTATTTATAACGCTACCTACTATGCATGTGTGAAAAAAACGCATTTTCATAGTTTTTTTTCTTTGCGAAACTGTTCACAGTGATCGCGCGGGTGATTTATCTTTTCCTAAAAATTTGAAATCATTTCGTTCATCATCAGAAGAAACATGAATATTTATTTAAGTTCTCAATAATAAATCGAATTAATAGTTATAATCTTTCTGCTACATCCGAATATTTAATTTATTTCGTTTCGATTTTTTTAATTGCTTCCTTTTCATTTAGCGAATTACAATTCGACATAGCTACTATTACAATAATCTTGATTACAAGTTAAAGCTTCTTTATCATTTTTTAAGTTATAATTTTTTCATTACGATCAAGATGATGTAATTTTATGCAATTTTTTAATCCAATATATCAACGATATTGGAAGCTAGATAACATCTTAGACTTGTAAGGATCGATTTTGTACGAAATCGGGCACACTGGCCCGGCTAACGTCACGGAATTGTTTGGGGCTAAAAAGTATTATTTTTAAAGGCAAACAAGAGGCCCGTGTCTTTTTTTTGCTCAAAAAAAATTTTTCATAGACATAGGTTTACTTGAATATTCAGGTGAATTTTTATTTAAGGAAGTACCCTCGGTACGTAGCAAGTCGTGGAGATAAACTAGAGAACGTGGAACGGGTGCGACGTTGCAAAACCTTCACTTCACTGACGTCAATCAT
>JAWWLR010000092.1:45333992-45345007 GCA_035041075.1 Acraspis erinacei | reverse complement strand
AGACCCATTTATAATTGCACCTTTCAAGCTTCTTTAATGGGAATAGTAGACAGGAGATATAAATTATTCAGAGGTAACCCTTAGCAAGTTACAATGCGGCATCTCTCATTGAACAAAAATTTTTAGTCAATAAAAAACTAGCAAAAAAATAGCAAGAATTAGTATGGCACTTAAATTATTTCTGTGACCAACCACGGTGGCGTGTCCCCCGCCTCTTCCTTTGTGGACCGTTTGAAAAGTGTAAAATACATTATTTTTGTATTAAAAATTAATTTTTTTTTAAACTAAAAACTAAAAAATATATATATAACATAATTTTAATTAAAAAAATCTTCTCTACAATTAAGTTTGAGATCTGGGTTCAACAATCTTTCTTCTTCCACTAAATTTATTTTGAAGAATAGACGAAATGCTTTTATTATATAGAAATCATAAAAGCTAGTGCATACAGAATTTATTTATCGAGTGTCTTGTTACACGAAATAAAAAAATCTGTTTCCAGTTGTCAATTATTGTGTCTATTTATTAAAAATGAAGATTTTTACTGAAATTTTTCTTCTTAGATTCGTGCGTTTCCTACATTCCCAACGCAAATATAGTATCTAATTACAATCTGTTTTGAAATAAAACTGCTGCATACAATATGAAATCATGTTCGTGTCAGTCTACATAAAGAACCATGCCTTATTTTGGAAATAAAAGAAGCAAGCGTAAAGTTTCGCAGCGCGCAATATAATATTATATTATAATATAAGTAATATAATATAAGTAATATAATATAATACAATATAATATAATGCATTACAATCCCATATAATATAATATTAAAATCCTCTACAATAAAGTTTTATGTCGCCGGAAAATAAAGAATGTAAATTCAGCAAATCTTTTTAGTCACAATAGCCTTAAGAATTTTTCAAACACCTCAAAACTTCACGAAGACAAAAAAAACACAAAAAGGAAAAGTAAGGAGTTAAAAAATAAAAAATAGATTACCTGAAAATTGAGCATTTTTTAAGTCTGCTATTTATTTATTTTTCAATCCAAATATTTTATTAGTTAAATTTTTTAGTTATTTAACGGTCTAGTAAATTTCTTTCATATTGATTTTCTTATTAGTAAAAAGAGCACAGTTGTTGACGATTTTTTCATTAGATCAAGAAAAGAATAATAAATGCTCTGTAGTCTATACGAATGATTTTTAAAGCTACAGCTATACAAAGATTAAAAAGATGATAAAAATGACTATCTGCAAAACATGTTTCCTTTCAGTTTTTGATTAATTATACTTGTTAGCTCAGCTAGATAAATGTTTTTCTTTTTTTAACTCATAAATCTCTAATTTACTTAGAAAATTTGCTATATTTGAATTTTTTATTCTTCACGCATATGTATTTTTTTGTAGCGAATTTCTATCACCAAGAATTCGAACAATATGACAGAAAATCTGATTTTTATTTCTACATGGAGAGAAATTTCAAGAGATTAATTCACGGAAACATAGAATAGAATTCGAGACCTGAGAGCAAAGGGGCGTGGCCTAATGCCTGAAGCTTCGAGACCTATGCTTTAAAAGCAAGGGGGTCGATATCTTAGTTCTTGCGCTAGAACACTTAGTTCTAGCGTAATAAAACCAAGGAGTACTTTCGTGAATGAATCTACCAAAATTTATCTCCGTGTAATGTAAGGAATATTCTTAAAGGACGCGTTTCTATGTTTGCACGATGAAATACACATAATTCGCAGAATATATTCATATCTACATTTTCGCCCTGTAAATGATATCCTTTAGGATATCTTCAGGATGTTGTGTGATGTGTTTGGGAGGTTCCAGATGATGTTACAGGAGTTGAATGAGATGTCAGTTCGGGACGCATCTCTGGTGGATTAACTTCTTTTATAGAAGTTTTGGCTCATTATCAAAAAGATTATGACTAGCTGTCTAGTTAGGTCCAAAAAGCCGAGTTTTTTACACTGTTTTTGTTTTCGTTTGTATAAAACCGGTAACGTGTTGATTATAACATAGATTGATTATAATATAGATGCTTCCTCCATTGTTACAGAAACAAAGCCTCCAGATACAGTTGGCCCTCAATCTGCACCTAATTAAAAAAAAATATTTTAAATTGATTATGCTGGTCAGCAAATTAAATTATCTACGCATGACATGAAAAATGTATTTTTAAAAGTAGTTTTCGATGCAAAAAATAACTTTGCTTGTAAATATAATTCTGCCAAAGTTTATAATGTCTAAAAAGGCTTTTTCAATTGATTTAGGAAAGTTCTATCTCAGGATGAACAGCGTTTCAAAAAAACGTGAAAAGCGGAAATTGCACAGAAACTTTATTAGAGTAGGAAATGTACAGGAAATGTACGTGATTTTATTTTTAAAGCTAGAAATTCTTATGTTCCATATAGGAAGCAGAATGGAACATTTGTTTTATTTCATGAAATTGCCGTATCAAACGATTTCGAGACGAGGCAAATAATATAACTAGACTAGAACAATCTTTACAAACATTAATTTGAATGCATTGCAACATAGTTTTATGTCAATCTAGAATTAGAAAGAAGGTTTTCTGATACCTTTAAAGATTTTTAATGATAAAAATTTACTGAAAAAAGGTTTGACATCCCATGAAAACTTTTTACTGATTAATAAATCCAATCCAAGAAGTAATAAGTTGTAAAAATGAAAATAAAACTCTACACGTGTGATTCTTTAACTAATTAATATTTTTTAGCCAACTTTAAACAATATCTGGAACATCTATGTAGTACATATAATATTTTCCTCTATATCAAATGGAAAAATCTTTTTTACTACTCAGTTTTTTTTCTAATACGAAATCATTATAAAAGAAATTTTTCGTTTTCGTAAATAATTTGTTTCTAGCGAGTTTTGAAAGGTCTTTTGAATATTTCACAACTTTAAATCATGAAATTATCTGATTAAAAGATAAATAAGAAGCAGAATTTAAAATAGCTCAGTATTGTTTTTGGGTATTTTTTATTTAGTCAACTTCTTACGTTGTTTCATTAATTTTTTTCTCGCTATAAAATCCTGATGTGCTTGAAATAATGTGTAAAGCTAGCGTGATTAGAAGATTTGCTGAAATTACATTTTTTATTTTCTGGGGATATAAAACTTTTTTGTAGGGGATTTTTATCGACGCTATCTTTAAAAGCATCAGAAAAATATCACTTATAAATTCGATCAAACATAGTTTTTGCATCACAGTTATTTTGGTTGTAATTTTAATTTAATTTTTTTTTCGTTAAATAAAATAGTTCAATGTATTTAATTTTGAATTTATTTTTTCTGGTTAACCTAATTTATTCAATTAAAAGAAGAATTATTCAGACGATAAAAAGATAAAGCCTCGTCAGAGATAACTCTATACTTTTTTATTTGACAGTTTTTTAATACAGCCATTGCATAGAATTTTTTTGGGTAGAGACCTATTTTCTTGATTCAACTTTATCTCTATGAAAGCTTCAACGATAAGAATTTGGAATTACACGTATTTAATTTTTAAATGTGGCAATATCTCGACTCGTCTATACAATATGGAACCAAATATTTTTTAAACAATTTTTCCATTTTGCCTTTCGAAAATGAAATAAATAAAAGCAGGCCGTTCTACAACTTGTAATGAAATAAAATAAAATATTCTTTCATATATAATATTGCGTGTGATTTGATCATATTTTATCACGTGTTGTGGGAAATTATGCTTGTTTATGACATTGCAAAAATAATGTGTGAAAAAATAGAGTTAATTCCGTATACATAATAACTGAAACCTGATTTTGTCTGGAGAATCACCCAAATTTAAATCCATATTTTATGAAGAATATATTCTTTGAGAATATTTTTATAAATAATAATTATAATATGATATTATAGTTACGTTCGAAGTGCAGGAAACACAAGAATATAAGAAGAAAAATTCCAGTGAAAACTTTCATTTTTGCTGTATAGACACAATGAGCGACAACCGAAAACTGATTTATTTTTTATTTCGTGTGAGAAGTGACTGAAGCAGCGGCTGTTATATTTACTAGCTTTTATGACTACTATCTGATAACAGCGTACCTTAAAACCTTCAGCATTGTTAAAGATTATAATATGCAGGACACGGAAAAATAAAACTGTTTCACGCTGACAACCAGTTTATTTAGAGTTTTTTCGAATCTATATTCAAAATTTCATCAATTAAAAATTGGAAACGTCTAAAACCGAACAATTAAAAAATAAATGGCCCTATACTTGGAATAATTCTAAAGAAATTAAAAAAACGTATATTAAGAAATTGGAATGTTTCAATTTTACCGACTTTTAATTAGGAAACATTCAAATAAATATTTCCAAATTCAGGCTTCCAAAAGGGAATTTTTTTATTTTAGAGGTGGAAAATTATTCTAGCTTACAAATACGTATTCTAACCGCTCTGATAGAAATCGTAAATAGAGACTAAAAATTTTCGGACACGCCTCGGTGTCCGGAAAGTATCCAATCTAGTGTTCCAACTTTGTACTATTGAAAAAAGCAGATATTTTATATTCAGGAGGGGGGCTGTGGGGCGAACAACTATTGCAGGCGCCTTCAAAGAAAAAATTTTTTTTTTAAATAATGAATTAAAAACTGAAAAGTTAAATAACCTGATGGAAATTGAAAAAGTATTCATTACAATGTAATAAATTAATATTTGTACCTTGTTTAACATTTAACCAATATTTTGTATTATTTTCTGTCAACAGAGCGTGGTTCTACTGCAAAGCGTGTCACGACGAAATCAAGGATGAGACTTTAATCAAGAAGTGCAAGTGTAAAAACTGTAAGTCTTTCCAATCATACTTTACCCAACTTAAGGAAAAAATCCCATTTGTCTATCGATTTCCCCACTAATCAATTTTTAATCATTTCTTTCAAAGAATACCTGTATTTCTAATGAAAGCGTGAACAATTAGAATCTATAATAAATCATATTACCCACGTCTAATACAAAAAAAATTCTTTTCAAGATTAATGATTTCAATATGAAATAATAGGACCCTCATGAAAATTTGCTTTATTTATTGAAAAAAATGAGCATGACTCGTGAGACTTGTAAACAAAATTCAAAAGCCTAAAAACGATTCGAGCAGGAAGTCCTCTTCTTGAATATCCCCCACCCCCTTAAAAAATTTCCCCTAGCATTGAGAGCCGTATCAGTAATAACTGCGACAGTGAGAAAAGTGACATGTTTGTGACAAAACTTGTGATATATGATCTAGTGGGGCAGCAGCAGCGCTCCTGGGGCCGGGACTTAGGTAACGTCTCTCACTCGCTCGCTTAATATGGAACTTTTCTACCGTCTGATTATATATATTATAATTATATACACTATTTTTACTATCTTTTCTATTTTTCTCTCTTACTTCTCATCCCTGCGATCGGGCGATCCACGACTCGTCCTCATACCTGTCCCAGGACGAGACGTATACAGCCTGACCCTTGTGACGACAGGCAGTCCCGCAGTACCAAACTTGTTGTTATTGAATCGAACAAACTGTTTTCTGAATAATTATATACGGGTGCAAAGAATTGCTTTTCTGAGACATATTTAAATGAGGGGGGGAGAGACTAGAGAGGTAAGAGTGCGCTGGTGGTGGGGGTACTTAATGTCGTCACCGTGGAGGGTCCACAATGGCCAGGCCGTGCGTACGATTTGTCCTGAAGCAGTTGTACGGACGATTTGTGGACAGCTCCTGCAATCTGGCTCTTATCCTTTGTTCGCTAGCTATATTATACTAGCCATCTATTGCTCTCCCTTCGACTTTTTGAATTTTGAATTACCTTCTGTATATGCCCGTTCTACAGTACTTATGATTGAAATTAATTCACATTCTCTCTCTCTCTCTCTCTTTAACCTTTCTGTTCTTTTTCTCTCTCAATCTCTCTGTGCCCTTAAACACGCCTCAGAATTTTAATCGTTCCCTGCATTCGCCAAGGTGATGATGTTAATGATGATGGTGAAAATAATAGATATAATTAATCAACAAAGCTGCATTATATCCTCTAGAGTGGCCCTTGTTTTTATTGTGATCAAAAAAATTTTTGAATCTTTTTCTTCTCATCTCCTAGTTTTGTCAAATCGCCAAGAAAATATTGCCTTGGAATTAGAACAAAACCGGCTAACACTAATTCGTACCTCAACGACCATGCATTTTCCCAATGATTTAAGATGGGAAAATGCAACTTCTTTTTAACTTGAGATTTAAACGTGAGAATATAGTACTAAAGTAACTCAAAATAGATAGTTATATTCACAATACTTCAGGGAATAAGAATGGGCCATAATTTATAATATGATCAAATTTTAAGATGGTCTGAATAGGCCTCGAAGAATTCCCTATGAGAGCTAAGTGAGAGATTCACATTATCTTCAGGTTCTTGGCCAATTTTTCAACAAATTTAGATATTCTTATGTACATTTTTGTTTAATAATGTTCCTCTTAATTTCAGAAACAATTCGATAAAAAGTTTTAACCAAAGAATATTAATTTTGTACTAAAAATACGAATGTTCAATTAAATATATGAGGTTTCCATCAATGAGAAAAGTTACATTTTTAATTTAAAAATAGTTCATTAATAAGCAAGATTAACTGTCAACAAATTAGTAATATTTTCAAGCCAAGGACGGACTTTCAACCAAAAAAGTAAATGTTTCACAAAGTAGTTCAATTTTTAACTACATAGTTGAATATTAACCAAAAAATATGTGAATTTTTTAAATGAAAAACAGGTCAATTAAACTGAAAAAAATGAATTTTCAATTAAGAAAGACTAATTCTCAACCAAAAATGTCATAATTATATTTTAAGTTAAAATATTTAATTTTTAACTGAAAAAACAAATTTGCAACAAAATCTTTAAAGTTTCAGCCAAATCAGATAAATCTTTAAAAAAGGAAAAAAAATTCTTAAGAAAGAAGGTCAACTATCATTTAAGGTTTATTTGTCAGTCAACAAAGAATTGTAATATTAAATTAAAGGGACTTTCACTTATATACAAAAAGACGAATTTACTACTAAATAGATTAATTTTTAACTGAAAAATTAAAGATTTCACAAAGTAGTTCAACTTTTGCATAAACATTGGAATTTTGTAATAAAACTTTATAATTCAAATTAAAAAAAAACAGTTGATTCTACCCAAAAGAGATAAATTTGCAACAACAACAAAAAACAAATTTTTAACAAAGTAGTTGAATCCTGAATTTAATAGTTTCATTTTTAAACAAGAACGATTCAATTTCTGCCAAAAAGATAAATTTTCAACCAAGAAGATTAATTTTTTACAAAAAAGACAAATTAGAAAAAAAAAGTATTATAAATTTTAAACATAAAAAAACGAATTTTCAATGAAAAAGTACAATTTCAACCATAAGGGTAAATCTACAATCTAAGGAATACAATTTCTTTAAATAGTTCAACATTCAAACAAAAAATTGAATTTAAAATTTTAAAAATGTTAAATTTTAATTTAAAAGCAGTTGAATTCAACCAAAAAGTAAACAAAGTAAATATTAGCTTATATCTATAAACAATGTTCAAGTAGTTAAACAAAGTAGTTAAACTCTTTATACCGATAAACGAAATCATGACCTGAAGTGAATACCATAATTTACATATTTTTTGAGAAAAACATTATTTAACCAATTTTTATAAATGTTTAAATCATCGAGACTTGTTAAAAAAAGCTAAAAGCATCATTATTAATCAAGAAGATACATAGAAATATCAAGTTTTTATCAAAAATTGCTTGGAATTTTTTTTTTCTATTTTTATTTCAATGATCTATGAATTTCAACATAAAATTATTTTTGAAATAATTAAAAATAATGTAAAAATAATACCTTATTTACATTTATTATCAGATTCGTAATACCTACTTTATATACCTATTTTGAGTCATCCACAGATAATCAATAAAAAATTAGTATAAATTAAAAACTTATCCACTTAATAATATTTTATTAATATTAATATTATTAAATAATGACCGATGGCGCTTAAATTTAGAGATCATATTCTTTGGCATGCGAGTAAACATAGAGGGTGAGATAAAAATATTATGGTTATGAAAAATAGGGGCCACCCTAATATCCCCTTACCAGACATAATTTACACTAACTGGAATGCTGCTCGGGTAATGTGTCATTCTTCACAATATTGATTGCATCCAAAAAATAGAACTTCCATGAATTAAAAATATACTTGCTACAATTATTTAAAGATTCTCAAGTTCACCAAGCCTTCTAATAAAGCAAATTATTTAATAAAAATTTAGTTTTGAGCAACTGTCGTACAGTAGACTCTCACAAAGCGCCCGATGGCCGGAACCGAGATCCTCACTGAGCGCCCGTAGTTAAGCCATACGCCTAATGTTTGACGGGAAATATCTCTGACACGCATTGGCGTATTATTTGAATATCGTAACGCCCATGCTCATTTATACCACGCTCAAAACGCTTACCGAATTTAGAGATAATGGAAGGGAGAGGCACTTGGCGAGAAAAGGCGCTTGGTGGAAAAGGCGCTTTGTGAGGGGCTGCTGTACTTTAAAAAAAAATTTGGGAATGAAAAGAAGGTGTGATCGTGTAGCTGTGAAAAATGAAACATTATGAGGAAGCATGTGACATGTACCCCGCCGATTTTCCTCTGATAGTGTCAGTCAGCTGGCGCATGTCCACCTGACCGATTTATAAGGAAACTACATAGCCTGCACTCTAGTGTGTCATCTTTCGCCCGCCTTGCATGCATGGTAATAGCTCTCAGGTTGGGTCTTTGTTGGCACCAAAGGAGACTCGAAAGCGATTGAAATCGCAGCGTGCCAGCTGTCATTGATGAGACTGTCAAGACGATTTGCGAACTATTTTCATTCAAGGGAACTCTTATAATCCGAGTGGCAAACCAGTTTGTATAACTCTTGATCAATTTGATCCCGAAAATGGATCAAAATGATATACACCGCTCTTATGGGGAATTATTTCTTAACAACACCAACTTCAAAAGTGGTGTCTTCCGATTGCCGTCAAATTGTCAGAGTTTGTTGGCCTATAGAACAATAGTTCATTCACCAATTTATAGACTTTTATTACATTTCCTCTCTAATTTAGAGGGAATGAAACCTTCATCCCCAGAGAAAAACGGGAATTTTTAAATGGTTATCAGTTTTTTCTTGCAAATTCAAATTTAAGTCCCTATGAGTGATTTCTGAAGAAGTTTTTTCGCTCTTCTACGCTATCAAATAAGTTTTTCATGTTTATCAATAATTTACGATGCAAACCTATAGGGAAAAAACTTTGGCAATTTAAAGACAATCCAGAGAAATTACTTTTAAAATTGGGTCACTTCAGATATAATGACCCTCGCACAGATTTCCGATTTTCCATTTGATCAGAATATTTTTATGAATTTTCAACAGTAGTAACTGTCGAGTGCTAGTTGTTACGTTATGGCCGTATAATTTTTTTTAAATAAAAAAATAATTTCCAGAGCCATAGAGATTTATAGCCCACTATAGGATAATTGGAATTTTTCTTTCTTAAATGCACCTTGTTGAACTTAGGAAGTTGGAAATCTTCCAGAAGCAGGAGACCAGTGTAGGTGAATCCATAGATACTTTTTCAGAAGAAAAATAAAATTGATTGTTTTGGTTGAGTATCAATTTTTTTAACTGAACATTTATATATTGCAATTAAAAATTCACCGTTCCAGTTGAAAGTTCATCTCTTTCGTTGAAAATCCAACCATTTTTACTTGGTGGTTGAAAAGTTTACTATTAGATGTTTGGTTGATAACTAATCTTTATTGGTTAAAATTTTTATTATTTGGTATAAAATATTTATTTGTTTTTTCAAATTCAACTATTCATGCAGAAAGTTTAGCTATTTTGTTAAAAATAATATCTTTTTAAATTTATATTCGAGGGTTGAAAATTTAACTGTTTTATAAAAAATTCATCTTTTTAGGTTGAAAATTTAAGAATTTGGTTAAAGACTTTTCTGTCTTGATTATAAACCTTTTCTTAGTTAAAAATTCAACTCTTTTTATAAAAATTTTGAGTATTTAGTTCAAAAATTCTTCTGTTCTGGTAGAAACTTTCCCTTTTTTGTTAAAAATGCGACAGTTCCGTTGAAACGAATTCGGTTTTGATTAAGCATTTAAAAATTTGGTTCTAAATTGAAAGATTTTGTTAATGATTTTTGCTGGAAATTAATCGATCGATTAATCGATCTTTTTTCTTGAAAATTCATTTTTTTATTAAATATTAGTGATTTTATTTAAAAATGCATCCCTTTAGTTGAAAATTCAACTATTTTCTTAAAAATGTATGTATTTTGTTGAAGATAGTTTAAAATTCATCTTTTTGGATTAAAAATTCAACAATCAGGTTAAATTTTTTTCACGCCTAAACTGAAAAATCTGTCTGCGTTGAAAATTGAACTATTATGAAATTGATCTGTTTGGTTAAATCAAACTGTTTTTAATTAAAATAAAAATATTTTTTGTTTTAATATCAACTTCTATATTTGTGGTTAAAAATGTGGTGCTTTTTGTTCAAATTTAATTTGTTTAAATGATTTTATCGTAAAAAATTAATCTTCCTGATTAAAAATTAATCTCTTTTAGTTAAGTATTCAACTATTTTGTTGAATATAAGTCTTTTGGTTAAATTTAAATGTTTTTTTAATTTGCATAATTTTTGGTTGAAATATAAACTAATTTGTTTTCTTTTGAGAATTCATCTTCCTTGATTGAAAATTCAACCACTTGCTTAAAAGTCATTGCATTGTGAAAAATTAATTTTTACTCGTAGATTTTTTGCTTTAGATAAAACTTTGTTTATTCAGATTGAATAAAAAAAAATTTAACCAAAAATGTAGCTATTCCAGTTTTCGTCAAAAATTTATATTTTTTAGTTTCAAATTCGTGCATTTTGTTAAATATTCGTGTTTTTGG
>JAWWLR010000092.1:45299934-45310872 GCA_035041075.1 Acraspis erinacei | reverse complement strand
ATTGCCTTCAGCCGGTTTTTTAAATGTTTTTCTCTCTTTTTCAAAAGAAAAAAGTTCATAGTAGGTAATGAAAATATAATTTTTGTTGGCATTTCTATTTCCAGGAAGGTTCTTTACTTACAAAAACTGAGAGTGATCAGATTGAGGTATGCGCGCCTTTAGCATGGGGCTGTAGGTCGATACATGAAGCATTGCGCAGTACGGGGGTCTTAGGTCACGATCGTGACACTCGATATATGACCATCGTGTTTAATTTACAACCACTCTACAAAATCAGCCATAGACTTTTGACTAATTATGCTCTGTGCATTTTAGGTGAAATCAGTCGCGAACGAGACGATCCGAACGGTAAGCTGCGAACAAAAAATATTGTTTCTACTCGGTAGATGAATTTAGAATCACCTAGCCTTAGAGTAGATTACACTTATTAGTAGCAACAACTAATTATCGCACCTAACTCGCATTTTTTTAATTAAGAAACAGAGGATCCAAAATACTGATCAATGTTTGTCACCCTATTTAACTTCCTTTCAGACCATCAATAATAACAAATAACCAATAACCATAATCGGATTTTCAGGAATTATTAAGAAGTAAATAGGCAGGAAAAATTTAATGGCAAAATTGTATTCGTGTGCTTTTTATGCTCTGCGAAGGTGCATGTTTACACTCGTATGAACTGAAAGCACTTATTGCCATTATCTGCAGCCAGTGAACTTATATTTATTTTTCTAGCGGGATATAAAATATTGATCGAAGTGTATATTCCGCGAATATACAATACTTTTCTACTATACTTATATTTTTACTGGATTTTATTTTAAAGAAAAGTTTAAACTATTGGTTACTTTACCTATATTTTCGTACTGAAAAGCTGAAACTTTTTTTCAGTTAACAGACCAACTCTTTTTTTTAATTGCATAATTAGTTTCCTTTATATATCATCCTCCACGTCTTGCTCTTCTGTACCTCACGCAAAAATGGAATGTGGACCCTAATAGTATAAGAATTTTTGATTTAAAATGGCTCAAAAATATGGGAAACCCTACTTTTCATGTTTGCTTTGCTGAAAGACATTTCGGATCATCCATTTTAAAAGAACATCTTCCTTTCTCTAGTTACTTTGAATTCTTTTACACTATTTTCGATGATTTTTAATTCTTTAACCTACATCTGCATTTTTTGGATTTCGTTAATTGTCTAAAATTCTTGAATTCTCTAAATGCCTAGCATTTTCTGAATTCCATAAATTCACTGAAATCCTAAATTCTCCTGAATTATCTAAATTCTTTGAACTCCTCAAGTTTCCTCAATTTCTTGAAATCTCTGAATGACTCGAATGTTCTAATTCCTTGTATTTTATGAAATCCTCGAATTTCACGAATTTCTCTAATTCCCTGAATTCCTTTAATTTCATGCATTACTTAAATTTTCTGAATTCCTTAAATTTGATGAATTCCCTGAACTCCCAGAATTAACTGCATTACCAGTATCTATTTAATTTTCTAAATTTCTTGAGTTCTCTGAACTTCTTGAACTTCTTAAATTAAATCCCTAAATTAAATTAAATTTTTTGGGAATTTTTTGAATTCTCAAAGCTTTTTGCATTTCTTGAATACCTTAAATTCTCTAAACTTCTTGAATTCTCTAAATGTCTTGAATTCTCTGAATTCCTTGAACTCTCTGGATTATCTAAATTCTCCTAACTCTCCAAGATTCGTGAAATTCTTGAATTTCCTGAATTTGGTCAATTCTATAAATCCCCCAAGTTTCCTGGTTTCCTTAAATTCCCTGAATGCCTTAAATTGTTTGAATTCCTTGTGTTTCTTGAATTCCTTAAATTTTCTAAATTTTCTGAATATTCTAAATTCCTAGAATTCCTAGAATTCCTACAATTTTTCGTTCAATTTCCTAGAATACCTTGAATTCCTAGAGTTGCCCTGATTCTCTGAATTTCTTGAACTTTTTTAATTTTCTGAACTTCTGAATTCTTTTTTTAATTCTCTAAAGTCCCCAAGGTAATAATTATATAATAATAATTTTAAATTCATTGTAATTTAAAGAATTTTTTGAATTTGTGGAATTATAATAATTTACGTAAGTGCCCGTATTGCTAAAATTCTAAAAATTCAAAAAATTCAAAGAATTCACAGAATTCATAGAAGCAAAAGTATTCAAATAATTGATAAAATTCAAAGAATTCATAAGACGAAAAGAATGCACAGAACTCATAGAATTCATAGAATTAATAGAACTGACAGAATTGATAGAATTCTAATAATTAGAAAATGCATATAATTTATAGAATACAAAGAATTTGTAGTATTCAAAGTAGTCATAGCATTCGAAGTATTTCTGGAATCGAAAGTATTTATAGTATTCAAAGAATTCATACTATTCGACGAATTTATAGAATTCAAATAATTCATGGAATTCATAAAACTAAAAATAATCATAAAATTCAGATAATTCAAAGAACTCATACAATTCAGAGAGTACTGGGAATATAGAGAATTCAAACAATATACAGAATTCAGAGAATTCCCTGATTTGATCGAATTCATCATATTAAAGAAATTTATCGCATTCAAAGAATTCTTAAAATTGAAGGAATTCATCGTATTGGCGGAATTCAAGGAAGCAACCGAATTTAATTAATTCAGCAAATTAAAAAATTTTCAGAGAAGTCTTCGATTTCAGCAGAATCTACGAATCCAGGTGATATAAGCATTCTGGAAATTCTATGCATTCAAGAAATTCTACGAATTCCAAAAATTTTACGAATTTAGAGAATTTGATAAATTCAAGGAATTCTGTGAATTGAGAAGAATCTGAGAATTCAGGGTATTCCACGAATTAAAAGAATTTAGGGAATGTTATGAGCCAGGGGAATTTTATGAATTATATGAAGAATTAAAGAAATGCTGGGTATTCCAGGTACTTAAAAATCATTCGGGAAAAATAAAAGAATTCAATAAGGAAATCAGATAATCGAGGGAATTCGGATTTCCAGTTAATTAAAAGAAAATTGAAAGAATTTAAAATTATTCTCAATAATATACTATACCAGAGAGTTATCAGTTACTGAACCTATCTACTGTTTGCCGCGTAGGTATGCATACTAAAATGAGACGCCGACTAAAAAACCAGAATGGTTCCTCTAGACGGCCAACGCGTTGCAGCGCCATAGTGATCTTTTTAGACGCTCACTCCGGGAGAGGGTTTTTTTTTAATTCACGTACCGATATGCCCGAATGAGAGTTTTTCCTAACAATGATAAAAATAGCAAACATTTAAAAAGTAGATGAGCCCATAATTTTTAGCATTACTGTATTATTTTTGAGACTGCTTTAATGTTAAGTGTGAAATGTTTTGAAATGTTACATGTTTACTGGATTGTTGTCATTCAGGGGAAAAATGGGCGCTTTTTGTTTTTCAGTAAACGAGAGATTGTTTCTGTTTCAGCCATGAGAAATCATCGGAACTCTGTAGGGATGACGATGATGAATTCAACGAAGCAAGTCAACAAAGTGAAGCCGAATGTGAACAGAACCGCGAACGACAGTTTATCAAGCCCCAATCAACCGTACAATCAGAGGTACCGTATGTGGTGCCAGCATCAAATTTTTTTCACCTTTCTTGCATTCAACCATCACCACCTTCACCATCACCATTCACTGTCACGTATCAATGTCGCGCATTCACATTCACGATCACCCAACACGCGAGTATTTTCTCAAAGTAAATTACATCCAGCAACTGAAGCATTTATTTTTATAATTTTTTCTAGTATTTTTCGCGTGCTGCGTAATTTACAAAATAGGTTTGTACATGTTTGCATCAGTAAAGTTGATCAAGTGTTGTACACATATAAGGGTTGCTACAAAATCCTGTTTTTAAAATTCCCTCACTTTTCCCGTAACAATTTTTCATTTTCCCTGAACGTTATAAATTTTTCTTTCTGATGAAAAAAACTTGAGAATTGCATTTTTAATTAAATAAATCAATTCTAAAAAAATCAAGAAAGACGTCTTTTCTACAAAATAAACAAAGTTTGAACTAATAATGATAAATTTGCAGTTTAAAAAATTATCTTGAACTAAAAATAAAATACTGTTTTATAGTTAAATTTCCAAGTGATGAGAAGAAATTTAAACCAAAAGAGATCAAATACACGTATTTTCAACCAAGTAGTTGACTTTCCAGTTCAAAAAGATATATTTTAAACTAAAAACTATGTTCAACAAAGTCTTTTGAATTTTCAACCAAAGGATGAATCGTAATAAAATTATTCTGGACAAAACATATAATAAGTTGATATTTATGCCAAAAAATATTTTAATTTAGAATTAGAAACCGTTAAATAAAAACGAAAAATAAAAAATAAAAAAGCTGAATTCTCAACGAAAACAGATCAATTCCTAAACTAAAAAGAGAAATTTCCAACAAAAGAATTCAAGTTTCTACCAGAAAAGATGTTTAAGCTAGTAAAGGAAAACACGTTTATCCGAAACGTTAAATTTTAAAGCCAAAAAGACGAATTGAAACAAAAATATTGACTTTCAACCCAAAAAATATGCATATACAAAAAAAATTCCAACAATATTGTTGAATTTTTTAGTCAAAAATCTTGTTCAAAATCTTACCTATGTTAAAAAATGTGTTAACCAAATAGTTAAATTTACAAATAAATAAAATAATTTTTTTACTGAAAAAAAATAAGTTTTTAACAAAATAGTTGACATTTCAATAAAAAATATGGATTTTCAACCCAGAATTTTCAGCAAGAAAGAATGTAGCAAAAAACGATAGTTTTAACGAGAAATCTAGTAATGGATAATTCAATAAAATAATATTTTTGTTTTAAACCAAGAATATTTGAATTTTTAACAAAAAAAGATTACATTTCTACGGAGAATGGTTTTTTTAACAAACAAACAAATTTTAACAAAATAAAGACTTTTTAGTAAATAAAGTTCTTTAATTTTCAAATACTAATAAGGTTTTCAACAAAAAAAGTTAATTTTTAATTGAATAGTTTAATAAATTTTCATCAAAGTTGATGAATTTTCTACCAAAAAAGGTTTTAGAAAAACGCTCTGCGTTATTTGCAGATGACTCATGATTGCAAGATCAGTTTATCAAAAATTCCCTGACTCTTTCAGATTTTCTCTGATTTTTCCGAATGCCCTACCCAGTAGCAACCCTGACATATGAATCTGGCCGCAGCACCGTAGCCTTTGGCAAGGTAAATTTTTGAGAACGAGGGATACATAGATTTTTTTATAATAATAGCACATGTAATTATTCAAATTTTGAAAATTTCAAATTTCAAAATTGCCTTTCATAATTGATATTAAAATCTTTTAAAATAAATTGTGTACCCCTCGTTTGAGAATGTGTTTTCTTTCGTAAATTGTGAAACTGATTTATTTTTATAAATTTATTTTTCAACTAATTTTGTAGAGTTTCCAGCTTTCTAAGAGATATTTGTCTAATGTCGTTTCTATTACTATTCTCATTTCTGAAGATCCTAGCTCTTGACACGCTACTGGTCACTGACATATTTTTTTAAAGCGAGCATTCTTGCACCTAATCGATTTTCACCCTCGAGCATACGATTTTTTTAAACAGCATGAAATTTGGAAAAATCTGGAAATTTCGGATTTGAAACTTATGAGATAAGTAATCGTCGAGTTGCTTCGATGCGAGCCAGAATCATCTCCATTCGTGAACTTCCATCTGTTCGTCACTCGAACCCTCAATTGACATGAAAGACCTCAAGTCTTCCTCATTGGAGACTAATTTAAAATACCTTTTATTATATTACAAGAAACTCTACAAAATTTTTTTTACGAGGCCCGTTCAAAAACTACGTCACGCTATTTCGAGCACTTTTTCTATCCATACCCTTTTTCGTCACAGATCATCACAACAAGTTTGAACCTTTTAGGGTGACATCACAAAATATATATTCCACGCCCTTTTAATTAAAAAGTTTAATTTTTATTTAATTTTGTGAAAGCCTAAATAAAATCAGAAATTTTGTTTAAAGATACTTCACAGCCCAAAATACACTCTGAAGAGAAGAAATAAGGTGATTTTTCATGAAAATAGGGAATAATTCCTTGAAATAAAACTAATACATAGATAGTATATTGTATTTTTTGAAAAACAGTTGAATTTTCAAACAACAAGATAACTTTTTACCAAATAGTTAAATTTTCAGTAAAATAGTTGAATTTGTCACCTCATAGTTGAATTTTTTCCTTGAAAAATTAATTTTTAACTAGATACTGGAATTTCCAAAAAAAATGTTCAAAAAGTTCAAAAGAAAACTTTCAAACAAAAAACACGAACTTTCAAGAAAATTGTTAAATCTTTAACCAAATATTTAAATTTCCAACCTAGAGAGATTATTTGTTATCAAAATCGTCCAATTTTTAAACAAAAAAGTATAAACTTAAACAAAAAAGTAGCATTTTCAACCAAATAGTCAAAGAGTGACTCCCAAATAGGCTGTTTTTTCGCCTATTTTTTGGACCACGCTAGCGATCTGGTGAAAAAATATAAAAATATGTTACAGGTATCAAATTGCTCTTCAATAAAAACCAAAGTGAGCGTCGTTTTCCGTTTTTTTAATTTAAAAAAAACTACACTTATTTAGGGGTTGAGAGACTCAAAAAAATTATTGAAATAAGAAATACCACTAATCATGAAATCATTTTTCAGATAACACCTTATCAATCAAGAAATTACGTGATCTTAGTTCTTAAGGTTTATTTTATAGAAAAAATAACATGAAAACTGATTTTATAATTAGAGGTATTTCCTATTTCATAATTTTTGTGGGTCTTCTCAACCCCTAAATAGGGGTAAGTTTTGAAATTTTTAAGAAACGAAAAACGAGTAGTTACAGTTTTAGTGAAGAATATTTATTTTCAACCAAAAGAAAAAGGTGAATTTTCATCAAAATATTTCAATATTCAACGAAAAAGATGAATCTTCTAAAAAAAATGTATATCAAATTAGTTTAACTTGAAAACCAAGTAATGAAATTAAAAAAAAAAAGAAGATTAATAAACATCAAAAACTCTTTCATTTTACAGATAAAAATGATAAAATTCTTATAATCAGAGATAAATTTCTAGCCCAAAAATATGAACTATCTAACTAAAAGTTGAATTTTCAAAAAAATTATAAACTTTTCTAGAAAAAGAATAGAATTTTCCATCTAAAATGATAAGTTTTTGACAAAATGGTTAAATTTTCAAGAAAATTGTTTAATTTTCTACTCGAAATTTCCAACTTTCTACCAAAAATGTAATCTTTAATCAATTGGTTGAATTTTCTTTAAACAAAAATAGAATCCCAAAAAACTAATTATCAACCCGAAAATATGCATTTTCAACAAAAAAGCTACATTTTAATCAAATAATTGAATTTTGACTCACGCAAAATATCTTCCAACCAAAAAAGACCAATTTTCTACAAAAAAGTTGAATCCTGAACCCCAAATTATTTATTTTCTGTCAAAGTAACTTTTTAAACAAATAGTTGAATTTTCTACGACAAAAATAACTTTCAACCGAAATAGATCCATTTTCAACAAAAAGTTAATTTTCAACCAAAAATGGAATAATTTTTGCAATAAAAAATTGATTTTCAACAAAAAAATAATTTTTTTTATAATTTTTAACAAAGTAATTTAAATACCGACTGAAGAGATGGATCATAAGATAATTTTCTAACCAAAAATACAACCTTATAACGAAATAAATACTGTTGTAACCATATTATTGAATTATTAACTAAAAGATATTACATTTAAACCTAAAAAAGAATAATTAAATTTTTTATTGGCAAAAAATATTTTTCAACCGAAAAAATATCTTTCCGCAACCAAAGCGATGAATTTTCAAGTGATAAAATAAATGTTTACCAAAGTAGTTTAACATTCAAATAATTACTTAAATTTCAATCAAAAAGATTAATTTTACAGTATAAAATACGAATTATTTACAACAAAATTTACAAATTTGCAGCCAAATGGTTTAAAAAGAATACTGAATTCAACCAATAAAATTAATGTTTAACGAAGTAGTTTAGATGAATGCGGTACTAGAAATATAGTATTGGACTTTTTGATTAAAAAGAATGAACTTTTAACGAAACCTAGTTGAATTATCTTATTGAAAAATAGGAATTTATTAAAAAAAAAAGGTTCTGCGTAAAAGCCTTCCCCGTAACTCACAAATTTTCTAAAAATGTGTTCCTTTCAAAATCTGGCAGTGAAATGTAGTTTATGAACAGCCCCTCATGTCTATGAGACCTTACCGAAAAGTTGAAAACTCTCCCTTTTCGGCAAGGACCCATCGAACCATTTTTTTAAATCAAAAAGGTAATAAAAAATAGTTTTTGTTTGTTGAGAAGCTAAATAATACAGGTAATTTACAAAGGAATGTCTTAAGATAAAAAAGCATAAATAAAACTGAGCTTAATAGAACGCAAATTGAATGCAGTTGCACGTGTTAGGCTCCAATGAGTAAAATTTTAAGCCATGCAGTGGTCGCACGAGATACTTTAATTTCAATCTCGCAGTGGATTGGACCGATCATCGGATCCTCTAGGCATCGAGCGTATTTTTTCAAAACGCGCAGAGTGAAATTAATTGACAATCTGAAGTGCAGGCTTGGGACCAACGCCATACGCTCACTTTCTGATTCCAGATCGCAAGAGGAGTCCGCATACGCTGGCTACCATCTCGCCTACGAAGTCAAAAAACTCATGTACGCTTCCGCCCTTAACACTGTTTTTTAAAGTACTTTCTTCACGTTGTGCAACGTGCTATCGTAATCGCTAGCACTGTAGAACAGTTTTTCAAAGACAAAGTCCGCTTGCCAGCTACCGCTTTTTGCATGCTGTAGCCAAAAAGTGCACGATACGCTTTTTAAATCTCATTATAAAACTGAATCTAAACATTCCTAATAACAACCTGATACGTCCTAGATACAATTGTATTGATTATAATTGTCTGAAGAAAGTTTCAAAATTAAATTTTGTCGATGTCAACACAGTCTCGATCTCGAGGTCAATATTGATGCCAATGTCGGCCCGGTAAGTACCTGAATGTATAAATAGGCAGCACCAGCCTCAGGTCTTTTATTTCCTTATTATCTGATTGTCATTATAAAGAAATAAAAATTCTCTATACGAAAATGAGGAAATGAAGATTGCCAAAAAAGTTCAAATTCAGGTAATTGTGTATTTTTTGTCAACAATATTTATTTGATTTCATTAAAATAACCAAAAAGATGAATTTTCTATCAAGTAGATAAATTTTCTACCAAAAAAGCCGAATATTAAACTAACTATATGAATTTTCAACCGTAGAGTCGAATTTTCAACTTAAAAAAATTAATTTTATACCAAAATGGAATAGTTGTTTCAGTGAAAAAAATAATTTTCTACGAAAAATAGAATATGGTGTCAATAAAATAATTAAATTTTTAACTAAAAAGATTAATTATATAGGAAAAGAATAAAATGTTTAAGCTGAAAATATGAATTTTTAATGAAAAATTTGAATTTTCTACCAAAAGGATTTTGAAACTCAAAAGACGAATTTTCAGCAAAATAGTTGTGTTTTTAACCCGTGAATATGATTTATCTATTAAAAACTTTATTTTTATTTAAATATTTGAATTTTCAACCTGAAAATATGAGTCTTCTACCAAAAAGTTACTCTTTAACCAAATAGTAGGTTTTCCAATACAAAAAGAAGAATCTTCAATGAAACAATTAAGTTTTGAACCCGGAAATATAAATTTCTATATAAAAGTTACTTTTTAACCAAATAGTTAAATTTTTAACTAAAAGTGACAAATTTTTAACAAAGAATGCAATAATTAAATTTGTTTAGAAAAATGTAGTGTCATCAACAACAAAAAAAACCAATTTTCATCTAAATATTTGACTTTTCTAAGAAATAAATTGAATGTCCGTCCTCAAAAGATGAATTCTTACCAAAAAAGTTGAGTTTTTATCAAAAAAATGTGAATTTTCATCATAAAAATTAATTTTCATCCAAATAGTTGAATTTTGAACTAGAAGCGATCAGTTTTTAACCAAACAGGGAATAAGTTAAATTCGCATTTGAAAAAATTGATTTAGAACAAACACAAACTTTTCTACAAAATTATACCAAGTTTTCGATAAATTCTCAAATATTTTGTGTTTTGGAATAATAAAATTTGATTAGAATAACTTTTGAAACTGTTATATTTCATTTTTATAATTGGCATAAGTGTTAAAAGCAGACAAATTTTAAACCTCAATTAATAACTGTATTGCATAATAGCTCTAAAAAGGTATAAAACTTCAAAATTAAAGTTTATTACATTATTTGATAATAAATTCAAGAAATTCAATTTTAGTAGATTCTACATCACACTTAAAATCTTAAGCTTTCAAATTTGATCAATTTCAAACTTCAAGTTTCGAATGTAAATACACAAATTTCATACAATTTCAAATAAAAACTTTCAAATTGGTAATGCGTGTGTAAATTATTTACTCAATTACTGTCTATGATTTTGTATTTAAATGTATTAAATAGAAAGTATTTTTACTTTATATTGATATATTTATATTTGTTATTTATTTTATTATTATTTATGGAAAGTATTTAAATTTGAACAATAAATGAATGTATAATATAAATTTTCAATAATAAAGTATGGTCCAAAGTTGTTGACTAAAAATTGGACAACTATAATTTCGTCGAGTTGTTTTCAAAATTAGAAGCTTAATAACCTACAAAAATAAAACCAGTGTTAAGCAGTTCTGGCATACAAAACATATATATATATATATATATATATATATATATATATATATACATACATACATATACATATATATATATATATATATTTC
>JAWWLR010000092.1:45108330-45130107 GCA_035041075.1 Acraspis erinacei | reverse complement strand
CGACACTTCTAGTTTTCGGGGCTGTAGGGGAAGCGAACAGGAAGTGTCAGATAACCCTCTCTCCTGCGCCAAGCGGCCTAGCCGCCCGTGTATGTATGCGCGTGAGATAAGGCCAGTAGTGAGGGCAAGCGAACGAAGGAGAAATCGGGAAACGAGTAGTGTCATAGCGAGAATTGCCGTAGAGTCTACTGTATTCAGTAATGTATTTTACGGTTTTTTTTTTTTTTTGTAAAAAAATAATCTTTTTGGTTGTTTGAAGGTGAAACAACTTTTTTTAAATTTATTTGTTGGTTCAAGATCCATAATTTTAGTTGAATATTCATCTCTTTGGTTGAATACTTAAACTTTTTGTGACCAATTTGTTACTTTTTTGAGAAAAAAATGTATTTCTCTGATGAAAATATAGTTATTCCATTTTTTGTCGAAAATTTAAATTTTTAATAGAAGATTTAACTATTTCATTTACAATTTATGTTATTTAGTTAAAAAATTCAATTCCTGGCTTAAAAAGTCGCATTTTTTGGAAAAAAATGAATCTCCTAGGTTCAAAAGTGTTTTTTTTTTGTCAAATTCATATACTTGGTTGAAAGTTCCATTACATTGTTAAAAAATAATTTTGGTGTGAGCTGTATCAATTTAATTGAAAGTATATCTGTTTAGTTCAAAATTCAACGATTTTTTGTGTGGAAAATTAATTACTTTAAATCTAAAATGTAACTATTCTATCTTTTGTTGAAAATTTTAGCTTATCTAGTTGAAGATTCGACTGGTTGGTTAAAAATTCATATATTTTATAGAAAATTTGCCTTTTACGGTAAAAAATTAATCTTCCTAATTAAAAATTCATATTTTTGTTTGAAAATTAATTTTGTATGCAGATTAAACTATTTTCTTGAAAATTTGGCTATAATGTCAACTATTACATTTTTTCGTCCAGAATTGATCAACTTTGGTTGAAACTAATTCTTCTTTATAGAAAATTCAACAATTTAAAAAAAGTCATTTTCTGGCTGCTGACACTGTTCATCACAAGGGGTTAACCACTGTTGTAATATGGTGTACACTGTTCAATGTAATCCCACGTAATCTTGTCCAATGCCTGTAATTGTTTGTAATCTCGTGTAATCCGTGATAATCTTGTTTAGTCCCTAGTAATCTTGTTTAATCCTGTGTATTCTTTTGAAATCATATGTAATTCCTGTAATATTGTGTAATCCCATGTAATCTCCTGTAAATCCGCGAAAGCATGTGTAATCCTATACGTAATCGTGTGTAATATACCTTATATTTGTTTCAAATCCGATGTAATCTGTGTATTCCCTCTAATATTGTGTATACCGATGTAATCTCATGTAATCCCATTTAATTCCATGTAATCCGATCTAACCTTGCGTAATCTCTTGTCATATATTGGTATAATAATAGATATAATTTTTTTAACTGTTTAAATGAAGGGTAGTGCCCACTGTACCAAATATGGCATATAAGGTTACTGAATATTTTTAGAACTAACTTTTTAAATTTTAATTTAAAAGTTTTGATAAAATTTGTCAAGCATAGATGCATCCTAAAGAAGATTTTTCGAACTGAAAGTAATTTAAAAAGTTTTTCATTTAGTTGCAAAAATTGAAAAATTATATTTTCCAGAATCTTGATGTTCTCGGAACAGAATAATTTTCTTAGTAAAATATTTTTAGACTTATTCTACATCCTTACATGTCAGGAATAAGTTTTTATTTTTGTAAAAAGTTAAAAGTTCTATTTTTACTAGCATTTATTTTTTATTCTAAAAAGTTAGTGCTAATCCTGTATCTGAACTGCAGGAATGTCTGTCATTACTTGGAGAACTGTGTTGATCCAGATTTCAGTAATATTTATTTTATTTTTTCGCTTTCTATACATATATTGAAGAAAATATATTAAGATTATACATATATTGAGGTTCAAAATCTTTTAACACTATGTGCAATTACTTTGCAAAAACCAATCACAATGAAAGCACATGTTACATTTCGAACAAAAGTATGACTTGTTTAATTATTGCTTTCGGAAACTTTCATTTACCTTTTTGTGGAAATTTTGTTTTTAACATAATTTAATATGTATGTAATATACAGACAACGTTGATAAAAATTATGGGTTGCAGTTTCGGTTGCAGTTCAACGTTTTTTTTACAAAAAATTTCAAATTGTTTCAAATTTAGAGGTTTTGAACTGTAAAAATATTTGCAAAATGCTATCTTTTTCTATAATAATAAAATTATCATGATGAACATATTTTATCTTTTTTCAATCGATCAATATAAGCTAGAAAACTTTAACTTCTTGTTAAAATAAAACTCTAAATCTGGTGTCGCGAAACAACACTTGCAATCACAAAAGATATTACAAACCTATATGCAGCAAATCACTAGCGAATCTGTAAGTAGTTGTATGAACTAAAAAAATTCCATTGGTTAAAAGAAACAGAGATATCGTAAAGTCTGTTTAGCCAATGGAATTTTTTCAGTTCTTGGAATTAGCATATATCATATAATGTTTATAACCTTGATCCAATTACTATTTTCTTGAAAAAATGTATAAACTCAATTGTTTAGTCAATCGAGTTTAAAACTTGAAAAATTTGTTAAATTATTAATTTTTTAAATTTTGGCATGTATACGACATAGTATCGTATTATATCAGTTCCATTTTGCAGTTGGGTTTTTAAAGTTTGATCCCATGCCAAGCCTTATAATCTAATGTAACCCCATGTAATCTTGTGTATTCCCATGTAATCTGATGTAATCTTGTGTAATCTTATGTAATCCTGTAATCTTGTAATATAGTGTACACGAGAAATTGAAGCGGTTAATCCCTCGCTTCATCACATATTTCTTCTAACCTATTTTTCTCAACAGTTTTCTTAAATGTAAATAAATTGATATATTATCAATATTTTTACAGAAAGAATGGCATCAGAAGCCCAAAAACCAACGTCATCTATCGAGAATGGATCTCCCCATTTTGGATCACTAGATCGAATTAAAAACATCCCCGTCATCAGTTCTGCAATTGAAAGAACTGGTTCCACTTACAGCTATTTGAAGGAGTCAAATCACTTGGTTAATTGGGCATTGAGTCACGCTGAAGCTGGTCTTAATTATGCTACTGCTGCAGCCGCACCAATTGCCACACCTTTGGCTAAAAAATTCGAAGGTCAAATCAGCGCTGTCGATCAAAAATTATGCCAGGGACTTGATGTTGTTGAGAAGAAGGTCCCTATCGTCAAGCAACCACCACAACAGGTAGAAGAATACTTATTATTATTTCCTTTATTTCCTGATAAAAAACTGGTTTTGTACCAAGGTCATAAATGCAAAAATAAAATTATTTCTAGCAAGAAATACTAACGTTGCATTCTCAGAGTTTCTTCTTTATAGGTAGAAATATAATTATCGTTACTTTCAGACCTCATACTTCTTCCTATATTCCCCGCTGCCCATAAGAAAATTTAATTACATATATTAACTATTATTCAATGGTATAATTATATTATAAAATATATTATAAAGTTATAAACATAGTTTTAGAAAATTTTCTATGCTAACATGGCTCACATTTCCACCCATCCTCGTATGACCATGACGCCATGCTACAATAATCACTATTCCGCGAAATATTTGTGTAGTTTTTTTATTCTATTATATTGAATTGTAGTTGTAAAATTTTATTATTTCAAGGAAATGTTACATTCGTCATGTCGTACGCCAACAAAAACACTTATGAATGCAGTGATGCTAATGGACCGCGAATTTGTCAACTGCGCATGTGTCGAAAATCGCAGGTCTATTAAAAAATAACAATGGATAAACTTGTAGCATTACATTGATAATAAATCATTCAAAGAAATTAGCTATTTCTTAGATTAAATTAAATCGTTTTTACGAATTTTCAGTTCATTAAAAATATTTATCTTTATTATTATTTTGAATCGTTACATTTCGCGGCCCTTGAAAGAAGCGAGCCTTAACCGTATTTTGGTAGAAACCTCAACTATTTTGCTGAAAATTAATTTTTTGTTTAAAATCCATATTTTCCGTTTAAAAGTTCAAATTTTTGAAAGAAATTCCTATTTTTTGCTTTAGAATTCAATTATGTGGTTGGAACTTTTTTCTTTCGGAAGTAAAAATCTGTCTTTGTTGAAAATTAAAATGCGTAGTTGAAAAGTAATCTATTTTTAGTGATAATTTAACTATTTTCTTGAAAATGTGTCTTTCTGGTTAAAACTTAATTAATTTTGATATTATTTATTTGTGGATCAGAATTCATTTTTTTAGTTAAAACTTTAATCATTTTGTTGGACAAACAACTATTTGTTAGAAAATGAGCCTTTTTGCTTAAAAATCTAATTATTTGATTAATATAGAAAATTGGTCTACTTTAATAGAAAATTTAGCTATTTCTTTATAAATTAATTTATTTTCGAGAAAGCTAAATTAAACTTTAGAAATTTTAAATGAGATTAAAATCAAATTTAAAATCCTATTTAACGTCCAATAATTAAATTAATGTGCAGAATTCCTGGAAATAAAACCAAGAATTCAACGACCAAATTTGGATACTTTTTTCTCCTAAAAAATAAAATAAAATAATTTTCCTCCTTGGACAAAACTAAAAAAGAGGAAAGAAGAATTAGAAGGCAACCAACAAAATCCACGTCCTTCTCCTTTATTATTTCTTTCCTCTTTTTTGTTGTTATTATTATCAAATCACAACAAAAAAACATCTGTAAAAAACATGATTTGATAATAATAAAAATAAAGAAGACAAAAGAAATAAAAAAGAGAAGAAAGGGGATTCGGTTGGTTGCCTTCTCATTTTTCTTTCTACTTTTTTATTTTTTCCAAGGAGGAAAATTATTTTCTTTTCTTTTTTAGCAGAGAAAAGTGTTTTTCTTTATCTTTTTTCAAATTTCAATCAAAAACTGTATGGTGTTTGTCCAAATTTGGTTGTTGGTTTCTTGGTTTTGAATGACATTTATATTTTTTTATTCTTTAATTCAAAAAGTAAATTAAATAAACTCTACAAACATAAACCCCTTAAATGGGAATTCTTAAATTTTACAATGTAACATTTTGAAATTGTAAAATCTTATATTAAGTACAATTATGTACAATATGCCTTATTACACAAAATATTAACAATATTTTAAAATTTACATGATGCTCGTTAAAAATTTATTTAAATTTAAACATTTGAAATTGCTCAATGAACCCTCTGAAGTTAAAAATTGAAAGTTGCTAGATTTTGGGAGCTCTTTTTTGAAAGTCTTCAAATTCTTTAAATTTAAAAATTGTTATTTAAGAAAAGGAATGTAAGTAAATAATTTTGTTCCTTGTTTTAGATTTATGATGCTGCGAAAGAAGTTATGAACACCAAATTGCAGCCAACAATTGACAGACTAGTGTCTGCAAAACAGTCTGCAACTCAACAAGCTACTTCACTCAAAGACGTTAGCATAAATAAAGCTAATGAAATTCTCAGCACCCATTATGGAGCTTTGGCTGTTCAAAGCGTTGATAGCACGAGTGCTCTCGTCAACAAATTGCTGGACCACTACTTCCCACCCGCTGAAGGCGAAGATGCTCAACCAGGTATTTTTTTTAAATAAAAATTAATAGATTAACAGAAAATGCTACGAAAATTAAAACTGCAAAAAACTTTGAAAGCTTCCATATATTACGAGAAATTCTAAGGGGGCAGGGCTTCCCTAACGTAACAAATTTCCACGTAGGAGGGGGTCACACGTGACACTTTTCTGATCAAAAAACAAAATTTAAATCTCTGTCGATAAATTAGAGACATCAATTAAATTCAACTAAAAAAGTCGAATTTGAAAACGAAATTTGAATCATCAAGCAAATAAATGAATTTGCAACAAAAAAGATGATCTTTCTACACCAATAGGCGAATCTTCAACAAAATATACGAATGCTAAACGCAAAAAATCAATTTTCTAAGAAATTGTTCCATTTTCAAAGTCGACATAAAAAATTGCCAACCAAAAATGAAAAAGCTACACTTTTAAGATGAAAAATCAATTTTTAACTCAAAATAGGATGAATTTCTAACAAAATAGTTAAATTTTCAAATATGTAGTTTATTTATTAACTAAATAGTTCAATTTTGTACCGAATTATTTGAGTTTAAAAAAAGTTTATTCTCAACCGAATCATTTAATTTTCTACCAAATTGTAGAATTTTCATAACAAAATACAAATTTTCTACAAAACAGTTGAACTTTAACAAAAACAAATTATTTCTTGACGAATCCTGCTGTAGTTAATATTTTAACAAACACAAAAATAATTTAAAATAAAAATACAGTTAAGTTGAAAAAATTGATTTTTAACCAAATGGTTGAATCTCCGACCAAAAAATATCAATTTTCATACCAAATGGAATAATTTTAGTTTTCAGTGAAGAAAATTAATTCTAAAAAAATTGATCAGAATAGTTAAATTTTTAACGAAAGAGATAAACTTTTAACTAAAATGATGAATCATAAAAAAAATAAATAAAGAGTTTTCCAGAGAAGAGTTCTACAATGAACTAAAGAGTTGGACCTCTATATAAAAAAATTCTTTGATCTAATTGTACTTCCAACCAAGTGATTAAATTTTTCCAAAAAGGATGACTTTCTAACAAAAAAGTTGCATTTTCAAGAAAATAATTAAATTTTTAACCAAATTGAATTTCTAAACAAAAGTGATTTGAACGTCAAGTTTTTGGTTTAACTTATAGCTCTTAGGCCAACTCAAGATAATAAGAGAATGTGATCTCCTGTAAGTTTCTGTAAAAGAAACAAAAAATATTTATGGGCATGACATTTTTTCTTCAATTTGAAATAATTGTTCGATTAGTCATATCCGAAATAATATTTTTTGTTGATATTTAAAAAAATTCTAGCTTGATAAAAGCCGATTATATATTATTATTTGTCAATGAAAAATATTAACATAAAAAATTGGCGTGATTAAAAAAATTTTAATTACATATCAGAGAATTTTTTTGGTTTGACAAAACCAGGGAAAAGTCGGAGATTTTTTGAGAAAGCACATTAGGTAACTGACAAGAATAATCAGGACTGCCACGCAGTTACTTTTGAGTATTTATATTTAAAGACATTTATTTTCAGGAATTCAAATCTTTTAATTTCTGATTGAAGCTTTATGTTTACAAAATTTGCAATTAATATCGTTTGGAGTTGAGTCAATTCCTAATTGCGTGAATGCTCATTCAAAGTTGTAATTTGTTTAAATTGTAAGACTTAAGAGATTAATTACAGTCTTCAGAGAATGTGACAGTTTTACCGCAAATTCGCCTTTATGGATAGAAAATTTCTCTTTTATTTTAGACAAGTGCTATTTTTTGGTAAAAATAAGCTATTGGTATAAAATTCAACTTTTAAGGCTGATAATTTCGCTTTCTTCTAAAAAATTCGTGTTTTTTTGCTTGAAAATTGAATTTCCTTTTATGGTAGAAAAGTTCTCTTTCTTAGTTGAAAATTCATATTTCTTAGTGGAAGATCACCTTTTCTGTGGAAAATTCAACTGTATTTTGAAAAAATTATATTTTTTACCTGCAAATTCAATTATTTGGTGCAAGTTTAATCTTTTTTGTTTTGAAATTCGACCATCTAGTCGAAAATTCATCATTTGTAGGTAGAAAATGATGTAATTGATGAACTGTTTATTTAAAACTTCAACTAATTTGTTAAAAATTCCGTTCGTTTCCTCGAAAGTAATTTTTCATTACTTAAACATTTTTTTTCAATGTATGAAAATTTTTCCTGATATTTTCTAATTATATCTGTAAATTCAATATAATTTACCTGAAAACTATGGTAGGTATAAAAAAAAAACTAAAAAAATAGTGCATCCACGGGGGCACATTGTCAAAATTCTGTTTCTTTAAAGTTTTATGTCGGAAGAAACAAAAAGGAACGTAACGAAAGTTTCCTTGCGTTTCTTTTCGTTTTTTTTTTATAAAATGTGAGTACCACAATATTTTGATATTATATATTCGTAGCCTCATTATCATTTAATATTTTTTTAGACTAAGCTTAGTTTCTGGACAAATTCTTTTAAATTTATCGACTTTAATTTAATTCCTTTATTAATTTTTTAAAAAAGATTTATCGCTTTAATTTAAAATTCATCTCTGTTTAAAAATGTAACTAATAAGTTGAACCTCAATCTTTTGAACTAAAAATTTAAGTATTCCAGTAGAACATTGAACTATTTTGCTGAAAATAGTTTTTTTTTGTTTTGTTAAGAAGTCAATAATGGATATTTGTTATTAAAATATTAAACTAGATGTTTCAAAAATTTATGTACTTTGAGAAAAATTCTTTTTTTTTTGTAGAAAATTATTCTTTATGATTTAAAATGCACTTTTCGGTATAAAATTGAACTAGTCTAGTCGAAGATTCATAATTCTAGCTGAAAGCTCATAAGTTCGGTTGAAAATTATTGTCTTCAGCTGAAAATTTTGAATGTCCGTTTTTGGTTAAAAATTGATCGTTTCTTGTTCAAAATTCAACAATTTGGATGAGTTTGTTTTAAATTAAAAATTCAAATATTTCATTGAAAATCTACATATTTTGTTAAAAATCGATTTTTTTTTAATTCAAGTATTCCAGTTTAATATTTATCATTTGAGTTCACAATTCATATTTAAATTTGAAAATAAAATTACTTGGTTAAAGACTCATAATTTTAATTAAAAATTAATTTCTTTGGTTTAAATATGAGCTATTTTATTTAAAACTTTTTTTTTATTTTGATGAAAAGGAATTTTTTGCCAATAATTAACTATTTTGTTAAAAACTTGTTTCTTTTTTGGTTAAAATTAATTATTAATTTGAACTAAGAATCTAAATAAAATTCCAGTTGAATATTCTATAATTTTATTTAAAAATTCATCTATTTGGTTGAAGATTCATTTTTGGACTAGAAATTTAATTATTCAATTTTTAGTTGAAAAAGGATCTTTTTTAGTTGAAACTTCATATCTTTGGGTAGAAATTAATTTTCTTGGTTGAAAATTCATACAGTTGGTTAAAAATCCAATTATTATAGTTAGAGATTTATATTTTAAGTTGAAAATTCATCACGGTGTTTGAAAATCCAACTATTTTGTTTAAAGTTTTTTTTGTGGAAAGGAATTTTTTAAACTGAGAATTGAACTTACTCCAATTGAATACTCCACATTAATTTTTGTAATCTAAATTTAATTATTTAAGATTTGGTTAACAATTTATCGGTTTTATTAAACATTATATATTTTATTTTTTTTAAATTCAACAATTTAGTTGAACACTCAGCAGTTTGGTTGAAAATTCATATTTTTTATTTAAAATTCAATTATTATAAAAGTTACTTTTGATTGAAAATTAATTTTTGGTTAAAAATTTCGATACTTATAAAATAAATTTTTTCGTTTAGAAACAAGTGTGAATATGTTACTTTTAGTTCACCGGGAAAATTGGAAAACTTGACCGGAAAAAACAGGAATTCGAAATCGTCCGCCGAATCGCCAACCAGCATGTGGCCAGTCAAGCGTGAAAAATAGCTCTCTCAGCGCGTTAGTTGCATCAGGTTGCGTCATGCGTCCAAATCCAAAGGAAATAATTCATGCGACCCTGAATGTTTACGTTTTGAGTTCCCCCATTTAGGATCAAGGCCATGGTAGCCAATGCCCCAAAATCGGTCTTATATCGGGAGTTAAGTGTATTTATAAATTCTTCAGATTTTAAATAAAGTTTATAATATGGAATAAAAATCATGTTGCAGCTCCAGTTTCAGCAGAAGAAAACAAAGTTTTGCACGCTGTGCAAACCGTTGGACAACTTTCGACGAAGACAGCAAATCGAGTTTATCATTCTGTAGCTGCCCAGCTAAGAACTGTGAAAAAGGAAGATGTGTCCACCTATATTTCAAATGTTGTCTCGATTCTGCACCTCACGCACTTCTTGAATCTTGAAAAAAAAGATGAAGCATCGAGTCCAACAAACGATGCATCTGAAAAAAGTTCAGAAAAAAAAGATGATTAATAATAATAATAAGAAGAAAAACAAAATTCACAGATGATTTCACTATAAGTTAAACATTTCTCTCGGAAAAGATTATTCTTGCCAGTCTCACTTCCACTACAAATTTTCCGCTTGTGTAAAAATGTCAATTATATTAATTATTTTATACCGGCCACTAAACAATACAAAAGAACGGAAATTGGTTCAGAATTCTGGTAGGAAGATCTTTTCCAGTTGAGAAAATGATTCAACATACATACCAGGGATATTTTTACGTTTAAGTCATAAGAAAGATATATTTTAGTATAACTTTAAACTTGCGAGTATATTTATTAAAAACGCTAATTAAGAAAATGAAAAATATTTTTATAAAATTATTGTACACAATAATTTATCTTCGAGAGTCGAGCTCTTTTCATTTTTCTTGTAATTGTAACCACGATAAAAACGAATTAGTTTTCTATGCTTGACAAATTATTTAAAAATTTTAGTACATGGTCTTTTGTAAGGAAACATGTCTCATAATAAATATTTTCGTTACGCAAACCAGCGACTTGATTTCCCTTTCTCTTACTCACATCCACAATTAAGCCTTTTTAAATATTTTATTTTATTCAAAACAATATCGTGGTATTGTGATTTGTTGAATTTTTGCTCAAATATTTAAAATTAGCTGAGCACCCGTCAAATAATGTCAACGAAATTTAAATTAAGATTGATTTAATAAAAATATTTTTAACTTTTATAGGATTTTCTGAAAAAATAAGGTTTTTATTGTTTTTTTTTAATAAATTGAACAGATTGAAGATTTCTGGCTAAAAAATGTGAATCGTCTTTTTAAGTCATTTTCAAATTCGTAATTGTTCAATATTAATTGATACATGATAATTCAGCACTTTCACTTACAAATTAAAAATTTTCAAATTGTAACAACTAAAATTGAAATGTTTAAAATTTAAATTTAGCACTCTGAAACAATATATGAATACGATTTAAAATGGAATAAAGACTTCTAATTCAGGATCTACTAATTAATTAACTAATAAGGCTTTCGAATTAAAATAGTTTAATTCTTAACGTTGAAATCGACCAGTTGTTTAATTTTGAAAAGTTTTAGTATCGTCTTGTAAAATTAATTATGGTTCAATTTTTAGTACTCGAACTACAGGTAAATTTTTAAATTAATTAATTTATGTTTATATTTGATCAACTTGAAACCTTAAATAAACTATTGACAAATTTTAATTTCAAACGCTTTTAATTTTTATTATTTCTGCAGTCCTTACATAAACATGCATTAAAAATTTTTAATTTAAAAAAGTTAAAAATTAAGCTTTGCAATGAAAAAGTTGAAATTGCACCTATTTTAAATTGCATTACACCATTTGATATAAAATTTGTAATATTTCAAGTGACTGGATAGATTTTTCTTCTATAAATTTGCAAAAGTTTCCGGTAATTTCCCGGTCTCGCACCAACCTTGGTAATCCTACAAAATTCTTTGAAATCTGAATTAAATCCTCCTTATTTTTGACAATACACAGCCTACTTTAAAATACTATGAAATTGATTAAATCTTGTAAAATCCCTTGTAATCTTGTAAAATGTTTTTTAAAGGAAACTGTAAGTATAGCATTTTTGGTTTCCAGTTTACATTTTTCGGCAGAAAATTAATTTATTTATTTGGTTGAAAAATCGTCTTTTTAGGTAGAAAATTAATTTTCTGTGTTGAAATTATTCCCTTGAAGTTGAGGATTCAAGTTTTATGTTAAAAATTCGTCTTTATTTAATAAACTAAACTATTTTTATTTAGATTTATAATATTTTTTGGTTGAAATAACAGCCCTTACATTTTTGTTTAAAAAGTAGTTTTCTTGTTTGAAAATTCATTTTTTTAGTTGAAAAATCAACTTTTTGGTTGAAAATTATTCTCTTGAAGTTGAGGATACAAAAGGTTTCTTAAAAATTCGCCTTTATTTAATAAACTCAATTGTTTTTATTTTAAGTTTAAAATCCCTTTGGGTTGAACTATCAAATATTAGATTTTTAGGTTGAAAATTTATATTTTTAGGTTGAAAATTCAACTTCTTGGTTCAAGGTTGAACCACTTCCTTCAATATGTTTTTATTGGTGAAAATTCATCTCTGGTTGAAAATTGAACTATTTTATAGAACATGAAGATTGTCAAATATTAGTCTTTTTTGGTAGAAAATCAATTTTGTTGATAAAAATTTAACATTTTGGATGCCATTGTTTTTTTATTTATTGACTGACACATCTTTCTTAGTTGAATTTTCAACTATTGTTGAAAATTCGTCATTTTTACTCGAAAATTCACTTCACTTCGTAGATATTTAATTATAAAAACAACTTTTTGGTTGAAAATTCCTCTTTTTTGCTTCAATTAAACTTTTTTTTTAAATGAAAATCTTTTCATGTTTAAATATTTATCTATTGAAGATAAAGCTGAAACCAAAAATGAGTTTTCTGCTAGAAACTTTTTTTTCATCAAACACATGAATTTTCAAGCACATTGCTCAAATTTGAACTATAAAGGCTAATTTTCAACCAATAAATTATAGAAATGAAATTTCAACAAAAATCTTACATTTTTAATGAAAAATGGAACAGATAAACCTTATGATTTTAAAAAACCTAATTTTTAACAAAATAGTTCAATTGTCAATAAAAGAAATGAATTTTCAAATAAAAATTATTAGTTTTCAACAAAAAATTGAATATTTCAATTTTTATTAAAAAAATTAATATTCCAGAATTTTCAAAGACCTCATATGAATATATGTTCACAGCGCCGTGAATGAGACTATAAGCATAGGGAATAGATGAATTTTCAAATGAGAAAATTTTTTTTTATCAAACACCAATTTAAAAAATAATAGTTAAATTTTCAATCAAAGAAATAGTTATTCAATAAAAATATGAATTTTCAACCAACAAGATTAATTTTGCTCGAAGAGAGACAAATTTTCAATAAGATACATGATTTTTTAAGCAAATAATTGATTTTTCACGTAAAAAGAAAATTTTGTAAATTTTCAAATATGTAAACATTTTTTTAGTTGAAAATTCGGGTTTTGTGTATAATATTATTCTTCTTGTTTGAAAATTCATGTTATTCGTGAAAAATCTCTTATTTTTAGTTGGAACTTTCATTACTTTCATCAACCTTCTTTTTTTAGTTCAAGATTTTTTTTTTTCTACTGAAAATTAAACTATTCCATTTTTGGTTTAAATTCGATCCTTTTTTAGTTATAAATTCATTTATTCTGGTCAAAAGTTAATTTCTTTCGTTAAAAATTAAACTATTTTTTTGAAATTTTTTTTTGTTGCGAAAACTAAAGTTTAAATTTTCAGTTCACTACGCAAGAAACAATGACCAGTAATTAAAATATTGCAGTTTTTTAATTGAATGAATTACTTTTTTACTTTATCTTTTGCATAAACTATTCACTTTTATTATTAATTTGAATCTAAAAGGCTATTTTTCATTGATTAAATTTGAATTTTCGCAGAAATCGGACTCGAACATATTGCGCACTCTAGTGAGTGAGAAACTCCTCTGCTATGTACAAAACATTTGTACCTAGATTCAAACAACCAGGTAGACCAACCTTTGTTAGGCTTGGACTTCCAATTGTCTTGCTTATACCGGACGTTACTACTGGCAACTAAGGTGGCGCCACAAAGAGGAGTAGTTTCACCCCTAAATTCAAATTTCTAGCCCTACAGTTGGCATAGTGAATCGATTCTCGATAGAGCACTGAAAAGCCACTGAGAGTTGAGACCCTGGGAGTCTACATTCAGACATAAATATAAATTCCGGAGCGGTCAGTGATCGAAGTAAACAAGATTTTTCCTGAAATGAGTCAGGGTTCAAGGTACATTTGCGTACAATAGCAGTCAGAATCAGTCGAGAGTAGCGCAGCTGCGCAACCAAATATTCGTCAAGCTGGGTGAGTGACTTTTTTTTATTGTGACAAGTACCTCGCAAACACGGCTTGACATTCGTCTCTATGCTACTATCACTCTCTAGTAAACAATACCCTATATCACGTGAACCTCGAAAAGTGTACCACTTTCACTCCTTCTTTCGATGTCATTCCTAAACGAACCGTAAACAACATTCTTTTCATGAATATAAAAAAATATTTTCTCAAAAGTTTATAAAAGTATAAAAAATCCTTAGTAAATTATTATTTGAATGTGTAGTTAAGACATGTTAAGAATAATTTTTAGTGACGAAAGTTATTTATTTTTAGCATTTTATAGTAGGAAATAGAATTTCTATTTTTTTTAATTTAAAAAAATAATAAGAAAATTGGCTTCACGTTTACTTAGACTATGGAAAACTTGAAATATTTTTAGACAGAAGAGAACGATAATGTTTGGCTTTGAATCTTTAAAAAAATACTCCATTTTTGTTTAAAACAACAACGCAACCCAAAATTGTTGAAAATTTTTTCATCTTTGATATACAATTATTTTTTTAATAGAAATTACCGATATCCAATCTAAAAGGCCCACAAACAAAAAATGTCAAGTTTAATGACTAGCTTAACCTATATTTGTACAAAAAAATTATTTTCATGTATTGTATAAAATGTCGAAATAATCAAAAATTGCACAAAAATTGTGCATCTTTTTTAAAAATATATATTATTTTTAATTAAAAGTACCAATTTCTGATGAAACAAGCTCACATAATCAACAAATTGCACACTGTTGTGATTCGCTCAAATTGCATAATGATTTTTGTTTAAAAATACTTTAATTATTCGTAAAAAAAACCTTAATTTTATGAATGAAGAAATACAGAATTTGCTAGAAAATTTAAAATCGCATTTTTATTTTGTATTTTTGAACGTAGTCGTGAATTTCGGTTATAAATTCAATACATCGGCAGTAAACAGTTTGAAGGTAACGTTTATTGATAAAAAAATTTATTTTTATCATTTTATAGTAGAAAATAGAATTTAAATTTAAGAAAATTAAATGAAAAACGGGTAAATTGCTGTCACCACTACTTGGACTGAGGTCAGAATTACTGGGATGTGTACCCATTAAATAGTTAAAAAAATGATTATTCTTCTTTATAATCTAATCATTTAAAAAAACTAACAAAATACAAAATTGTCAGAAAATTCTAAATCTTGTCCAAATAATAATAATTTTTTTTTAAGAAAATCAAGTTTTGATGTAAAACATGAACGTTACCTATGATTGTTTAAAAATGATTATTCTTTTTTGAATTATAATAATATTTAAATAAAAATACCAATGACTTTCTTCTTCTTTCCTTTTCTTTTATATATTCTTTTTTTTTAATTTGAATGAAGACATTTCAGAATTTTCTTTCTGAATTTGATCGTTGAATTCTTGCCTTTTTCAATTTGCAATAATTTAGTTGTTAAATTTAAATGTTGGAAGTTAAAAAGGAATTACAATGTTGATATATGCCGAATTTTATTCCTTTAATTTTGATTAAATAAATTTGTGAGATGGTAAAAGTGAAGTATGTCACTTTTACTATCTCACAAATTGATTTAATCATTTATCATTATAATACTCAGACAAATTAACATCACATTCCAACATCTTTGTATTCTTCTTTAATTTTATAACTATTTTATGTTTAAAATATCAATTTGTTGTTTAAAATACTATCGCAGTTTAAAGTTTTGAAACATTTTAATCCTCCTTCGAAACTTTATGATTTTATATTAAACTGTTTTTTAAAATTACTAAAGTTCCGCGAATAAAACTAACATAAAACGTGTATAATACTTTCAATAATTTATGAGGTAACAGATTTTAGAAGAACAATACAAGCGAAAATAAAAAAAACGGTGATATCTTGATTGTTTATTTAAACGTTATTATTTTCATATTTTCCACCTTAATCAATAGTTGTAATTTTCATTCAATTTTAGTTTTTCAAGTAAAAATAATTGTACTTATTATTTCTAAATAAAGCCCTGATCAAAGAATCGGTTATAACTTTCTGGCGCCAGATTCTTTAGACCAACCCCCTCCATAATATAGGCTTTACAAATTTACAACCAGATCTTTGAGCCGGGCCCTCGTTTATTTCTCAGGAAACGATCCTTTTGTCAAATATATCTAGAATGTTTTCTGCAGGATTTTGAAGAAATATCCATGAAAGGAAAGGCAAGCTATTAAGATGGAAGCAGAATTACCGGATAGCTTTTACCGGATACAGGCTGTTGATCGGGCGTTACAAATACCGAGTGTAAATTATTTATGGGACAAATCAACGGAAGTTTATGAACGAGTAAAAGGTGCCAGTACTTTTGCGAATTGGGCTTTTGGGACAGTTGAAAATGTCTTCAACACAATGCTCGAAAAATCGTTACCAGTTGCCAGGTTAATGGAAAAACCAATATATACCCTAGACAAGACTCTGTGTCAAGGTCTTGACTTTGTGGAGGTGAAATTGCCTATTATTAAAGAAGAACCGAAGGAAGTAAGTCGAGAACTATACTTGCATCATATATTATTCATAATGTTATTTTTAGAAGCCCTAATGAAAGCCTACAGAGCTACACTGACATTATTGATTATGAATTTGTTATGAATTGAGGAGTAAGCGAACAAAACGTGTTGAATCCATTTTGGAAAAAATTCAGCTATGGTTTTAGAATTTACAGCATTCGAGTAATATGATTCTTTACCCTTGGTTATATTAGATAATCATTTGGAGGGTTTCCTCTAGATGATCCTATCTGCATTTTTTTATCTCTGGTGTTTTTGAGATGCAGCATTTCTCAAATTTTTCATGAATTATTTCGAATAGATGTATGTTTTATTTGCTTATTTCTCAATTATGGAATGCAATTTAAGATGGATGAAATATTTGCAGATCTTTGATCGAACAAAATCGATAGTCTCAAAACGCCTTCGACCTGCTGTACAGACATTTAAAGACTTCAAACAGGAAACAACTCAACGAGTGAGGATAATAACTTTACGAACTTACTATAAGGCTCATTATTTAAGGATCTATAGTTGGCAACAAGCTGATAAAATGATGTCAACTGAAACTGGTATCAACATTCTAAAAACTGTTGACAACACGACTGACCTAGCGGAACTCATGCTCGATAAATATCTTCCTGATCCTTTAGACGATAACCATAAAGACGCAGGTAAAGTTTAAATCCAAATAAAAAATATTACTTTAGAAACAAAGGGGTTTAGATGTTTTTTAAGAGATATGGTACCAGATTGAATAAAATTGGTGAAACCACGAGCTTCATCAAATTGCAGTCGTTCAATTTGTTTATCCAATTTTCTGAAAGTACAAGCAATAAAATTTGTAAACATATTGAACCCTTTCGTTCTGAGGTCAAGAGATATTGACTCCTTATCAATGCTTATGCTCTTCTATCGCAGAAAATGAATGCAGCGAGCACGCAAAGTTGCACCACACGGTGATAAGACTGAGCGAATTTAGCAGCAGAGCATCGAGAAGAATCTATTTAGCCCTAATTGAAAGACTGCAGCATATGTATAAAATAGAAATTCTAATCTTAATTCTCCATGCGTTGATTGTTCTCCAGATAATTAAGAGTTTTGAGTGGATGGTAACTTTTGTCTGTAAAGTGATTAACGACTTTGTTCTTCTTTTAATCTAAGAGTAACCTGTGATAGAAAAGTATGTTTAATCCACATGCTACATGATACGAACTACTTAATACTATAATGATAATGCTAATGACTACGCTAATTTATGTTTTGTAATTTTTGAATATTGTGACTCTGATGTTTGTAGGGACTGAGAAATTGATTTTGTATTAAAATAGTCTAATTAAATTTCTGACGACCTCGAAGCGTTCTTGATATGCAGAATTATCTTCATTGACACGCTTTACTTCGCTTATTTATTCTTATTTTGAAACATCTAGAAAAACATCAACATTAATATATAGTGCTTGACAGTAAGGGGTTACCCAGAAAGTTACATTTTTTTAGTAACGGTAACGGTCATGCGTAACCTATTTTAAAAAGTGACGGTTATGTTAACACGTTACAATTTTTGAGTATTTTAGGGTGCCGCACAGTGGGAGGAAATTCACTTTTTTTGTTGATTTCATTTAATTAGAAAACAAATTTAAAAGTTTATAATAACCATTGTTATAAACAATTATTGAGGCAAAATATTAAAATTTGAGTTTTTTCACATTGCAATTTCCTTCAATTGCCAGAATGACTTCAGGGATTTCTTAAAATAATAAATATTGATTAATATTTGATTAAATATAACAATTTTAATTTTTATAAACAAATTCATAATTTTGGGAATTTCACATAAACAATTTTTTTTACACTAGCAATGTTTTAATCTGTTGGACGAATGACTGCTAGTCACACAAAAATATTTCAGAAGTTAACAATAACCATTGTTATAAGTAATTATCGCGACAAAAATATTCAAATTTAAGGTTTCATCACTTTTGAACTTTCAATAATCGATAGAATGGCTGCGGAAATTCCTAAAAAATGTATCTTTGATAATATTTAGTAAAATATAACAACTTAAATATTTATAGACAATTTAGCTAAACAAATTCCAATCTTTCATAACTGATAAATGAATCGGAACTCACTGACAGTTTATGTGCTAAATCAGTGTTAGTAGCAAAACTAGAAAACTTGCATGAATTAAACTCTCGAAATTTGAGATTTTTCGTCTTATTTGGTTATAAATATTCAGATTGTTACATTTAACCTAATGTTATCGAAGATATATTATTTTCAGAAATATCTGTACAATAGTTATTGTTAACTTCTCCAATATTTTTGTGACTAGCAGTCATTCGTCCGACAGCTTAAAACATTTCTAGTGCAAAAAAATTTTTTCTATGCGAAAGGCACAACATTTTGAATTTGTTTATAAAAATTTAAATTGTTACATTTTATGAAATATTAATAAATTTTTTATTATTTTAAGAAATACCTGAAATCCTTCTGGCGATTGAAGGAAATTATAATTTGAAAAAATCTCAAATTTTTATATTATGCCACAAGAATTGTTAAATTAGTTTTGTAATTAAATGTCATTCCTACATTAATATAAAGCACTTTTAGCAAAAAATAATTTGTTTACCAATAATAAGACTATTTGTCAATTTGGTCATAAAATTTGTTTATAACAAATAAATGGAATAATAAATAAATTATTTGTATTTTATGAGTTCCTTAACATTCATTTAAGACAATATAAAGTTTACCTAATCAGTTATTAAATCGTAAAAAAATGTTATGTACAAAATTTAATTTTTTCTATACTTTGAGTAAAAAAGCTATTAATAAAAAAATAGAGGAGACAAAAGTTTGAGCATCAAGCTGGTCGGAATTTAATTAACTTGAACTTTTAATTCACTTTAATTAACTATACATGTCGCTGACTGTGCATGCCACTGCATAGTGGGATAAAATAAAAAAACGAGGTTTCCAATCACTTTTAGCTGGCAATTCTTAACCGATTTTGGATTTTTTAAAGAAAAATTCAGCATTAAATTTTAAAGAGATTTAACTGGCCTGATTTTTAAAATTTTGTTTCTTTAAACTTTTATCTTAGTGCAAAGAGTTAAGAAAAAGTCCATTTTTGTTTATCTTTGTGAGAATTTTTTTTCTATGATCAGCATTAGCAGAATTTATGCACAGAGGTAGTTGAAAGCAAAAAATAGAATATTGTTAAGTTAATTGTTATTAACAAATTAACTTAACAAATAGTCTACACTATGGATTCTTTATTTGCAAATTGAATTTTTGCGTTAAAATTACTTGATTTCATGGAGAAAATAGTACTCGATCATAAAAATGTTTGAAAAAGTGGTGATTAATGATGGGAAATTATAATCCGATATTTTAAATTAATTTTATAAACAAATTGTGTAACAAAATGCCAAGTGTACACATTTAAAGGCAGAAATAAATCGCTTTTTTTAATTTTTCTCAAATTATGTCGCCAGTGACTTTTCTTGATAGAAAATTATCATGCGATATTTTTTATTAATTTTATAAACAAATTCCCAGTGTGGACTTGTAGAAAGAAATCGCTCTTTCTCGTAAATTTCTTCAAATTATGTTGCCAGTAGGGTTTAGTGATGGAAAATTATCATCCGATATTTTTTACTAATTTTATAAATAAATTATATTAAGAAATGGCCAGCGTGGATGAGTAAAGGCTGAAAACATTCCTTTTTTTGCGCAAGTAGCCTCAAAGTATGCTATTAGTGATTTAGTGGTTTGGTAATTGTTATTTCATTCAATTTTCGTAATGCAGCGTTCTTAGAAATTATTATAGATAGAAATTTTTACAACAGCTATTATAAAATAACAAAATATAGTATAGAATAGTATAAAAATAACAAGATATCACGATTAACATCATTGGCGACATTATATGAGGAAAATTAGGAGAAAAAAGGATTTTTTTCGATGATAATTTCGATGATAATTTCCCATCCTTAAACTTCATTGGCGACATAATTTGAGGAAAATTAGGAGAAAACACGACTTCTTTCTGCCTTTAAATGTCCACACTGTTCATGTTTTATACAATTTGTTTATAAAATTAATAAAAAATATCGGATGATAATTTTCCATTATTAAACATCACTGGTGATATAAACTGAGGAAAATTAAAAGCAAAAACGATTTCTTGTTGTTTTTAAATGTCTACGCTAGGTATTTGTTTATATAATTTACTTATAAAATTAAAAAAAAATATCGGATGACAAATTTTTATGATCAAGTATCATCTTTTCGATGAAAATAAGTAACTTGAATGCAAACGTTTACTTTGCAAACGAAGGATCCATAGTGTAAACTATTTCTGAAGTTAATTTGATTTTCACAATTAACTTAACAATGTCATGATTTTTTCTGCTTTCAACTACTCGTGCATAAAATATGGCAATGCTGATCACAGAAAAAATTTTTCACGAATATAAATAAAACAAAAAAAAAACAACGAAAAATTCGACTTTTTCTTCACTCCTTTGCATTAACATAAAAGTTAAAAAGAGGTAAATCAGGCCACTTCAATCTCTTCTAAATTTATTGCTGAATTTTTCTAAAACAAAATCCAAAATCGGAAAGAATTACCAGCCAAAATTTATTTTAAACTTCGTTTTTTGACTTCATCCCAATTTGCGCTGGACGGGGAAACAGGGAACTTTTTGAGACCGGGAAAAACAAGAAAATCACGCTTGGAAGGAAAATCTCATATAACTTCGGAAGGAAAATCTTGCCCAAATTCGATTAAAAATATTTTAAAAATAGTTAGTTGAATTCTTATTTTATTTAACTATGATGTCATTCAGTTTATAATGCGTAATTGTAAAATCTTTTAATTACAAAAATGTTCTATTTAAATATTTTTAAAATGCAGACTTAGAAGACTTAAACAATAAAAAATTTAAAATGTTCGAAATTGAAAATGTTGGATAAAACAAATTTTTACTAGATTTCCTATAAGGTAAATGCACCTATTTGCGTCCAAACCTGATTAGAAATAGTAAATTTAATGAATTGTTATACTTATTGATTAATCAGGAGTATTTATTTTATTCTGTTAACAATACTCTACATGCGCGTCCATTCAAATATGTGTTTTATCGAAATTTAGAAATATAATACGAATTTCATTTT
>JAWWLR010000092.1:45064350-45086979 GCA_035041075.1 Acraspis erinacei | reverse complement strand
TACATTTGACCATCTATTTTTCTTCATGAAATTTAAAAAAAGAGTTGTATTTTCATCTAAAAAGATTTCAATTGACTTTTCATCACAAGAAAAATTTAGACAAAAATGAAATTTTCTAGGAATTAGTTGAATTTTCACCCTTAGGGAATACCGCGGATCCAGCAGACCCCACCCCAAGTTTGATCTAATTTTTCTCATACTAAAGTTTTAAATTGGGACTTGGTGCATCATCTGTCAGTAGTTTGGGGTCCTATAAGTAGACGACCATATAGTTGTCGGGCCAGTTACTCGCTGAGTCGAAGTTTGGGAGCCGACGTAATCGGACGCGTCAGAATCGGGAAGAACGCGGATGATCTGCTTTTCATGTAGGCGTGCAATTTGCGACAGTCACCAAGTGTTTCACTGCGTCGATTGCGTTACCTAACAATAAGTTATAGATCGCAATTGTTACTTTTTTTGTATATTTCCCTTAAAATATAATAATCTTGCAAAAAAATCGTTCTACGATCATTTAAGGTTTTGTAGAACCTTCATATTCACTGAAAATTGCGTTTACAGTTTTTGCTCAAATCGCCACATTCATTCTTCAAAATTATTACCGTTTTTGAAACGTGGACTATCACACGTATTTTTACCTTAAAGTATTGTATGTTGAGAGAACTTACCTAAATTTTTAGCTCACACTATTGAAAATTAAAAAAGTTATGATTTTTTAAAGAGAAAATCTGCATTTGCCTGACTTTTGAACATTTTTTATTGTTCAAATTAATTTAATGTTAAAATTTGATTATCGGGGCTATTGGATCGTATTTCGGAAGAATCAAGTTAACTTCTGACACGCTACGGAGTCAAAACTCTCAGTGGGCGCTTCAGAATCCACCACTTTTGGATGTGGGGTCCGATGGACCCCCTGTACTCTGAGTGTTATGGGACCGAGGTGTACTCTCTAAGGGTTAACAAAACCGTTGCATTTTCTATCCTAGGAAGATGCAATATTTCTACTAAAAAATATGACATTTTAAATCAACACGACACATTTTCAGAAAAAAAAGTTTTCATTCAAAAATGATTTTAGTTGACTCATCAGCAACAAAATATGAAATTTAAATGAAAGTTTAATGTTCAACGAAAAGAGTTAAATTTTTAACCCATAAACAAGAATTTAAAAAAAGTTGAATTTGCAAACAAAAAGGATGTTTTTGAAAAAAACATGGGTCAATTTTTAAACAAATAATAAAATTGATAACCAAAAACATAATCTTCAGAAGAAATTTTTGGAGAATTTGCAAAAATTACGTACATATGAGTGAAGGTGCCCTCTCCACGTTACAGTAACAAATCCTAACAAAATGTCGTCTTTATAAAACTATTCGAAAAATGTCTTGTTTTCTTAATTGTTCTATATCTTGCTGTTTCTTAATAGAAATTTAGCCTGAAAAGGTCAGCCAACTAAACTAATTAAGCATCAGAAAAATAATTATGAATTTGTATTCAAATTAACGATCCGTGATCCACAAACAACCTTTTTACGATATAAATGTCGATACTTTATTTTTTTACAGCATGAACAAGAATTCTCTGATTCACTGGTTGCTTTGTCCAGGGAGGCAGCTTGTAAATTTTGGTTCTGTGTACACTGAAAAAATACTAAAGTTGAGTAAAGTTGAGTAACAAAAATTCAATGATTCAGCTAATTTCTATAATTTTTTAGTAAATTTAGCACTCAGAATCCACCTTATCTTTTCATCGATTGTTAAGATTATAGTTTGTGAAACACAACGTACTTTAATCATATTATGTCGATAAACCATTTCGATGAATAAATTCTAGGGAATTCGATATTTTGAGAGAGAATTGGAATTAAAAAGTAATTTTTTTTTAACTCGAATAGTGTTTAATTGCAGAATTAAGTATGCTAAACTATAAAGCTATCAAAATCAAAGATGAACTTAATCATTTAAGTTCCAATTCATTCTTCAACTTCCTATTTCTTCTGAACAAAATAATGACATTTAAAGGCAACAAATATAATCTAAATCATCATACAATTGTGGAAGAAACATTCAAATATTGCTAAAAATTCTTACTTACACAGATTCTGTACTCCACGTTTCATAGGGAAAAATTAAAGAGTGATGACGAACGCCTCGCTATTAATTTTAATCGATAATTTAATATTTAATTACATACATTACAAACACAGCCGATAAATCAGTTAATCAAATGACGTTACGATACAATTAATAATACTATATATGTATAACCGTAACTAATTATCTTTTCATGTAAGATTGTGAAATTATTTTCCCTAAAGATTTTTAATGTAGTCGTATTTATCTATATAATACATGCATGAAATGCATCTTCATAGATTCGAGAGTATCTCTTACAATATTTTTTTTTCTTTTCTGCGGTACGTACAATGCTTCTGTGTCAGCACATGTCTATGTGTGTCCGTGTATATGCAGTGCGAAAAAATGCAGTACCTATACATAATAATACAATACATGTCGCATATGACTTTTTTATAAGAAGCCCTCTCCCTACTCTCAGGAAGAAACTCGGAATTTGCATAATAGCGAAAATATTTACGCGGCTTCGGGCCGTCTCGGATTATTAATCACAGGTCGCATATCATCCACACATTTCTCTTTGCTCGAAAATTAATATTTTTTTCTATTGTATTACAATGAGAGTAATGAAAATAAATCTTTAAAATATGCTCATTAATCGTCCCCTTTTATGCATGAAAAAGTACTATTGAAACGATTGGTATCAATTGAAACCAATAATAGCGAATGGTGCTTTTTCACAAAAGCATATAAATAATCACGGTATTATATAAATACTTCCCTTTGAAATACGAAGTGATAAATGTTAGCAGTGTCATATAATGATTAAAAAATAACTATTATTTATAATAAATTTTTATTCTTGTTTCGTTATTTACTGCACATTTAGTTCCCTTTGCTTTCTATTAAAATTGTATCATGCGCGCAACAAATGTATGATGAAAAATTGATTCAAACCTTACTCAACATTTTTGTAATGTTATAAACATTGTCTGCATGATAGATACAATTTTTTTATATAAGGCAGGCTTCAACTATATATTTTAATTGCTTCATGAAATATTTACATATTTATAGACAAGAGTGTGATTTTACTTCAACGATCACCTACCCTTGTTTGACTAGACTCTTTTTAAAATATTTTGTTTACAATTATTCATACCGAAATCACAAAGTGCTTGGAATCACCAAATTCTACAGAAGGCAACGTGCATCAAAGTAAGGCTGGGTTTTCGCTGGGTGCATAATTCAGCAAAAATGTTTTACAAGTACTTGTTATGAGCAGAAAATGACACTCTATTGTTATTGCATTTTCATTGACAATTGTTTGCATAACTCCTTAATCAGATTTTCTTCTCTTAACTTTAATTTATTAGAATTGTTGATTTTGCTAATCAAGTTAATTAAAAACTGAATTTTAACTCTATATTTTAATTTCTTCAATATAACAATTCTTAAAGTTTCCATGAAATTTGTGGATAATACTCAATTATTCTAAAAGGCATTGTACATTGTCAATATGGATTAAACCGATTTATGAAATTATTATCACATATTCTCTGCATTATGACAACAAATCTAAATGCAGTGGTAATTGAAAATTAAGTGATTAAAAGTGCATGAAAAATATTGGCAGATTAAAATACGTTAACCTGGAAACTTTATTAATATTTTAAATACATCTCAAGAAGTGTGTGATGTTTACTTTGCAGTGATGGAATTTATTATTTTTATGCTAATATTTAACTCCATATTTAATGTTACCGTGATCTTCATATGCAGCATAATTATGAATATCAATTACTTCCCCCATATATATTAAACTATAAGTTATCGATGTCAACCATTCTCTGCTAACTTTTATTTACTTATTTAAACTATTTTTTGAATTCGTTGAAACATTTTTTACGTATAATCGAATATATTCTTTTGTCCCTTCATAAAAATTCAATCGGTCCATTTCAAGTTTTGGTTCTCAGATTTTCTATCATTTATTGACTGGGAAAATAGAAATTAAAATAGTTGTAGAAACAAAGTATTTTTTATCTTGATACATATGTATTTTTTGTATCATATTCTAACAAGAATAGTTGACAGCATAACATATTATAATTTTCGGTTCATAATATACAAGCAAACTTAAGAATGTGGACCAAGAAGAAGGAACAATAAATAAATTTTAAAAACAATTTTTCTTTGACAACAATACGTTTTTGTCAACAAATTTGCGAAAGTTAATTAATTTTTTTAAATCGAAATTATATATCATTTTCACCATAGGCAGGATTATTTTTTTTCTTGTGAACCACAGCCTTGTTCAACAATAAAGATTTTCGTAGGATTACGTGTTGTTTGGTCCGTGGAGCGTTAAATATTAATAACATTAATTAGCGTATTTTTATGGTCTAAGGAACTTTACTCAACCATGCGTGGCATAAAACGGATTTGCTTTTATCTGGTTGCCTTAGTTAGCTTTCAGGCAAGAAAACTCAAAGCTTTGCCAACTCAGAATTTTAAAAAAGCAATAAATGTTAAAATCAACTTGATTTATATCGATAAAAAGTAAAATATTTTAAAAATATATTTTGTATTAGAATGGAATGTTGCAATTATTAAAATATTATCCATACTGCAGTATTAGTTAGGTAGTTTCATACAATTTTAAGTTTAGGAATTGCTAAAATATTAAAACGGAAATTTCTTTCTTTGCTGAGAAATTCATCTCAATTTTTTTATCAAATTAATAAAAAGACGTTTAAAAAATGTAAATAGGGGATTTACGTTGAAAGAAGCATTTTCGTCCTTATATATAATATACACAACTGGTCTTACATTATCAAAGTGCAAACATTTTATTAAATTAAGTAAATTAAATTGAAGAAAAATAATTCTCTTTTTTATACTTTATCAATGTAAAACCTGTCACATATATTATTTATTACTTTGAAAATAATTTTTTTAATTAAATTAAAAAGAATAAGATATTATTGCCATTCCTTTATGATATTTTTATTGGAAATTTCCATTCTAATGATTTAAATCCTTTTGTAAAAATTATTAAGAATTAATAATTTCACATTGAAAGCATGCGAACTTTGAAAATCCAAATCAAACCATTTTAATTTAGATAAAATTTTGAAAAAAAAAATTTCGATTTGAACTAAAAGAAATTTATCTGGTATCATTTCTAAATAAAACCTTTTAAAATTTAATAACTTGAAATTTAAAGTTATTGCAATTGAAGAATTTATTTGAATGAATCTAAAAAATAGTGTATAATAAAAAAGTAATTTAATATGGAAAACATTGAAAATATAAAAAAACTCTACTACAAAATATTGAAAATTAAACGAATTCAAACTTCATTCAACACTGAGAATATTTTTAGACTAGAATCATTGTGATTCTTTAATTTTTTATATTCAAAAACTAAAATATTTCAAGTATATTAAATATTACTTTACAAAATTCAATAAATTTAATTTCAATTGCAAACCTAAAGCTTATGAAATGGAAAAATCGAAACTTAGAACTCTAAAATTTTTTTTTTTAATTTTTAACTAAAAATGGGACAATTTTAAGATACTACTTTCGAAATAAAAAAAAAGAGTAGAAAACAAGATTGCTGTAAATGGTCCCAATGTTTTAAATTGTCAATGCGTCAATATTTCGGAACATTTTCAAATCAAAATAGTTTAATTTTTAATGCCTTATTCCAAAATTTTCTTATTTCTAAAGGTTGATTTCAGAAATGATTTTATTTATTTTTCGTTTTTTTAATTTATTCTAGAGGAATTTAAATCCAAATTGTTGTATTTAAAAATCCATTAAACTGAAAATTGTATAACTGTTACGTGTTTTAATTTGATATTCTATGATTTCAAAAATTATGAAAAATATAACTGAGTATGAAAGTTTTCAATCTGGAATATTTTAATTTTTCAAGACTTAATGGTAAAATATACTGTCATTTTTAATATTTTGATTTGAAACTAGAACATTGTGAATTTTGAAGTTGCATATTTTTTTTACTGAAAAAAGTGATTTTTGTGAAGAAAAAACAAAAACATGAACGTTATTTAAGCCAATTAGAATTGAGAATTTTTAAATATTGTGGACCTTTAAAGTTTCATTATTTCAAAAAGTGGGAAAATTATTTGTTTAAAATTAAAACATTCTTAAATTGGGTTCTCGAGAGTAATATAGGACATCTGAAATTGCCGAGGGTCGACTGAAAAATCCTAAAATATAAACTTCCAGACACTGTAAAATTCTCGAATTGGAAAGTTACTTAAGAAAAATACTATGCACAATTTCAAACTAAATTTTTGATTTAGAGATATATTTTTTTAACTCTTTTTATCTTAAATTCAAACAATAATTTAAAAATAAAAACTTTTAACATTACAAAAGTTTCTTGTATAAAAATATTTTATTATTTCATTTTAGTGAATACTTAATAACTAAAAAAGAATTTTTTAATTGCCTGAATTAGTTGTTTTATAATTCGAGAATTTTCTATTTGGGAATTTTGTTCCTGGAGATTTTTTAATTAGGAACTTTCACATTTCGGCATTTTTATAATTTTGGAAATTTTATTATTCGAGAATTTTATGTGGTCGGGAAATTCATTTTTCGGAATTTTTCAGTCATTTCACTAAGACACTGGAAATAATTGATTTTTGAATTGAGCCCCACGATTTTGAAAATTCAATCATTTTGATCGAAAGTGCAAAATTAATAAGCAACTTCATGTTGTTTTAAAAGGGAAAACAATTTTATATATAATTATATATATTGTTTAGAATCAGAATGCATATGATAATAGCAACAAATTTGGGAGCATTATCATAATTGCAAAAAAAATTAAAGTAATTTAACATTTGTGTTCTCTGCATAAAACCCCACGTGTTGAAATACTTTCTTCAAAATAAAAAAAGAAGGGATCATTTTCTCAGAAAAAAAAGAAAATTCGGATTTATGGTTATTGCAAATAACAAAAAATACTTTCATGACGCTCACTGGTATTAGTACTTTAAACATGATAAAATTAAGCAGTTCCAATTACTGCTCACCAATTTATTAATATAATTCCTTATTTTTTATTGTTAGAAAGCTTTGAGCCTATTTGCGAATTGAATTTCCATCCATTCAATATCTGAGGTGTCAGCTTAAGATACGCAAATTTATGGGGTGAATTTACATAAAAAAAAGAGTGTCGCTATAGTCCTCACTTATCGAGATTTTTCTTCTTTGGATACATAATCTTCGTATATCACAATAGTATTGACACCCACCGTGAGTTGAGGGAGTGTTCAATAAAGGAACTATTGTTCTGAAAATGGGGCTATAACGGCGCTCTACCATGAAAGGATTTTGCAAGAGCCAGTGATTTTTTTCTACGCATTATTATTCGTTGTCATGATTGCAGCAATCTATATGTAATAATTAAAAATTAACTTACATTTTGTATGTTGGGCTTTAATTTTACAAATTAACAATTTCTTACGAGAGAGAGCGCATTAATTTTATACTAATTTCTTTCAAGGCAAAAATCGAAGAACGAGATAAAAGAAGAAATTCGCTAATTTATATGACTACAAATTGAAGAAATCTCATTAATCGAGAACCCGCATAATTTTTTGTCATTCCTAATACGTTAAACGCAGCTATTATACATATAGAAATATTCTCGATGAATTTTCTCCTCAGGAATACATCAATAAATTTTAAACTTGAATATTTCGTTACATTATGTACGTATACGACAATATGAAAAAATTACGAATCTATGTGTGAACAATTTTACAGTGGACGCCCTTTTTCCCAATTGTTTCACAATAATTATTTAAATTTAGATAACAATTTCTTTGTTTATTAGACTTTATTCCATTTTTAATAACGGCAGTGATTGAAATTATAGAGCGAGTGTGATCCAGAGAACAAATCAAATTAAAATGTGGTTAACAGGAAGCAGATTGGAGCAACTGTGAAGTCAGCTGAATAGCGCAGCTCGAATCACACTTTTTCGCATTTGAGAGCCAAGCTGCCATAATCAGCTATCTTCGCAGTGACAAAAAATCAGCTACTTGGTGATTAATTATTAATAATTTTGTTCAAAAAATAAATCTGAAAATAAAATATTCCTTACGATAGAAAATTTAAGCGCAAAATTTATAATTAGAAATAATTTGTTGCCGGAATATTTACAAAGCCTGAAGCATTTTTATTTTAAATTCTAATTTGAGAACATTCTTGAAGGAAAGGATGAAATATATATTAATAGATATTTAACAGGAGATAAATTTCACACCTTTAATAGATTATGATATAATAATAATAAATTATTAACGATTGATAGACTTTCTACTATAACGCAAAAAATAAATGACGATTGAAATCTTAATATACCATAATCAGCAGAGCTTTTGGCAGTTGATCTCGAATGAAGTATTAAATGTATTGTACAAGAAAATTGATACGTCCCTTTTAATTTGATATCATACGAGTGCAGGATATATTTATTGTACAAATTCCTGGTAAATTTGCGTAAGTACCTCTGAAATATTTTTATTATTTCAAAAATATTTGTTGGCTACCCGAAGAATACTGTTCACAACTTAATAAAAATTTAATGTCTTTTTACAATGTGAGATGAGACGTTTAAAGAACCTTGTTTCTAAATCTGGCTGAGATAAAAAAAATTCTGTACTTTGTAAATTGCATTTTAAAGAGAAATTTTGAAAATCAGAATTCTGATGATTTAATAGAATTATTTACATAATATAAAACAAATATTAGAGTCAGTCGATTGTTTGAAATATGTATATGAGTTTTAGAAGCAAGGTGGCGTGAAAATTAAAAGATTTCAAAAACTCTATTCGAGTCCTTCCGTTTTTAGGATTAATAGTAAATAGTTTTTTAATTAGGATTTTATAATTTTTCTATCTACAAACATTTTGAGTATTATTAATAGTATTAATATTATTCTTTTTCTCGCGCGCACATAAATTCGCTTGGTCTGCAAAAGCTGCTGTAAACAATATGTCTTTTTAATAATAACATTTTCGATCCCTTATGTTTTGAAAACTGTAAACACTGTAGTCATAGATAAAATAGTATTTGAATAAATTTTTTATCAGCTTAAATGATAATAATAATAATAAGATTGGAAAATATTTTCGACATTTTTAGCATATATATTTTTAGAAATAAGGACAAATATAAAAATAATTGTTTTAATTTCCTAAAGCTTTTTTCAAATACACTTTTATCTGCGACTTGGGATTTCAGACAACTCGTGCTTAAGTGCAATAATTGCGTCGTAATTTTTAGTCATATTGGTTCAACGTCAGTAATAGTAGTACAGCGCACAATACGGCGAAATATGAAATTGAAGTGCAAGAGATTTCAGAACTTACAATTATCGACCAATTTTGCTATTTAAAAAAGTTAGTTAAATTTTGGCGAAATTTGTCCAGCCGACTTTAAAAAATAAAATTTTATTAATTTGTCATTTAAACTAAAAAAGGCAAAAAAACATAATTTTTTAGATTTGCCTCATTCATTGATTTTTTCGCAACAGGTATCGAATTAGTGAATTCAGTCGTGCTAAATAGGCTGTCTTATTGTGGATAAACTTGCATTCATTTAAAAAATTTTTTTAAACAAATGTACGAACAGAACAGATTTTTGTTATATTTTGAAGCCGCACAGCATTTTTAGCTTGATTTGTTTGTGTAATTATAAAAATAAAGGCTTTACTACGTTTATTTTACCCTAAAATGAATGTTTTAGCTAGATGAATTGAAACATATAAACATAAATAATAGTTAGAAACAATACGGATAAACATTTTTTTAACGGTGCTTTTATATGCATAAAATGCGTGTTTTTAGCATAATCCTCTACTTCACCCTCTAAAATAATAATTTAACTACATTTGTTGTTGCTCAACATTTTCAATTATTATAAACAATTATAATTAACAAATTTGGTAAAGGGGCGATTTTACATAGAGATAATGCGTTTTTTGCCTGAATCGTTTATTTCATCCTGAAAAATAATATCTAAACAACATTCTTCACTGTTATAAACAATTACCATAAGCAAATAAATTACATAAGCACTTTTTTATATTGAAAGTTATTCAAAAATCAAAAATAATACTTTGGGTTTCTGTATTGACACTTAACAGCATTTAAAAATTTTATAAACAATTAGTAGAACAAAATTAATGAAATGAGTGCGTTCAAAAAATGGAAATTTTTTTTCTTCAGCATAATAGTTGAAATATCACTTTCGAATGTAAAATACACGATTCACTAAAAAAACTTTTTTCCTTGAACCGCCTATTTAATGAATTCGTTAACAAGAATTGTTTATATAAAAATAAATTCTGTTTTAAATTGTAAACAAATCCCCTTCAAATATTAATCCTAAAGATAAAATAAAGAAGTCTGATCATGAAACGCAAGCTTTGCATCTAAAATCAACTATTTAATTATTTTGTTTATCGGGATTGATTTTCGAAATATGAAAAGCGTTGTTAGGTTGTTAATAATGTTTTAAATGTGAATAAAGCCCGGTGACATATTATTATTGGAGGTAAAAGAAACGATTCTGGAAGAAAACGCATTTTAATACATAAAAGCGGTAACTTAATGAAATCTTTATCAGAAATGTTTATAACAATGTAAGATTTTTTTGAGTGTGAATGTTTTCCATTAAAACATGGTTCTTGTAAAATAAAAGTTTCAACCAAAGAAATGCATTATCTGTATCTAAAAGTACCTATTTAATGAATTTGTCTATACAAATTATTTATAACAATGAAAAATAGTGTTAAATGTGAATTAAACTAGTTGAAATATTATTCTTGAAGCTGAAATAGGCGACTTTTCTTAAACAATGGATGTTTCTAACCTAAATGTGCCTATTTAATAAATAAGTTTATTACAATTGTTTATGACAATATAAAATATGGTCCAGTGTCAAAATATAGATTTACAGTGCAGTGCTTAGCTGCGATAAAATGTTAATTTTATATTCAAAATAAAACAAAAAATATTTTGTTTATAAATTTCTTTAAAACAATTAAGGAATTTATAAAAAACTTTATCAGCAATGTTAAAATCTCTTCCGCGAATGTAAATTCACTAATTCTATACGTTTTGGAAAAATATCAATAATCAAGACAAACCAGGAAGCAGAAATATAAAAACTTATGATTTTTTGGCATTTTGTAACTTAAGTATAAATACCAAAAAAATTAAGCCTGTTCTTTGAATTTCTTCAGAATATATATTTTTAAACTTTTAGCAAATAGCGAATCAGCCATGAAATAAAAAACAAAATTAAATACTTAATTTTTTTATAAACTTTAAACCCCTTTTTCTTATCTCGCCGCACTTTTAATCGGTTCGTCATAAGTGTAGTTATAATATTAATAATAATATTTAATAGTCGGTAGCAGCATTTTAATCGTATTCCAATATGTCATTTAAATCTAAAGAGAATTTGGTATCCGCTGTTTTGCGAATCGATCATAAATTTAAGTTTGGAGCGTCCCAAAAGCACCACGTGTTTTACTTTCATATTCCTTAAGACGTAAGTGTAATTACTCTTATTTTTCGATCCGAAACTGAACACTACGTCCTAATGTTAAATTAAAAATATTTATTTAAAAAGTAAAAGATGAACAAATTAGTTATGTATTTTCGAAAGTCATTCAAAGTTAGGAGACCGCACACAGAAATATGCTTTGGAAAATAAAAAAAAAGATAGGCGGTCTGACGATTATGCAGCTTTCAGGAAATCCTTGCCTCACTGACAATAATTTCTACTATTAAAATAAAGTAATTATTGTTCTACAATTAGGAAATATATTTCTTTATAAATTGATTAATTCTTGTCAAAAATAATACTTATTTGTTTGAAATCTTTGAATTTAAAACTTTTAAATTATTTTAAATCTTTTTAAAACTTCTAAATATGTGTTAAGCTTTATGAACTTAAAAAAATTGTATTCTTAAAAAATTGAAAAACTTTACTTTAAAATCTTCCATGTTCTTTCTCGAATTTTCGGGAAATACTTTGAAATGTTTTAAAATATTTTCTACTTTTCTCTTGAAACTCATTTTTCGACATAGAAAATCATTAACAATTTTTTAATTCTCTTGGAACCTAGTGAATTTTCTCTAAAATTTTGTAATCCTTCAAAATTTAACATGTTTTCTTTAAAATCATGTACATTGTTTTCCAGAAATTGACGTAATAATTTGAAATTACTGTCATTTTTTAGATTTCCTTTTAAAATATAATATTCAAAATAAAAATTCGTTTTTTAAATCTTTCAAAATTCGTACAAAGTTTTTCCCCGAAATTTAGAGTAAATGATGTACTAAAAGCTGAAAAATATAAAATCTTCGGTACACGTTAGTTTTTAGGTCAAAAATGTTTTTTTTTAATAAATATAAAAAATCATGTTGCTGCAGATTTTCCTTTCAGGAGGACTATTGATTTTTTTAAAATTTCTATTTCTGAATTTAATAAAAAAATTATTTTTAAATTTATTAAATTTATCAATTTTTTTCAATGGTATAATTTTTTCAGTGTAGTTATTAATACTTTATGAAAGCTTCATAATTTAATAAAATTTTAAAAATGTGAATTTTACTACTCAATCATATCTTTCTCCTTATATCGCAATCTTCAGGGTATATTGATCATCACCTTAAAAATTTTGTTTATAACGAACAAAATTTGAGAATCACATTACGCTTTGATAAAGAGTTTTCTGTATTGTATAAGATAGGATAGTTAAATTAGTATCAATCAAAAATTAGAAACATTATAAATTAGTAATTTTAGTATAAAGACCTTCATAGCAACCTCTTAATATGTTGTTGAACAGTGCGGCAAAAATGGGGGATGATTTGTGGTCAGAACAAATAAATTTCCAAGTCATCGTTTTAGAAAATCTAAAAAAGAAGAATTTCATACAAAGGTTCAGGCTGACAATCCATTTTTCGAAGCGTATTCTATTAACTCGAGACTAGTTTTCGAAGATAACAATTATTAGTTATTAACAATTATTTCTGTGAAACTGTATGGCTCAAATGAAGTAATTCCTTAAAGAAAATGATACAACTCATTCACCGCTTTGTGCAAGACAGACTGTGGATTTTAAAGACAAGATATTTACATAAATCTAAGTATTTAATCATTAGGACACAGAATACAGAAGAGGATCAAATATCACGCATTAATTATCAATAATCGAGCATATAATCGTCATATACAAATCAGATGGTTCATCATATAAGGCTACAAGGCGTCGCATGATTCGCTGGCTCTCAATACTTACCTACCGAGGTTCTCTCAATCATTAAAAGCGTATCGTCCAGTAATATAAATTAAATTTGAAAATTAAAAGTAAATAATATACAGGAGTGTGGCGATTTTATTTTACAGGGTCATGCACCAGAGACAAAAATTATGGGTATAACTAGCGCGACTGCTATTAAAAATCACTGCCCACTTTGAAACGTGATTATTAATTTAAAATCAGGAGATAATTTTTGTGCCGTTAAAACGCTTTCAAAATGTTGCGTTGAATGACGCCTAATTGATATATTTTTTACCTTTTCCAGAAAATATACCACGTCAGAAGTTTTAAAAGATGCAAGCATTTCCGAGATACGAATAAATGTGTCCAAGCGTGTCTGCGTTGAGTCTCTGCTTCTGGCGGCGTTCACCGCTGTCAGTCATGTTCCCTGCGCAAACCGATTGTAATTGGATTTTGCGCAGTAAGGTGACGGACAACGGTGATCGTCGCCAGAAACTAGAGGCAAACAAGCTTGAAAACTTTTAGTGATATATTGGGAACTCGGGAAGATTTTTACAATTTTATTGGCTGAAATTAAACTTAAGATTTCTAAGATTAGATTCTATCAATTTCATCTTCATTAGATAAGTTTTATAAGTTGCAGTATGAGTTGAAGTTATGGTACTTGACCCAGACACGCTTGACATTTTTAGTTGTACTTCGAAAACCCATACCAATTTTTTAAGTTTTATTGGCTTTAAATAACATTAAGAAACTTTTCAAAGTTGGAAGTGATTTTTCCCAATACTTGCCCTGATCGTGCAAATAATTTCTGATGCTAATGTACTTCTGTAGATGATATTTGCCGACGCGTATCGTGCGAGAACCTTGTTTTTATTTCATTCAAAAATACATCTATCTTAATTATTTAATACTCCGCATCGAGGTTACAATTTTTTTTTTCGATTATGTCGAAGACTTCATCGACGAATCTTGAGGTGATTTTTCGAAAAAATATCGTTTTTGTAACCTCAACAGTGGCACTATGTGAAGCTGCCTGGATTCATTTGCCGGGTTTTAGAGGCCTGAGTATCCTTTAAGCAACCTCGAAGACTTCTGTGGCCTACGAAACACCTTTGTAGTGTATGAAGAAAAATGTCAGGAACACGAAGTAAGCCGCTGGAAATGTGATCCTGGCGATTACATCTATCGTCTTGGCCACCCTGATTGGATGGGGTGGTTCTTTCTTCCGTACCTGGACAAAGCAGTACTACTCAGGGTCATTAAAATATCAGTCAGACATTCTTTCCACTCTTCGCTCATCCCTTACTACAGTTTATTATATCTAAGGTTCTCGATCCCTTTTTTTCTACTTTCAACCCTAAATTGAACAGAAAAATGGTAATGCAAAAATGAAAAAAATATAAAGAAAAAAATTTGATTCAAAAAAGGGATCTTTCAAAAACTACATCACATAATTTTCAGGTGATTGTCCAGACATATAGGGACACCTACAAAATTCAAGGTTAAAAACAGACCATCACTTCTCGTGGTAGTTACCCAAAAAAGTAGATAAAATAATTTTGTAATGAATGGTTGGAAAAGCTATCAAATTCCGGGTCAAATGAGCCCTACTGAAAGTATTTTTCGTAATTAGGGACTGAATTGGTGAGTGAGAAAGACCGAGTTAATTTCTGATTTTATCTCATTTTCAAGATTTAAATTCAACTACTAGCAAGATATAAGAAAATAATCGTAAAAACCTGGAAGTCGCAAGAAATGAATCTTCAACTGTCCTCTTTGAAATAAGCCCAATAAATTGTACAAATCATGGACAGTACTTGAATTGTCATAAAAAGTGTAAAGGCATGTGCATAGGAGAATCGATCGGCGCTTGATCGAGCAATGCTTGCGCACACCTCTAAATTTTTTACGAAAATTCGAGCAACATTTAATATTTTTACAGTATCTTCGATCCTTTCTAAAGAAGAGATTTTAAGATTAGTTTTACTTTACTTTTAACGTTTTGCAATTATTTTTCTAGATTTGGTCAGCATTTGAAGTTGAACCTTGAAAATTACTAAAATCAGAAATTAACCTTTCCAGAGATTAGGTCTTGCTCGCCCAAAAATAGCGTTGATTTTTATCAACAACATTTTTAATAAGGCTCATTTGACGCCGAATTTAATAAACTTTTAAACTATTACTTCGAAATTAGTTAGTTTTTTTTAGATAGCACAAGAAGTTAGTGAATGTTTTTATCGCTAGCTTTTAGGCGTCTTCAAAATCCTGGATGATACTGTAAATTCTTTTAAATAAAACAAATGTACAAATTAGAAATGAAATTTAGTATAAAATGCTTAAGATTTTAAGTTGCAATATATTACATTTCTAACACAATAGATTAATTTTTAACTGCAAATATTTATCATTTAACAAGAGGGATGAATTTTCAAAGAGAGCATAAGTTTACAAACTACAAAGTGGAATATTTGAGAAAACAGTGGCATTAAAAAAGAAATAAATGATAAATTATCAACCAAGGAAGATGATTTTTTAACCAGATTAGTTAAATTCTTAAGAAACAAAAAAAAATGTATACGAAACAGTTGCCTTTACAATAAAAAGAGAGGCTTTGAAGCAAAATGAAGGAATTATAAACAAATTAATTGAATTTTTAACCCAACAGTTAAATTTGTTCTAAATTGTTATTAAGAACACGAATGTTGCAAAAAATAGGTAAATTTTTTAACAAAAATAGAATAGTTACATTTTCCGTTCAAAAAATTGATTTCCAACCCAAAAAACGAATTTAAAATAAAATCTTTACATTTAAAGCCAAACAGATAGATCTTCAGAAGAAAAAATTAATTTTTAACACAATAGTTTTATTTTCATCCAAGTAGTTACATTTATAACCAAAAATGATGAATTGTTAATTACAAATTGAATAGATGTTCTTGCAGCTAAGGACGATCAATTTTCAGCCAAAAATGGAATATTTAAATTATAGATTATAAACTTTAACTTTTAAGAAAGAAGAAAACGGATTTTAAACAAAGTAGCTCAATTTTAAGCAAATAAAATTCAATGATTTAATTTTAAACTGAAAACGCTGAATTTTCAGCAAAATAAAAGAGATGAATTTTCAATGAAAAAGTTAGTAGTTGAATTTTCAACTAAATTTCATTAATTTTTAGCTGAAAATTTATTAGCTTAATTCTTATTTAAGAAAATTAATTCTCAACGAATAAAATAAAAAACGAATTTTCAACAATTTATTTAAACATTCAAGGAAACAGTAGAATTTTTAAACAGAAGAGATGAATTCCGAACCAAAGATGTGATATTAGAATATTAAGTGGTTCTATTAATTTAGTTTGAATTTTATTTTAAAAAAATATTTATTTTTTAAAGCATTTCAAATCTTTTGATTCACACTTACATTTTAAATGTGTGATGTGGCATTATCCCCCCCCCCCACCCTCCCCACTTGTTACTGTGGCGTAGTTTTTGAAACAAAAATCTACAAACATTTGAGTAATTTTAACTATCACTTTAGGAAAGTCCGAATTTACCCCATATGTCCCAAGCTACCCCGTTTGACGTCACTGAAAAAAGTAAATTAGACCCAGGAATAAAAATCGAAAGCTAGAATCACCTTGCACCCTATACCAATTTTTTTATTACCTATTGCGTCTTATTGCACTCATTATTGGAAATAAAAAGTTAATTTCTTATCCTATTGATGAAGGACACTTCTTCTATCCTTTTTATACAACTTTTTTCTTCCGTTTTTTATCATTATCAACCAATGAATTACCGTTTGTTTTTTTACCGTGAAAATCTTTTGAAAAATTCTATTTTAACATCTTCAAATTGCTTATTGTATTCTATCGACTATTATTGATTTATAAAGCCTATCTCTATTATATTCGATGATTGGTTCTTCTCTACTTTGTTTACCTCTTTTTAAAAATTGCATCTATCTGAATTGAATATTGTTGACTTGAAAATAAGCTTGGGATAGAATTGAATACAAGGAGGCAAAAGGGAATATCTGAAACAATCAAAATTGAAGGCTAGAAAATAGTTCAGTTGATCGTGTCGTCAACTACATACGTGACAGAATATCAAAATGCTTCAGGCGAAAAACGTCATCTTTAACCATTTTGTTCAATATTTTATTTATTTTTTGCTTATATCGGTATGAAAATAGAAAAACCCTGAATATGAAATTTATTATATTCACACTGTTATAAAAAATGCACTTTATACAATGGAAGAAATGGTTAAATTTTGGTTTTTATTTTCATTTTTTGGAAACCAGATGCAATTTTTTCAAATAATGGTTCATTTTTAGAACTCAATCTAAAAATAAAGAACTTTTCGGAATTAACATGAATCAAATTCTGTAAAATCAACTTTGGTAAATCAATAATGCTTTAAATATGAAAACAATGGTTCTTCACCTGTTTCTATAAATCTACAGATAATATAACAGATAATAAATTGCGGTGAAACCTTTCAGGAGATAGGGTGAACCTACACCCCACAGAATTTTGTTTCAATTCATACTCCTTCCAATAATAAGTTATTACCGAACTTGTGATATCCTAAAGTATCAAGATGCGGCTTTCAGCCCTTCTAGAAAAAAACGGTTAGATTATGAGGTAGCGCTCCCGAGTTTGTAACGTGAGTGTCCAGGCTCGATTCCTGCCTCCAGTATTTATTGTAAATTTTTTGTATTCAGTTTATTTTATCGCAATTGAATATTAAATTTATTTCCTGAAGTCGAAATATTTATATTGAACCAATTATTACGTTGAAAAAAATAGTTTATTTTAACCTTTAGTATTACCGAAGCCAATATTTTAAGAATCGAAATGTCTGGCTTTCTTGCAATTTCGGAACGACTAGTACATTCCCTTTTCCAGTTCTGCCAATTTTAAAAAAAAACGTTACAAAAACATCAGTGATTTTTACTTTAATATTATTATACTATATGAATATATTTTATTTCCATCTTATATGGAAATAATTTTAATAATTTATATACGAAAAACTTTTCCTGGAGTGAAAGTTGTAAACAAATAATTTAATAATAATTCTTTTTATCTACTCGTCTTATATGATTTTTTTTTTAATATTGATTTTATTCTTAAGTTGGATAGGAATGAGTCTCTACCTAGCTAGGATTCGAACCCCGATTTTTAGAGTGCCGGACTGGTGCTCTCACACAATAAGCCAGATATTTATAAGTAAATAATTGGATGTTAATTATTTTGTACCTACTTTTATTAAATCAATAATTTTTTTAAATATTGATTTTATTCTTCAGTTGTGAAAAAATGTTTTTCTTCCTGCGGAGCTATGAAGTCATTTTTTCACAACTCAAGAATAAAAACAATCTTGAAAAAATATCAGTATAAGACTAGTATACAAAAAAGTATTAACATCAAATTATTTACTAATAAATATATAGTAAACACCGTGGCGTCAAAAATATAAAAGTGGTAAAGGTGGTAAAAAATTGTTAAAAATTATTCAATCTAGGCGACAGGTATCTGCAAAAAAGTCTCGTCACGCGTCTCGAAATTTTTGATGTAATGAACGTCACATCTTATCTGAAAGCTTGCCTCTAGTATCGAATCTCTTCTCGAGTATCAAATGTCATTTCAAGCCTTCAATCATATCTCGAATATAGACACGAATCTCTTTTTTAATCTAGTCGCGAATATCGTAGCGAATCTTCAACATAGGCTCAAGTCTTGCCTTGAATCTTGTTTTGAGTTGAGTCTCTCATCTTGCTTCGAAAATCGTCTTAAATCTTGCCTAGAATATCGCCTCGAACATTGTATTGAACATTGTCTCGAATCTCGTCTCGAACCGCGTCTCGTACTTCGTCTCGAATTTCGTCTTTAATTTCGTTTTGAATCTCTAATCTTGTCTTGTTTTAAATCTTTTTACGAATCTCGCTTGAAGAGCTTCTGCATTTTATTACTGAAGGTTGATAATTACTAATTACTGGCAAGGGTATGAAATCAAACATAATCCCCAACGGTAATCTTCTTGTGAGTAATTCATAATCATTTTTTTTACTTTAATTCTAACTTTATAAGGCTTTCTAAATAATTTGGTTTAACAAGCTTCTCTGAAATCTTATTACATTACACTCACCTCTGATGCACATCCATTGTTAGCTGTGTGTGTGCACGGATTTGGTCCGCAATTTGTACAGGCGACTATCTCGTTCGCTCCCGTTCCACCTCCGGTTGCATTGCTGCCCTCTCGTTTCTTTTTACCCTGCGACAGGGTCTCCGTAGCAGAAAAGTATAATTTCAAGGTTTTGGGTTTTGAGCGAACCACTTTTCCAATTTCTCAGAACTACTCGTCTTTTTTTATTAATATAAGATCACCAATCGTGCGCACGCGTGTGTTTTTTTAATTTGAGGAGAAAAATACATTTTAATGAAAGATATTAATTTCGAAAATCTATTCAATTGTTAAAAGTTTTTATGATTTGAAAAAATAAATATATATTTATATTTAATAATATATATTTAATAAATCCGAGCTTATGAAAAATATTTGACTACTCATTCAAAATTTTGGGACGACGAGACACTTCGATTTTATTGATGTTTTTAAAAATTTTCCAATATAAAAAATAATTAAAATTATTGTCAGGATTTTTAAGAACAATTTTTTATATTCGTGAACCATTTCAGAATTTATAATAATGTTTTTTTTCGTAATCTTTAAAAATCTACATGTGGTTACAAATTTTTTTGAATTATTTTTAAAATTATAATTATAATTTAAATTATAAATTAAATTATTTCTCTGCAGAATTGAAAAAATCACCCTAAATCTTCCAGATTATTTTTTGACAAGTTTGAAAATTTTTTGAAATATTTAAAAATATTTTTAAACATTCGTTTAAAATGAATTTTCCAAATGAAAAATATATCAAATGTACAAAAAAAATATATTTATGCTGGCTTGAAAGCTTTTAAAACGTTTAGAAAGCTTAACATTTTTTCTTTTGAAATCTTTCTAAACTTTTCTTAAAATTTCTTTAAGGCCTTTGAAAATTTAAGTTATTTTTAAATCTGTTTTAGATTTAGGTTATTTTTAAATATTTCAAGAACTTCTAAATATCTTTTGAAGTGATATATTTTATAACCAAATTTACAAACAAATGTAGATTTTTTACAGGTTTTGAAATCTTAAAAATTTTAAGTCAATTTTTAAAAATAAAAACCAATCATTTTAAGTTTTCAACAAATATTATTGTCGTATTAGATAATATTTTTTGTTATACATACTAAATATTTTTTTACACTGTAAAAGTTGAAATTATATAGTGTGAAAGCAAAATTCTAAGAAAATAATTTTTGATCTAGAATAATAATGGTTCTGAAATTGCGTAATTTTTATTAATAGAGAAAGAAACTAAAATAATATTTATATATTCACATTCATTAGATCAAAAAAGATTGAAGTTACTGATAAATCATAAAAATCGTGTACAATTTGTGGGTTTACTAAATTCCCTGCGGTCTACTTGCTCAGTAATCCCAGGATACCTTGCGCATCAGTTAATTTCGGTTTAAATTAAGGACGAAATAGTGAATAATAATTGTACAGTTTTATTACTGCAGTCATATGACAAGTGTCTGTAATTATTATTTAGTTGGAGATATTAACGTTCAGGGAATTCTGATATCTGAATCATACCCAATATAATCGTAATTGCCCAACGCTATTTTGCCCAAATCAAAACCAAAAAATAGGTACTTGAAAATTATGAAATAGAAGCTTATATTTAAGAATGTAATTTTCATCTTTTGAAAGCTTCTGGCTGCGATCAGAGAAATCACACCTGCTAAAAATGGTTCGCTCATTTCGAATAACAGAATTTTCGATAAACCATTCCCCGCCTTTCGGTATTACGATTTTCACGAATGTCACATGTCAGGCACACAAGAAATGTATTTTCAAGTGAATGCTTTTTATTTGCATATTGAATTTATTCTCTTATCAGAAACTAGAAAACAATTATCTTCACGTTGATCTCAAAACAGTGATTTAAAAAAGCTACTTTCTTCATGCAAGTTTTATAAAACTTGCATGAAGTTTTTCTTCTATATAATCTGACGTGTACACACACTGAGAAGAATTTTCTCTCTTTAATCAAAAATTTATATATTCCGTTCAATCATCTTATGACCAATTTTTCGAAAATTCTTTATTTTTAATTTAAGAAATTTTTTTCATTGTACGTTCTTGTTTACAATTGATACTGTTTGTCAAAAAGGGGCCTAACAAGTGTTTTGGTTAAAATAAAACTAAATAGACAGAAAGGGCCTATTAGGTGTCATCTAGTGAATTGTGGGTAATTATTTACTCGGATGACTTTCACAATTTTTAATAAATTTTCGGAAACCTTGTGCAGTAACTTGTATCTAGTCAAAAATTAAAATATCAGTCGGGGAAATAAAATAAAAAATTTTTTTTTTTGAAAAATATAAAAATTACACAACTTTTTTTATTCAGTGATTTTTTTACAACTTTCCAGTTTTTCTGAGTAATCATAATCACTGTATACTATCCTTCATATATTTCAAATGTGAATCGAGCAAAGATTTCATTAATCTTGAATGTTGATGAATCTTTATTATTTTAATGAATCTTAATTACTTCAGATTAATTTTAATGCTAAACAGTTGACCAATTTAAAATATTCGAATAGTAAAGATTGAAAGTTATTATAATCAACCTTACGAATGTAATATTTTACATAAATATTGTTCTATTCATAAATCAATGAAGTCATCAAAGTCAACAATTACTGAATTACATAACAAAAATTATATTTATAATTAAAATTTTAAATTCAAATTAAGTACAAAGTATAATGAAAATCGAATTATTTTTAGAATTTCCACTGATATCAGTGGTTCAAATATAAAATACAGAAAAAAAGGATAAATCTAAGCAAACAACTGAAAATAAGTTAAACCGCCTAAAACAACAATAATTTTGTAAAGTTAAAAAATGAAGTTCATATAAATATGCAGAAGTAAAGGCAGGTAAAATTTTTTATTTAATTTGTCGAAAACGAAAAAATCGGAAATATTAGTTAAATCCCTTTTCGTCTGTAAAGAATGTTTTTGTCAAGTTTGATTATGTCAAAATTTGTCAAGTGGGCCACTTTTTTTT
>JAWWLR010000092.1:45004639-45014696 GCA_035041075.1 Acraspis erinacei | reverse complement strand
AGGATGGAACTGTAAATATATGTACAGGGTGCGGAGGCCCTCAAACCCGTAAAAGGGAGAGATTAAATATACATACAACTCTCCTATTTTTTTAAGTTTGTCTTTTTTGGTTAGAAATTCAACTATTTGTTCTAAAGTGATGAATTTTGTTGGAAATTTGATATTTTCTAAAATATTTTTTGTTTTTCCTGGAAAATTTTTAATTTTTCCAAACATTAATTTCTAGAGTCATAGATATTAACAATCTAAAATAGGAAAATTTGAATTTGTCTTCCACCCTTATACTCAAATTTTTGCAGAACATTATATGTTTTTAAAATTCTATATAGCAACTGCCACTCGACATATATAAATGAAGCAGTGTGAAAAAAAATTTTTGGATCCGCAAACGTGGACTTAGAAAAAAGATTCTTGGATTCCAAGGAAAGTTTCTTTGTTTCAAAGAAATGACTTTTGATTCAAAAAAATGTATTTCCTTTGAATAAATGATTGTTTCTTCTGATAAAAACTTATCTCTAATTTAAAATTATTTTCTTTATTTGCAAGTTGTCTTCAATTAAATGAAAAAAATCATATCAAAGAAACAGTTTTTTAAATTCAAACCCATTGGTTTTTTCACTGTGGATCATTTTGATCTGAAGTTGATAATCAGAATGACATGCAACTGCTTGATATTCCCGGGCTTACTGAGAAAGTAAAATAAAATATAGAATATTTTTGAATAATACCTGTTTATTACTCATCATTACCTATTTATATCAAAATGTGTATTGTGCACATATTATACCAATGCGTAACACATTCAAGTGTATCATACATCGAGGTGATGCTTAACATTCTTTTATGTGTTTCGATATTGTTTATATATTTTGATTTGCATTTCAGTCATTGTTATGATTAAGCCTCATTCATTGTTTCGCACAGGAGCAATTATTGTTATTGAACAATTTTGTTCATCCAGTATGGGATTCATAAATTCACTGAAAATTTAAACCATAAGATTTTAGCTTGAAGCCAACCACAGCGGGCGAGTTCATAAGCGAGACATGGACCAAGGTTGCCAATCTTCTAAGGAACTCACAATGCAAAACCATTCTACATTTCTAAGACCTTGCCTTTACATGCATTTTTTCTTGCTGCCAATAAAGCACATTTTCGATATTTAAAATCACGCTTTAACATTCCTGCGTGACTATTTTTTGGTATAAAAACGATAATCATTTTGTTTATTATTAAAAAAATGATTAAAAACCTGATTATTTGTAGTACTCACATATTAATAGTAAACAGAACAGTATAAATATTTAAATACTGCGTTAAATCTAACGTGCACATGCACATTCATTTGCAAGAAAAACATTTTTAATTTGCGCTGCCATCAGAAACTGTTGGTCCGACTAGCGTAAATACTATTAAAAATCACTGCTGGCTTTAAAACTTGATTATGCATTTAAAAGGGAGGGAGCACTCTTTTTTAGAACCAATTAACAATTTTATAAAATTGTACGTAAAATGAGACCCAATAGAGATATTTTATGCTGTTCAAGGAGAATGAGTAACGTTAGAACTATTCTAATAAGTGAAAGAATTGATAGAATTTTGAAACTCAAATTCAGCTTTTTGCATGACCTAGCCAAAGTTTATTAAGAATCTTAAATATTTAACACAAAATCTTAGAAGTGATATCTATGACTAAATCCAAAAAAGTCTTTTTAATCTTTATGGTTTCTCGAGATATGTCTAAAAATGTCCAGGCGTATCTGCGTCGAGTTTCAATTGGCGATGACCGCCGTCGAACACAAGAGCTGTGATTGCCGAGAATTTCTCAGATTTTGTACTGTACCTTAAACATGAGCTATATTTAATTTGCAGTAAGTATTCTCTAGAATCTTATTTTTGACTTAAGTTAATAAAACTTTATAAATACTTAGGGCTTCACGAGATATGACCAAAAATGTCTAAGCATATCTGAGTCGAGTTTCCGTCGGCGGTTACCGCTGTTAGCTAGGAGAGCTGTGATTGCCGAACAATTTTTTATTTTGTAACTAAACTTCAACTTGCGGTATTTTAGAGGAAAATTAGGGAAATAATTTAAATTTACAGTTAGTAATATTTAAAGTATTATCTGATTATCTTGGATTTAAACGAATAAAACTATAGAAATATTAATGAATTCACAAGGTATGACTAAAAATGTGCTACCATATCAAGTGCCTAAAGGTACTTACTGTTTTAAAGAGTCTTCAGATTGCAATTCTAAAAGAATTTGAAATTCATTCTTAGAAACCATCACCAATAAAAAAATGTCAAAGCCGTTTTCTAAATTATTATTTGTCGATAATTATTTTACATACATTTTATTTTACAAATATATTACAAATATATCCTTAAAACAGAAATAATTTATTTAATGACAACGATGTAATTTTTTGTATGAAAAATTTTGTTGAACTAGAATCGCTGGAACTTATTGAAAAAATTATTTCATCTTCAAAAATTTCCGTAATTATCTATTGAGTGTTTATTATTTATTTTTGTTAATCATTTTAAACAAAAATATTCAGTTTGAATCCTTAAACCAAAGAGAGATTTTTTATATATCACTAAAACTTGTAACTTCGTTGAAGAAGTGGTTCTGGATTATGAAAGTTAAATATTTTAATTGTTAATAACAAATTTTACATACAATACACTTATTTATGGCTTTTTTTGCTGAAAGTTTTTTACACAATAAATATAACTATGAGTCAATTTTATATTGATTTATAAAATAATAAAATATATACAAAATAATAACGATTCTTACTAAGAAATTTATGAAAAAAGCCATATTATGAATTTTCATGCCAAATTTATTGTTATTAATTTCCGATTTTAACACTCGTATATTTATTGATCAAATAATTTATAACGATTATAATCACTAAAACTTTGTTATGATAAGATTGATAGAGAAAAATAATGCCTTTTCTAAAAAGGTTTGAACTGAAAAATTATTAACACTAAACAGGAATAAAAATGATTCAAAAATTGTTTAATGTTTATTTATTTGTTGCAAAATTATTAAATATATTTATATAAAACTTTCTATCGTAGATTATAAAATCCAAAATGTTATAGTAAAAAAAATCAGACATACAAAAACCTATCTTGGGTATGTATTTGTTTATAAGTTTATTAATGACAATCATAATTATTTTGGAATGTATTTGATCTCTTCATTGTATAACAAAAATAATTATAAATAATTATGCAGATTTTTTACGCACCAACTATCATTTTCTGAATGAATGAGTCATAGCAATTCTATTTGAGAAAAAACATTTGAACAGAAAACGAAATAGTTGTCTATTTGTTTATACTAATTATTTATATAATTTAACGAAAAAATTAAATAGATTATTTATACTACGTAAGTATTAAAGTATTAAATATGATACATAGAAAATTTTATTTAATTTTTTTTTCTATAAAAAAAATCGATCTGAAAAATTGAAATTTTTGGCACACTTTAGGTTGAACAAACAATTTGTTTTTAATACTGTAAACGTCGGATTATAAAATATTCTTAAAAATTAAATGGTGATCATTAAAAAAAAGTATAAAGCTGTTCAGGATTACGACCTGTAGACTAAAAAAACGATAAAAAAAAGAAAATGTGACGCAGACATGCTTGGATATCTTTATTCATATCTCGGAAACCCGTCCAGATTTTTAAAAATTTAGGGGCTTGAATTGAAGATAAGATATTCGATATTAGATATTACTCACATTAAATTTCAGAATTTTCCCGCAAATTACTTAAAACATAACACAAGTTCGAATGTAAGTACAAAATCCGAAAAATTGTCGAGAATGGCTGAGTTCACACGCGACGGCCATATAACTCCGGACAGTTATTTCGCCGAACATCTAGTGACTTTTCGTAATTTTGGTTCCGAAAAGTTTTCGGCGCCATTTTTCAAATGTTTATAAGTTTTTGATAGATCTAACAAGAGATCGTAACCTGAGGTAACCTCGGAAAGATTTTATTTAGAAATTATTTTAAAATAGGAAAGAGATAACGGAGGAATGGAATGGATATTACAACGTATATTATTTGTCATTAGGTTAAATAAATTTTAATTTCTCATTCGGGCGCTAATTTAGGTTACGCACTCCTGCTGGATCCTGTCATCTGTAAATAACTTGTACACAATTGAAACCTGGCGCCAAAAACATTTAGTAACCAAAAATACGAAAAGTCACTAGATGTCCGTCGAAATAACTGTCCGGAGTTAAATGTCCGCGGCTTGTGAATTTAGCCAATCAGAGCTCTCGTGATTAACAGTGGCGATCGCCCACTGAAATGCGACGCAGATAGGCTTGGACATTTTCAGACATATATGGTGCACTCATGAAGATTTTTGAAGTTTTATTAGCTTAAATTAAGCCTAAGATTTTAGAGATTATTTTCTATAAGTTTCAGATTTTAGCTCAACTTTCTTAAGAAACGACATAAATTGAATTTGACTACACAAGCCGATGCAGATAAGCTTTGAAATTTTAGTCATATCTCGGGAACCCTTATGATTTTTGGGTTTTGCGGCTTACATTAAAGATAAGATTTGAAGCACGCTGTGGTATAAATTTTAATTTCGTGGTATAACTTTTCTAGGTCACGCGACGAGTAGAAATCGAGGTATAAAATTCGATACGTTCTTCCATTTCTTTTGAAATTCTCACGTGTTATGTTTTTTTCAAAAATTCAAAAATATCTCAATGAGAGGTCGTTGGACGCGAAATATTATACACTTCTCAACTAGTTTTAAAGAAACTTTCTTCCTCCTGTTTTCGAAAAATAATCAAGTTTGAAAGTCAGCAGTAATTTTTAGAAGTACTTGCGCTAGTCGTTCCAAAAAGTGAAGGTTTCCTAATTAAAAAATTTAATTTATTTTCACTCAGCTCTTAAGATTCCCAGACAGAGATTATTTTTACTCAGAATGATTCAGTTAAGAGGTCTCTTGCAAAATTTGTAATTAAGGTTTGAGTACAAATCTCGTTTTTCATTTTGCCTTCTTGGAAAAGTTTTGAATAAAGAATATAAGTATGAAGCATTTAATTTCACTGAGCTTAGAGTGCAGTGGAGAGCTTTTTGCGCAGTCTTGGAAAATTAAGTTCCGGTTTGGTTGTAATCTAGTGTATAAATTGCACTAAACGTGGTAAGGCATTGCCAGAATAAAAATATTGTTTGCACCAGCAACCAGCAAGACACGCACAACAAATTAGGTCGTATTCTATACATTCAAAAAACAGCCATTTTCTCTTAAATGAAAACTTACCTTAGAAAAAATATTCATGTGATAAATTTATTATCTTGAGAACTTTTACAATAAGGCCTTATTAGGTTCATTACATTTATAAGGAACGAAGGTTTTCCTACATATCAATTAGGGCAAAACATTTTTAGAAATAGAAAAAGTATATACATGCCTCGAAAATTAAATAATTTTGAGACTATTTTTTATATTATTATAACAAATTTTGAGTTTTAGAGTTTATTAGTATATGTCAGTTTGACATCTTTTAAAAAAAATTTCACTTAAAGTTGTTTTAATAGAATAGAAATTCTTTAGTTTCAATTGGAATATATAATTCTCCACATGTTATATAGAGATAACCATAATGTTTATATCTAACATATTTAAACCATTATATAAATTTTCAAAAGAAATTAAGGCTTTAATTGTTACTGTTTAGAATTGAAGAAGTTTCACCTCAAAATCTATAACATAGATTAAATTTCAATTTTAATTCGTCAAAATAGAAATATTGAAAAAAATATTAAAATTAGATTCCAATAAAATATAAATATTGAAAATTAAATAATTTGCGATTTTGTATTATAAAAATTCAAGAATTTTTAATTGTATTTTTGCACTTTTGTAGAAATTTGAATTGTAAGTAGTAATTAGATAAAATTAAGTATATTTAAATCTTTGAAAGTAAGTAGATTTCAATTTGGAACATTTATTGTTAAAGATAATGCAAACAGAATACAAATTCTGTACTTTTAATGATTTTCTTTGTAAATGTAATCACATAAATATTTTGGAAATTAAAGAAATTTAACATAAAGTTTAGAATAACATTAATTTGAACTTCATGTTGACAAAGATTTAGAACTAAAAGTTTAACCTATGATTTTTAAAAGCATCGAAATTTAAGAATTTTGTGTTATAAATTTTTAAGACTCAAGAGTTTTTAATTGTATCACTTCAAAATTGCAGAATTTTAATTGCGAATCAGTATAAATTTAAGAGTTTTTATTTTAATAATTTACAACAAAAATTTGTTGCACCTTTAAAGCTTTCCATTCGAAATTTCTTTAAATTTAAATTTAATTGTAAATTTTTAAAATTGTATAATTTAACATTTCTAAGTGTCAAAATTTGTCAAGTGGGCCACTTTTTTTATGGGTTGTGATTTTTCTTCGGGAATGCGTGATAAGCTAGAGTTTTACATAAATAAAATGGCCCTAAGACATTTTTGCAAAATTTTCATTTTTTGAGTCTTTATTGTTATTTAAGTTTTTAGCATTGTTCTCGTAGACCTTTAAATTTAAAATATTTAAAAATTGGAATGTTTATTATTTTTAAAATGAAACATAAAAGTTATGTAACTTTGATCATTTATATTTGTTTAAAATTGTAGAACATTTAAATTTTAAATGGCTAAAATCGAAAAGTTTTTTTATATCATACTTTTAAAATTATTAATCGTGCAAGTTTTAACTTTTAAAATGAAAATTTTTGTAATTTTCATTACTTACTTTTGAAATTTCTCGAATTTGAAATGTTCAGAACTGAAAACTTGACTCTTGATGTTTAAAATAAACCGAATTTAATAACTTTATTTATACATCTTCCGTATTGATGAGTTTTTAATGTTGACGTTTCACAATTTGAAATGCCGTAATTTCTATAAATTCCAATCGAAGTTTCCCCAGATTAGAAGACGTAGAATTGAGAAATTGACTTTTGATTTCCAGAATCATCCAAATTTAATAATTTTCCGAGGAATTTCCTGAATTTGAAAGATTTAGAATTAAATATTTGCCTATCGACTTTAAAAATCATCAAAATTTCAGAATTTTTATTTAATACATCTTTAAAATTAAAGAATTTTAAATACGCAAATTGTGAAAGCTTGACTTTTCGTTTCCAAAATCATCTTAATTTTTACGATTTACGTGCGAAAATTTCTTAATTTGTAAGGTTTAGAATTGACGATTTAACTTTTGATCTCTAAAATCATCAAAATTTACGAAAAATGATGTATATGAATGTTTTAAATAAAAGATTTTCTTATTGTAAATTATAAAAATTAAACTATAAAAAGAACTTCCAAAACTAATGCAATTATATATATTAAAAATAAGATAATCTGCAATTCCATACTTTCAAGAAAGACAGATTTTAAAAAAGCGTTTAAAATTGTATGGTTCTAACTATAAACATTTAAAACTAAATAATTTGGAACATTTTCAATTTCAAACATCTTCAAAATGGTCCAGTATTAAAAATGGAAGATTCCCGTAGGTTCCAGAATTCCAAAAGGTCTTTTAAGAACATCTAATACCGATATAAAATCTCACGTTAACTTATAACCTTTTTTCTTAGGTTCTAGTTCCTTAATTAGAATTAAATTAAGAATTACAATTAAATGAAAATTGAATGGAAGCTCATGTAGTTATTTGAATATTTATTGTAATTTCCAATTATTATTTATATATTGTAGTACTTTAAATTGAAAAATATATTTTAGTTTGATAAATCGGCAATGCGCATAAGGAGCGTATGATAAGCGCATGTAGCGCGCTTTTTTGCTAGTTCAATAACAAAGAACTAGATTTGACCCACAATTTCCTGAAAACAAATTCATCGAATAAAAATTACCCAGTTATTTTAAATATCTGTTCATAGTATCGATTTGCAATCAATAATGAAAACAAGCGAGGCATTTCAATACACAAGTAAATAAAACACCTAATCGATAAGTATAACCGAAATCCTCTATAGGTCTCTCTAGGGTCATCAAACTCAAAACAAGAATAAGTATACAAAATAATGAATTATATTAAGACCAAAAATTTTTTACAAAAGTGAAATTGGTCAACATAATAACAAACAAGAGAATGTCTAACTCTACATTTATTATATTGCGGGGATTAAAAGAGAGGCAAAAAATTGAAATTGATTGCAAGTGCAATAGTGTGTGTATTGAAAGAAGAAAAAAATCGTAGGTGATTTACAGACTCACCTCTCCAACTAGCTTTGATCGGACATGTGATTGTCTGGTTCTGAATGAGGTATGCATTCAAGGTTGTTAGACTCGGGCTTTTACGCAACGTACCCTCGTCATTTTTCCAAACGTATGTGATTGCTGTCTGCTCGTAGGATACTGTAACAAGGATTTTTTTTTTACTTAAAGAAGAACAGAAGAAGTTTATTTAAATAACAAGAGAACTTTCGAAGCATTTTAACTAGGAAGATATTGAAGTCCTTCGTAAACATACATTTTTTGAGTCGTTTTTTATTTTAGTTTCCAGGAATCCTACAGACTGTCATGTCAGTAATGTCAGTCACGTCAGTCATGGAAGGTGTGTCAGTCATGCCATTCATGACGGACGTGTCACTCATGTCAGCCAATTAGGTCATTCCAGTCCTGTCAATCGTATCATGCGAATCAGCCATATTATGCCTGTCAGTACTGACAGTCATATCAGCAATGTCAGTTCTGCCAGTTCTATCAGCAATGCCAGTTCTGTCAGTCATATCAGAAATGTTAGTTCTGTCAGTTATAGCAGCAGTGTCAGTCATGACAGTCACATCAGTCATGGCAGATGTGTCAGACATGCCAGTCTTGACAGACGTGTCAGTCATTCCTATTCTGTCAGTCGTATTATTTGAGTCATCCGTGTTGTGCCTGTCAATCTTGCAAGTCATATCAGCAATAATATGTCTGCACAAGGTAGGTGGCGTCGTGATTGTTGCTCTAAAACCCGCGTAACTGCGAATCGCGTATTGGATGGAATTCAAATTTCGGTCACTTAGATATCCTTGATATAATTATTTGTTTAAAAAATTTGCTCGTTTTGCGAGCACATTCTCATCGCGCGCTGCTCGCTTCTGTCACTGTTGGTTCTCAACCTTCGCACTCGATAATATATTTATCTCGCGCTTAGTTCTCGATAATGTATTAACCTCGCGCTACGCGTTTCACCTTTATATATTCCCCACAATTGTGCGCATACGTTTCAAAATAAATGTCAAAATATCGACAACAGCAATTTGGTGATTGTGAATTCTCTTTTGTTAAAGCTCCTTCGGCTTTAACGAACACATTCTCATCCCGTATGTCTTGCCTCGCACTCGATTTTCTCCTTGAAATTCTATATCGTTCCCACAAATATATATTATTTGCAATTCATGACATGTATTGGCAATAAAACAGACTTAGTTTCATTGTCTCGTTAAAAAAATGTGCATCCTTTAACAATAATATTGTTAATAAACATTTTAATACAACTTCTGTGAAAATTAAACATACGGTCTACACAAGCAGCCTTACCGTTGTTAACTTCTAAATTATATCCCTCACCTCACTGATCCAGACTTTGTCAATAGAATTTTCTACTGCATCGAGTTCTACACCGCATTTGGTCTGTAGATTATCATCATTAGATTATCATCAGTTTCAAATGACAGTCATAGCGGATTGGCGTTTTAGTTTGATTTTGGATTTTTCAAGAAAACGCAAAAAGTTGTTATAATAATCTTGTAAGGCATTCAAAAATCAACATATTTCCTCTCTAGAATTATTTCATATCGTGCGTTATTTGTCTTAAAATGTTTATTTACATGTGTTTATGGAATTTTTTGAATTCTATAACTTTGGCCATTTTTGGTTTTATGAAAAAAGTCGTTAGGATAAATTTTTCTTCCTTTTGAATATTATGAACATGCGCACATACAATTTTTGAGTTTAAAAAGAAAGTGTTATCAATAATATTCTA
>JAWWLR010000092.1:44927802-44946469 GCA_035041075.1 Acraspis erinacei | reverse complement strand
TCAAGTCGAGCGAGGTAACCGATTTTCTCGGCTCGAATGCAAAACTACTTAGAAAAAATTCCAAAGATTCTCCAACTGAACATTTTTAATGTTATTCTTGTAAATTGGGATTACTTCTATAAGTATATGAATAAAATTAATACATATCACAATACGCATGAAAAACAATTTTTTATAGCAGATTAAGCAGTGTCAACGAAATGACTAACATTCAAACGAGAATTTTGTGATTTGCAACTTAACAGTTCGTCAAATTTAAGGGCAATTTATTAAAAACTTTCAAAAAATTATTTGTTTTAAATTCTTTTATTTCTCCGGGCTTAATTCTGAAATATAGATAGTTGAGTATTTTAGTAAAAATATTAACATCCATGAAAAAATTAAAATGACCAAATTAAGAGATTTTGAAACATCTTAGTAGGTAGAAAGAATAATTTCTTAAATTATTAAACTCGTGCCGAAAATTTTTAGAACTCACTATTTAAAAATGTGATATTACGAATTTTCAAATACTTTATATTTTTAATATTTAAAAATAAAAATCCCGGAAGTAAATGCGCACATCGCGTTTTTGAAAAGAAATTCTATGTATGCTTTTAATGTAATTGTCATTCATAGAATTTAAAATTTTTTCTACATATTTTGATATTTTTACAACTTTTGAATACAATAAGGGATTTTAAAAAATCTTTTGAGAACTTTAGGGAATATATTTTATTTTATTCCAGAGGTTTTCCACAGATATCGCGAATTTCAAGGGATATAAAGGAAATACAAAAATTTCAAAAGATGTTGAAGATTTTAACTTCTTTTAAAAGATCACAAAATTTAAAGAGATTTTGCTTAAAAAATGTGTAGAACTATACAGTTTTTTTTTAAATCTCGAATTTTCCAGGATTTCCCTTTACTGAGTTTGTAATGGAGACCGCCCACTTGTGTCATAGGCTTCGGTGCAGTGATTGCTGTCGAGATATGGTTAGACGTATTAACTAAAGAGGACTAGGAAACGAGGCCAAACTAATCAGACTTGCATAACATTTTAAGTGGTTATTGAGAATATACTTTACATTATTATTAAATTTAATTATATTCCTTATCCCTATGATGGTTACATTCTTTAGATGTCATTATCATTGTATAGTAACAAGAGTTTGAATTATATCCTGAATTATGCAGAAAGTTAATAATTTTTTTACGAAAATAGGACTACTCAATCGCTTGCATAATATATTTTTTATATCAGACGCTTTAATAAGGCAATTTACAATATGATTTAAATTATTTAAATTTTTTATAATATTACAAATTGATTTTTATTTTCCTGGATTTTTAAAACCGCATTGAGAAAAAAATATCTTGATGACACTGCATTGAATAATTTGCTAGAACTGGAAACAGACCATTTTTAAAGCCTTAAAAACAAATGTCAACACATGTGGAAAACGAATTCGTCAAAATACTTATATGTCTTTGCAATCCTGTGAAATTTCGAGAATTATTTAAAAAAAAATTTAAATCCTCAAAATTCTTTTAAATGAGGGGAACATTCGAAATATAGCGAATTCTCTTGAAATCTTTGAAAAACTTTCAAAAGTCATGGAAATTTTACAAAATTCTATAAAATCCATGGATATACTTTGGAATTGTTTAGAATCTTAAATCCTTTTGAAATCTCATAAAATCTCTTTAAGTCTCTTTAAATGTTGCAAATTTTATTAAACTGCCCTGATATCCTTTTAAATTATCTTCTTAAAACTTTGGAAATACCTTACTATTTTTGAGATTTCCCGAAATATTTTGAAAGCTTTGAGTTCGTTACAAATCCTAAAAATCGCTAGGAATCTCTTAATTTTGGTTAAGATACGTAAAATTTTATGAAACATTTCGAAATATTACGAGGTCTCTTGAAATCGTTGAAGTCCGTTTAAAATTCAGGGAAATATTTAAAACCCACGTGATTTTTTAAAAATCTCCTAAAATCGCTTAAAATACGTTTAAATATTTTAAAATCGATTAAAATTACTCGGTTTCCCTTAAAATTCTTCATATTATTCGGAAATCCTTTGACGTCCGGAGAAATCGTCGAAACCCCGTTAAATCTCTCACAATAAGTTAAAATTCCTGAAAACCTTTGCAAATCTTGATAGAACTCTCTTGAATAGTTCAAAATTCGAAAAAATACTTTTTCAACTTTTAAAATTCTTCGAAATCCTGCGATTTCGTTTTAAAAGTACATATAACAAAATCTCTTCAAATAATTTGAACTTAGTGACTAGTGATTCATGATGATAATTTTCAGATAAAGTCAAGATTTTCTCGAAATATAATCAGACGGAATTAAAATTGAAAATATCTTTTACATTAAAAATAATTGATATATTCTTGATGTATTGAGGGAAAATGACAGAATTCTACATTCCGTAAAAAAGCATATTTTTTCTGTGAAAAATTCTTTGTTTACTCAATTTCTAATTTAAGATAACACTTCTCAAACAATAATTTAAAATACTACATTAAAATTTATTGTTGAACCTGCATTTGAATTAAATTTCAAAAATGGCTAGGTACCGTATTTGCCTTTTGAGTATAAAATAACAAAAAATTATGAGAAAAATGTATTCTCTTAAGAAAATCCGAGTGCAAGAACTTTCATTCATTCATTTTTTAAAAACGTATTATTTTGCATATCACCAGAAAATGATGAGCTAAATTGCTTTTGATCCAATTACAGGCAGGACGAATTCCCAAATCGGATTGCCATGCATGATCGGTTTCTGTGTTTGCAGCATTTGGAATTTCGTGATCCTGTGGGGATTTTGAATTCGAATTTCGCCGTGTCACAGATCGCTCATCTATATAAATGTATTCTCCTCTTTGACTATGAGCCATTTTGTGAAATAAAATACCCTTTCGACGAGGGTTGAACAGTGAACTATGATTATGTTGTACTGTGTGGTGGTAGTGGTGCTGGTGATGTTCGAGGTGCTCAGGGTTGTCGGGGTGATTGGGTTCATGGTCGGGGATGAAGTCGTCTTGGCGGGTGTGCGGGGGCCTCAGTGTACCTTGGACCGGAGGCAGAAGTCGTTTGTCGTACCGCGTCGACAGCAGCAAGTTGTCCAGTATCTCCTTGTCAGACTTTCCCTCCTCGAAGCTGTAACATATCGAACAATAACGAACGTACGATCTTCGCCGGTCATCGAGGGCCTTCCGGGTCTTACTCATTTGGCCAGGACCTCGAAGCCAGCGAGTTTCATCACGACAGGTTTCCACTTTGATAAACAACCGTCCATCAGACGGTTCCATTTCCATCTCTTCAACCCACACGTGCGAAAACCAAGGATTTTTTTCTTCACTTTGTTTCTGGGATGTATTAAGACTATTTTTCGATAAAAAAGACAACCTTCGCCGGGATCTTTTTGAAAAGAATATACATTTTTAATCTCGAAAGATGGGAATACCCAGTTTTGCGATAACAAGAAATCAACGCTTACATTCAGTATGGATCTATCTGCTGACAGGCCTGTGTATGAGACAATGGTCGGCTCGACATTGATGAGTGGAAGGTTAGCTACACGCGCGTAGTACTATTGGGGGATCAAAACTTTCGCTTTGGAAAGAGCGTCAAAAAAGGGCTGCCAAATTATAAAATCCATGTACTCCTGCTGATAAAAATTGTCGGTGAAGGAAATGATGGACGAAACTCGCAGCTTCTCATGGGTTTATTTAAGTTTCAATAATTAAAAAAGTGTTTACTGTGTAAAAAAACAACTTGTTGAGTAATGCCTGTTGAAAAGTTAAATTAGATTAATTACTGACTGGAATGGCAAGTACTTGTTTATATAAACATTCAAAGTAGCAACAAGACATTCAGTCTTTTAGCTTATGTTTGTTTAGCCTAAATTTGGTTTTGATTGGAAATTTATTTTATACAGTTGCTTAATAAAAATTTGCACTCTAGAAAGTCCTGCTAAAAATCAACGAGGAATGCTGCCAGTTTCGATCAGCTAGATTACATTAATTTTACAAGTTGGCAACCCTTCTTTCACGATCTTTGCGAGGTGAAAATTTCGCTCCCCTCAACAGGTCTGCGCACCTGTAGCTAAGCTTCAGCTCATCGGTGTGAAAGCGACCAATGAGTTCAGTTTCAAGTACCGAGTACCGAGTTTCAAGTACTTCAGCTTATTTCCACTTTCCAATTTTTTTCTGAATTACAGTTAAATAGATTCTTAGGATATCAGTGAGAAGATATTTCCGAATTTGGTTTATGTTTATTCATTTTACACCAACTACAGTGCTCCTAATTTTGGGTTCTTTTCTTACAGCGCATGCGTCGCGTAAACAACTGGATTAGTTAACGTTGGCGGGCTTATTTGAAATGTTTAATTTTTTAATATAATTTTTTAAAATAAATAATAATGGTAAATTGCACTAAATAAATGTGGTAAAAGGGCAATTTTGCATTTTTTTTCTTCAGAAACGATTTTCAAATATCAAAAAACGTCTTAAATATATGCAGGTGCATTCTTAGGATAGAATAATTTGCATGATAATCAACCTAATTTTTTACAAATTACGTCAACAAATAAACAACGGAGTAGTTTGTTAAAAAAATAAAATTTTGTTTTACAGAAATTGCTAAATTTCATCTCTATCGAAACCCTAAATGGTAAAAATGTAATAAATATATAATTAATTATTATTGTTAAAAACAATTCTTATGAAAAAATAAAAGATTCCCAGCTTTCTGCAAATTTCACCCATTTCTTAGTTTTACTGCTTCATATGCTCATAAAAGTTTCAAAATTTCATTATAAGATATCAAACTGCAATAAAAAATTATTTTTATAAAAAATTAAATGATCAATAACAAAATTCTGTAAGTTTTGCGGTGAATCTTTGGTTTTTTCACGGCATTTTTCCTCCAAATGCGTTAAAGGAGAGGCCGAACTACAGGAATTTGGAGAGTATTACCAATAGACATTTTTTATAAACGAAATGGATAAAGAAAATAACAATTGTGAGGTTTTCGCGCAAAATCTTTAGTTTTTTACGCAAGTCAGCCTCCAAATGCGTCACCTCAGAGGTCTAAGTGAAGAACATTGTTAATTTACAAAATTTTAAATTGTTAATTTAAAAGTCATAAAAAATCATTAAGAGCATTTGTTTGTAGAAATTTTTCCAATGAATAATTTTACTCTTTTAACTTTTTTCACATCTGCCTTCGCTTTTGAGAAAAACTGGGTATTTTCATGTACTTAAATGAAAAATATATATTTTTTAAACAGTTCCTAAAATGGTTTTTTAAAAATAGTTGGAAGACATCCCAGATAAAAAGTTAAGAGAAACATTCTTCATATTCTGGGCTATAGGCTGAAATCATTTTAAGGGAACCGTGACAAATCCTTGCCACATGTTAAAAAATCAGTTTAGTTTAAGAGAATAGAGCTTCTCAGAATTTTAAATTATTCACAACAAATTAAACCACCATTTCTTGTATACACTTCAGGTTCTTAAATATTTTTTCGGTTTTTTTAAATTACATATCGCTCTGTAAATTGATGTAGAATACTTTTTTCACAACACATATAGTATACCTGATTTTGAAACATTTGTTAACTCTGAATCCAATGTTGCTTTTCAGTAATCAAATAGGCGTAGATTTTTGTTTGTTTGAACACGGAAATGATCTATACGTTTATTTTTTGAGCTGCTGCTAAAGTGTCCAAATTTTTATAATACATATTAATATTATATTTATTTCCTCACAAAAGCAAGAAAGATAATCGAATTTTGGGTAAAATTAGCCCAAGTTGATGGTAACATGTAAATTTAATTTAAAAAATTAAAAAAAACCTTGCAATTACAATGTTTCCGAAAAATTTTAATAACTCTAAATATAATTTGAACTTTAGTTAAATTTTACTAAATTTGCAATCTATTTTGTATAATTTTGTCACCAGATTCTATCCTAGGGTCGAACTTGGTGCTAAAGAGTCGAAAACTTTCGAATAATGTGTGAACTCATCACATTATTAAAAAAAATAAAAACAATGATATTTTTTATAAATATCACGAAAATTTATTCAAAAATAAAAAGTAATTAATTTTTCCAAAGTTTTTGTAAGTGTGTGCACAAACTTAAAATGTCGCGAATCTTTTGCACCAAGTTTTACCTAGGAATTATTTTTTAAATTATCAAATCAAGTTTTGTATACATAGTGGATAAAATAATACATACTATTTTCCACTAAGTAAAATTTTGCAAGTTACAGCAGCTCTAATGATATCTTGTAAGGCTTTTTTTTAGTTAAAAAATGAAGAAATCTATGTCTATTTGAGCAATACAAATTTCATATTTAGCTCAGTGCAAACTTTCACGGGAGTTTTCTGTTGTATGTTTATTTGCCATGCAGTTCTTTAAAAAATTGGAAGTCATAACATTGCTAGTATTATTCGAAATAAAAATTTTCTCTCTCGAAAGACACGCTTTGAATTTTCAAACTTTAGCAAAGTCGTCAGATTAGAGCAGAGTAAAAATGGTTCGAATCATCAAAAATTAAAATGCACCAAAGAATAAAAAATTTCTTCAGAATGAATCACAGTAATTTTAGGTATATTAAGACGCTTCGAAAGGGACGAATAATTTGTTTTTCAACCTAAAAAGAAAGACACATTTCCTTCCTTTTTCAAGCTGGAAGAATTTCACATGAGACATACTTATTACGCTTTTTAAAAATAAGATGTACATTTGACAAAATTATTGTTTAATAATAATTCTAAATTAACAATTTATTATTTATAAGTTTCATATTTTTCATTAATAAATGCTATATCTAAAAAACAACCAGGATCATTATCCTACGGTGAAAGTTTTGTAAATTCAAATAATTTCAAATGAAAAAAACAAAATAGAAGGTATTAACCAATTTCAAAAACTTTTAACTTCTCTCGGATACTAAAATACAACATTTAAATATAAAAAAAAATTATGTTTTTATTTTTCAGGCAATCCACAAATTTAGATTCTATGCTTATAAGAAATGACTTCTCATCAATCACAGATTTATATATATATATATATGAAATATTAAATTGTAAATTTAAATAAACACATAAGCAATTATCGACTTGTTCGTTCTTCCATTACTTTGAATACTTCTCTTATAAAATGTTTGACTTTTAGTGTGCATGGAAAATATCAAGCGAATGCATTCAGCAATTCGGTTAAATAAAACCCTCATAAACAGTCTCTCATAACAAAATATAAATTTTCCAAAGAGTAAATTCGGTTGAAAAACTAGTTATTCATCCGTAAAATTATTTTCAGTGATTCATTGACTGCTTTGTTAAATATTAAAATTTTGACTGCAATGTAGAAATTAGTACACATTTTCTATGGATATTAATCCCAAAGACTATGTATATATGTCTAAAAAGCCTATGAAAATAGGAGACTATTTTTTCTCTCTAGTTTGAGTCAGCTTTATTTCAGGCTTTATTTTCAAGTCCTTTCTACGAGAAAAGGCAACTAATGAGTGGGCGTAGCGAGTTGACCAAATGTAGAAAGAGTCCGAAATTTTAGCTTAAAAATATTCATAGAAGTACCATTTGCAATTACAAGAATCATTCTTATTGATTGTAAGTAATTGTAATTTAGCTTAAGAGAGCCAAAAAAACTTGAATCTAAACTCATGTCTATCTTTATTTTCTCTTTTAGTTAGTTCGTTACAAAATTTGACTCGCTACGACCCTATCTACGTAGGCTATGCTATCAATCACCATGAATACATGAGTCTCTTTCTATCGATTTCATGATGGATGAACTACTCAATTTTGTGAGCAACGCCTATTCAATTAGGAATATTTGTCGTCAAATAGAGAAGTGACAGAATTTTGAAAAGAAGTACGATTAAAGATATATTTTATAATACTTTGAATTAATTTTTTTACACAGCTAAAATATTTCTTAAATCGACTCATGTAAAAATAGCAATTTCAAAAAGGTTTTTCATTTTTCTGTCATCAAATTAAGTACAAGTACAAATTAACTATTTTTTGCGATTTATCAATTTTAAAATATTTTTAAAGAACTCTAAAATCATCGGATATAAAAGAAGCGAGATATGTTTCCAATGTCATTCGTTGGTCCAGTACGCTTCCTCGAAGAATTATATTAAAAATTTTTTATTATAATTTTAAGAGTCGATGGAAATATTTTTCAGTTCTATGATGTTAGAAAAAATTTTTAATGCTAAATAAAAAGAGGAAAGAAAGTAAAATTCTAATTCTTCTTTAAAAGGTCGGTACTTCAAGTTGGCGAAGAATCGGACGAATGTTATTGTATACGTACATATCTTCAGCACTGACGAGGCTTGCAAGGGTGAGGGCGAGGGTAAGAATGCAGAATGTGGTGAAGACAAGAGAGCTTGCAAGGGAGGCGAGAGACAGCGAGAGGATTGGTGCGAGGCGGCCGCCACCACCCGCACGCCGCTCTAGCGCCACCCAACCCATTCTATGTCATCTGAAACAAAAAGCAACGTGTCGCCATTAATCTTCTTAACATCCGCCTCTTTGTCGCTAATCTGCTCGTCAGAACTAAAAGTAATGAGTAAAACGGAAACACGCCACAAGCTTCCTTAAATGCACGAAAATATGAGGAAGTCGGGATTATTATTATTAAAAATTGCTTCAGCAAAAGGTTTACACGATGTTCTATTCTAGATTACAATCCAGTGGCGGAGAAGCGAAAATTACTAAAAAAAAGTGGAGTTGAACTAGACCTTACTTTTTAGGTTTTTAAATTCTGGGCAGTAGGGGAAGGAAGAGGAATTTTAGGGGTATATTAAGTGTAGGAAGGAAGAGTTTGAGGTGATAGATGTGTTAGAAAATAGTGAAAGGTGAGAGATGTGAAGGGATGAAGAGGAGGTAGATAACAGCTGTAAGAAGAAGTTGGTGTAGGATAAATGGGGAGGGGAGAAGGATTTATAAGGTTTAAATAAGTATCAGGAAAGGGTTATTAGCGAATCGTATGAGCAGAGGAGGGATGGGAGAAAACAGAAGAGGGAAGCTGTGCGGAGGGATTGGGAGAAGTGATCTATGAAAGTGAAATAAGTGAGCATCGAGGAGAGAGTGCAAAAATTGTATGAGTATTAGGGAAAGGTAAATGGCTAAACAAAGGGAAAGAAGAGCAAGGAAAAAGGAAAGATGTGAAAACAAATCAGGAAAGGAATACGTGCAGAAGAAATACTATGAAGGGAGAAAAGAAAGGAGTGGAAGGATTGAATAGGTTTAATGAAATAGAATATGGTAAAATAGACCGGACAACAGAGATAGAAGAGATAGAAGAGAGAGGAAAGAAGAGACGATATAGTAGAAAGGCTTATGAGAAGTGGCAGGTGGGTATTTAGGGAGATTTAAGTGGTAATGGAAGTAATGAGTAGGGGTGCGAGAAAGGGGCAATTTAATATTGAAAGTAAGAACAATAGGAGGCGTGTAGCGAAGGACGGAGTGAAAGTGATTGATATTGATCGTTATCTTCAGGTTTAAATTTGAAAAAATAGATTAAAATATGCAGAAAAAAGCTGTAAAGAGGGCTAAGAAGAAAACATATAGGGAGGGAAATTAAAGGGGTGGTGAAAGCGGTATGGGAGTTTTGTATGAGTATCAGTGGACAGTGATTTCTGAATTGTGGGAACAGAGGAGCGGAGAGCAGAGAAAGTAAAGCTGTTCGAAGAAAAGCTGTAAAGAGGGCTTAATGTAAAGTATATAAGGAGGAGATACAAAATGACAGAACAAAGTTTGAGGTAGGTTTAGATGAGTATAAAAGATAGCTGAATGGTGATTAATAGGAGGAGGGACGTTAGGGGTGAAAAGCGAAAACGAAAGATGTTCGGAGGGGTTGGTGGAAGGGATATATGAAAGGGGAAATGATGAGATATTCAGGGTATAGTGAAATGGTTGGATCAGTATCGAGGAAGGGTTAAAGGTGGGAGGAGTGAAACATAGAGGAAAAAAGGGGAAAGCTGTGTGGAGGGTATATGTGGAGACTAAATGAAGCGGTGTTGAGGGAAGAGCGGGAAGTTTGGATGAATATCAGAAAAGGGTTAAAGTTGAGAGAAGTGGAGTGAAGAGAAGAAAAAAGGAAAGCTGCGAACAGGGCTTGGCAAAGTGATGTACGGAGGGGAAATAAATAAGCGTCTCATGGAAACTAGAAGAATTCTATGAGTATCAGAGAAGATATAATGGCGAAAGGAGAGAAAAAAGAAGAGTGAGATGTATAGGTGAGTAGTTTAAGATGTGGTTGGTGATAAGAGAAGTAAAAAGAGTAGGACTGAGAGGCAGGTGTCTGCAAATATTGAAAGGAAGGAAGATAGAAAGAGAAAGTAGATGGGAAGTGTACATGAAAGAAAGCAGGAAAAATAGGGGATGCACTGAAAGGCTGACGGGATTTGAGTTTAGACTTGAAATAATAGATTGAAATAAGTACATAAAAGCTGAAACGGGGGATGGGTAGAAGACATATGGGGGGGGGGGATAAAAAAGTCGTAAGAGGAGTATATAACATTTAGTTCAGTATCAGGAAAGGAAGCATCGTACAACAACAAGGGTCGTATGGAAACTAGAAGAATTTCGAAAGTATCAGGAAAGGTAGAATGGCGAAAGGAGACAAAAAAGAAGAGAGATGAGAGAAGTGGACAAGGGAGTAATTTGGGAAAGGTTTAGTTATAAGAGAAGTGGAAAGTGCAGGGATAAAAGAAAGGGGCTTATAAATATTAAAATGCAGAGTTATATGAGGCGAAAGGAGATAAAAAATGAAAATGATAGAAACCAAAGGTTGTCTTGAGAGGGGTGTGGAAGATTTGGATCATTATCAGGTAAGAGTGCAGCGTGAAGTGTGAAAGGAGTGGAGGGAAAAAGGGGATAGAAGAGGAGGCAAGAGAAAAGCTGTTTGACAGGGTTGATGGAAGAGATATATTGTGGGGTAATGAAAGAGTTTTGAGGGAACATTGGAAGAGTTGGATATGTATCATGAAAGGAAAAATGTTCAGAGGAAACAGGAGTGAGAAGAGAGGTATAAGGAGAAAAGGGGCAGAGTGTTTTGAGAGAGGATAATTTTTTAAAAAAGGTTAATAGGAAGGGAAAGGAGATGGAAAGTGAACGTGATGGGAAGCGGAAAGAGAAGGAGTGCAGTGAAGGGGTGAAAGGAAGGATTTTTTATTCTGCGTTATATTTGAGTTTCAAATTTAAATAATAGATTTAAATCTTACTTTCTTAAAGGCACGTGTCAGCTAGTTAGACTAGTTTTTTCATAGAGAAGGAAGAGTTTTAAAAAGATTTGACGTATTAAAAAAATACTAGTAAAGGATATATTTAAAAAAAGGATCAGGGTTAGTCTTCTAATTCTCTCTTTGCTCTTTATAGTCCCAATGATTGAAACACACTACTAAAATTCTCTCGTCCAGAAAATTCTGTTTTTTCATAAATCACGGCTTGCTGACTCAGCTTCGACTTCTTTTTATTCGTACCCTTGATTTAGCGTCTACAAATTATTTAGTAGTTTCAGTCCTATAAAAGTCTTTTATAAAAATAGGAAAATAAGTTGTTCTTTTTTAAGGACTGTTTTCCTAATGTTCACTTTAATATCTCTTCTAATTATTTCACTTAAAAAGCAGAGTTTGAATCTAGAATGATGATAAGAGATGGTAATGATAGTGCTACAATAGTAAAATTTGACGATGTCTGTTGAAGGGAACGTTTACGGAACTACTCGTCGATAGAGAATGGAGTGATTCTCTTATTATAAGAGGCGTTTCCACTGAAGCAGAACTGCATGAATGCTGTTATTTCACACATAATAGGGCTTTGGAATTCTACAGTCGTAACCAGAACTTCCTCTTGAACAAGATACTAAATTAGTATGCAGACGCCTATTAAGTAAACTCAAATATTGTTACTACAAGCTTAAATACAAATTAATTAATGCATAAAAAATAAACTCAATCTCATTCAAATAAATCAAATAAATCTATTTTTGTCAAGTATTGAATAGGGTATCTTTTTGTTACTGTTAAGAATTAGGCTAACTTTATTTTGTCTGAAATTTAGTAAACACGTTGAAGTGGTAAAAGAAATCAAATCTTTTAAAATTTCTCGGTTTGAAAGTTACGGGAGCCTAAATTACATTACAAACTGTAATACAAAATACTGTCGTTTTGAATTCGCGGGAAATGTTTCGAGAAATAATGGGTTATTTATTCCTCCTGAAAAGTTAGCTAAATTAAGTTAGCCTAATTCTTATAGGTAACGAAAAGATAGCCTATTCTTCTAGAAACCATCGATTTCGGGTTAATTTTTTACGTATTTCAACTTTCTGAGGATCGGAATAGTCGTATTTCTATAGATCGTGTAAAAATAGAGAGTCGGAACTTTAAAGTTCGTAGCACAATCGCCTTCGGAGGCACCTTCACTTTTCTGTATTTTTCAGTGGAACTCCTTCCGGTTCAAGGAGTATCCAAAGAACTGGGCAACCAGAGTTACCCATTAAGTTTCCCAGGCAGTTTACTTGATGGTACGTCTGGGAAGTTACACAAACCACTATAAATAATGTCCTCAAGGGATTTTAGACAAATGATCTCGACAGTGGCTTTACAATTGAGATTGCTTCTTGTTTGAAAATCTCTGCAGCTTATTTTACAACTACATGCAATTTCAAAAGTAACAATAATAATTAAAATGTGCTATATGCGGAGTTCGCTGCACTAACGTTTCCAATTAATATTTTCAGTTTTCAGTACAGAAGAGTAACATTATGTAACACAGCTTTTTCATGCATATGTTTGGTAATAAGCTCTATTAACAGGATTATGTAAACAAGTGGTCAAGAATAATACAAACAAACTTTGTGTCCTCAATTCATGCAAATAGGATAAAGGTAACACCGGTAAAATAATCATTTGCTCGTTTCACCCTCCCAAACCCCTTTCCCATCCAAATGCTCTGTGGCTTCAGTGCGGCTTCTAATCCAACGAGTAGCTGCTCTACGATTGTCTGAATAAAATTATGAAATTTATCTACCGTGAGAAACACAAACCTTTTCATAAAATATTGTCTTCAGTTGGGAAGGCTACAATTAATAAGCCAGCTTAGATTCGTATGATAGAGAGACTTTTTGCTGACCTATACAATCTTAGGGAGCAGAAAGCTCGGCTCATATTCGAAAAAGGAAGAAGACCCTCTTCGGCTAATGTGACACCAAACAGACGTTTAAGGTCGCTTGCTACTTAAGAATCTCCTATTTATTGTGTATATTAGTTTAAAAATACTCGAGCGCATCGAGATTTAATATGAGATTTCATCTCAGAAAAATACTGTCAGCGTTATATTTTATAACTACAATAATCAAAATTTATTAAATAAAAAGTTAATTATCTAATTTTGTAAACTTTTTAATCAAACTAAATAATTTCAGGACATAGTTTTTAATAATTTAATATTGTGAATTCCCTGAAGATAATCATTATTCACAGACTGAAGTAATCAATAAGGTTGATATGCAAGATTAATCTTTGTTATGCTGCTTATTATTCTCACTAAATTTGCATACATTGTAATTGACTGCATCAAATTTCAAGAAATTGTTTTTAATAATACTTACTTTTCGGGCTTGAAGAATGATTTCTGAGTCAGGAGAGATTGAGGAAATTATTTAGAAGACTGGACTTCTCCATCATGAAACACATTTTTTGAGCTAGACTGGTGAGAAAATTTTACATGAATCGATTTGACCTAGGGTCTAGTCTTGGAAATATTGTACTCCAACTACCCAGGGTTCAGAAGGTTCCTCTCTTGACCTAGACAAATGAGCCAATTTTACAAGTTGAATTTTTTACTCTGGATCGTCTGAGTCAAATATTTACAAGACCCGTCTCTCCCAGCTCAGAACACTCTTGTAAAAGTCAGTTCCAGTAAATAAATTACTCAAACTCCCCTGGCTCAGAACTCATTTCTCTAACTAGACTGGTGAGCCTGTTTCAAAAGATGCATTTTTAGCTTTGGATTTTCTGAGTTAATTATTTACAAGGCTGGACTTTTCCAGCTCAAAACACTTTTTATAATAGTCTGGGCTTGTAAGGAAATAACTTCAACTCCTCTGGCTCAAAATACCCTTAGGAGCCAGAATGGTGGCTGGCCAGTTTGGCCCAAAACTTACCTTTCACATCTAATTTAACACATGGAAAAATTTTCTAAAATGTCATGAATGATTCCACCTCTAATGACACAAGCGCCGAAAGGGCTAAGGGGAATAAAAATAAGGGGTAATTATATAAAGCATTATTGTTAAAGGAAACTAGATAGTATAGGTTCCTAAGTTTTATGAATGACAATTTTCATAACGAGAATGGTAAATTGAGCTTTCAAGAGGGGTATAACAGCTTTTAAATGGCATTTAACGCTTCCTCAACCCTTGTTTTCTCATGATCGACCTTTTCAAGCCGCTTGAAGCTATTCTCTGGAAAACCCTGTTTGCAGTTTCTCTTCCCTGGAGAGTGAAGTGCCACTAACTGATCCAGACGAGACGTGATGTTCTAACTGATGGCTCTCATTTTGAAATAGATAGCATAAAAATTATAAAATAAATATGAATTTTTAATTTAAATCTAAAAAGTTAAAAATTTCTATATATCTCTATTGCTTTATGTTTGAGTTTGCTCGGTTGCTGATATAAATTTGATCTAAAGAAAAGTTCAAAACAGCTTCTTGCGAATTTTATAAAGAATGTAGTAATTTATCTGAAAAAGTCTCAGCGGTTTACAAGTTTGTTTTCTGTAAATCCCTTTCTTTAAAACTTCTTTAAAGTTATTTCGAGCTATCTGAAAGTTAGTATGATTATTTTAGTAACATGTTCTATTCTTCTAAGAAATTTTTTTAATTTCCAGGTTGCAGTTTTAAAATATTTCTATTTACTTTCTTTAACTTAAAAATAATACAAATTTAAGTAATATTCTTCGCAGTAAATAACACATATGGCCTTTATCATGAAGAGGAAGTAATTGGTTTATGGATGCTCGTTAATGAATTTTACGATCGTTCAATCTGTAATATTTTATTTAAATTTTTTTACAAATTTGATAAGAATTGAGGGTTCTCAAAGGATTTCGAAGATTTGAAAACATTTTCAAATATTTTTAAAGTATTATTTAATTCTGGTTTTAAATTTTGCTGATTGCTGGTCAAAATAATTTTCTAAAGAGACGAGAAAAAATATGCCACGGCTCGGATATGAACCGGGAACGCCACTCGTTTCTTCAGAAAATTATTTTGCCCAGTAATCAGCAAAATTTAGCATCAGAATTAATTATTTAAATACCCTGGTCGACAAAATAACATCAATACTTTAAACTTTAAAGTAATTCCAAAGAGTTTGAAAGATTTTAAAGTACTCCTAATATTTTTGAATATATCGTGGAATTCCAATAGATTTCAAGAAATGTGAAAGGGCTTGAGAGACATAAAGATATTTTAAAAGAATTTAAGGAATTTTTATAGATTTATAAAATTTGAGGATATTTAAAGAGATTTAAAAAGATCGTAAGGATTTTAGGATATTGTAAACGATTCCAAGAAATTCTCAAGAGTTTGAAAATATTTCAAGGAATTTCTAAGAATTTTAAATATTTTAATGGATTTTAAAGAATCGCATCCGATTTTAAAGAATTTTCTTATTTGGGAAGGCTTGAAAGCATTTTATAAGATCTACAAGGTTTCAAGATTTTTTGAAAGAGAGTTCTGAGGATTTCATCAAAGTTAAGAAGTTTGAAAGTTCAAAGATTCAAAGGAATTTCAAGGAATATCATCCGATATTATGTAACTTTACCAGCTTTCAAGGGATTTTATAATCTTTTTCTTAAATTAGAAATAATTTATTCACAAGAACTAAGGTATTTATAAGCATTTCAAACATTTAAAGAGATTATCAATATTTCAAGGTATTTTCGAAGATTTTAATAAAGTTGAGAGATTTAAGGATATTCGAAAAGATTCCAAAGAATTTTAATTAATTCCAATAAACTCCAAAGGATTTGAAATATTTTAGAGTTTTTTCAAAGAATTTTCATAGGGTTCCTAAAATTTCAAAAGATTTCAAAGGATAGGAAATATTTTAAGGTATTTTTTTAAGGATTCCAAACAAATTTTTCTATATATTTAAAAAATTGTAAGGAATTTCAAGACATATCATCAGATTAAATTTAACTTTATGTCATTTTACATTATTTTAGTTACATTTCAGAGAATTTCTTCACAAGAATCCAGAGATTTCAGAGGATTTTAAAAAATGAAAGAGATTTTCAAATAATTCATGACATTTCCCGATATTAAAAAAAATTTGGGTTATTTAATGAAAAATTTCCATAAAATCTTGTAATATTAATTGGTTAAATTGATTGAAAACTCTCTTTAATTAAAATATCACTGTAAATATTCATTAACTGCAGCATTAATACAGGAAAGTAATAACTTTATATAAAATTCCAGGAAGAAAATTGTTTAAATAATTGCCAAATATCCACGGAGAAGTCATTAATTCCGTATAAAACTGATATGATATCTTTCTTCTTAGTAGACATTTTTAACCAAATTTAAGGACAAATTTAAAATGTTGGACTTTGCAGAAAATCTTAATTTTTTATACGGAATTTTGGAACCATGAAAAAAGTATTTTCAGACAAGTTACAGCATTTTAATTTTTCGAAAGCTCCAATATTTTCAACTTTTCTTTAAATCCTTTTTTACCTTTCATTAATTTAGTAATATTTGAATAATTGTAACAAAAAAAATATATTTTTCATTAATATATTTAAGGCGGGTTTCTTTATTTTCACAGTAGAATGATGTATCAAAATACGATACCATACAAATTGTTTATACATTGGCAAAATATGTTAAACGAAAAAGATTATGTTTAGCATCTATCAAATACATCATTTGCCTTTTTAAAATGGTTAATTTTAGGTTTTACACGGATTAATTGTTTGAAAACTAATAGTTGTTGAAAAAAATTGAAAATTCGTTAAAAAATACTTTGAAACTTGTCACACATCGAATAAAAATAGTTAATGTTGAAAACTTAAAAAGTACCGCATATCAAAGCGATAGGATGAGTTTTGAACGAACCAAATCAATTTTCAAGTAAAAAGATATATTTTCAAGTAAAAATGGAATATTAAAATTTTCAGTTGAAAAATTGAATTTTTATGCAAAGTGAAACAAATTCTTAAATTTGCAAACATGGAAATGAACAAAAAAATTAATTTCATACGAAAACCATACCAATTTTAAACAAACTAGTTTAATATTTAACCAATGAAAGGAATTTTTGACTAAAATGAGGAATAGTCAAATATGAAAGTGAATTTTTAAGTAAAAAAGTTAAATTTGTAACAAAGTATACGAATTTTCAACGAAAAAATATACATTTTCAACTAAAAACATAAAAGTTCAGGTTTTTAGTTAAAAAATCAATTTTTATCTAAAGAAAAATAAAGTTTCAACTCATAGCATTACTTTTACTCATAAACAATTATGAATTTTCAATTAAAAAATATAAATTTTCAACCAAAAATAAATTACTTACATTTTTCTATCAAAAAGATTTAATTTCTAGCAAACGAATGAATTATTAACAAAGTATCTGTATTTTCAATAAAATAACGTCTACTACAAGAAATTAATTTTTTAGTAAAATGCTGAATCCTCAACTAATATATTAATTTTTTAATTAGTAGTTAAATTATCAAGCGAAAAGATTAATTATCAACAAGAAAGACTTATTTTCTACAAAAAAGCTTAAATTTTCAACCGAGGACATGCATTTTTAACTAAAGAAGATACACTTTCAACCAAGCATGGACAAATAATAATTTGTAAAAAATTGAAAATTAGTTCATAAATATTTGAAAACTTGACATTTATCCAATACAAATAATTAATGTTGAAACTAAAGAATTCATTTAAAAACAGAAAGACGAGCCTTTAACACACTAAATAAACTTTCAACTAAAAAGTTAAATTTTAAAGTAAAAATGAAGTGAGACGATGGTCGTGGGGGCTAAAGTGTAGGGTTTGGACCCACTCTGTCGGCTTGCGGGTTCGATTCCCGCATCGCACTCGGGAGTTTAAAGGAATGAAACAAGATAAAATTTCAACTGAACATGAAATAAAATTGATCATAAACATAAGTGTTTTACGCAATTGCAAAACATGTATGGAAAAATATTATTTATAAAATTTTTCATTTTTCTCTAAAAATAGTCAGTTTTCACGACCAGCATTATGAGACAATAATAATAATTGTTCAAACAATTGAACGTTAGTTAGAAATACTAGTAAACGCGTCACTTATTTAATACAAATAATTAATGTAAAAAACTCAAAAAATGCAGTCTGGTATAAATTTAACAGAAAACTGTTATTTCAGGTTTTTTGGTACATCTTAAGAGATTAAAATGCTTCTAAAAGTGAAAGATGATTTCCTGATCGACTGTGAATACCCTAATGTAGCACCTAATAGTTACACGTGATTGTTATTGTTCTTAGGTTCTATTCGTCATTCTGAGAGTATTATTAGTTTTTTTTCGCCTCTAGTGTCTAGTGCTTCTTAGATCGGAAG
>JAWWLR010000092.1:44906189-44917817 GCA_035041075.1 Acraspis erinacei | reverse complement strand
TTTTAATATTATGTCACAGAGCAACTATTTATAAACAAATAAAGTGACAAAATTGGCCATTTCAGATTTGTGAATTTATATCGCAAGAAAACATACAGAAAGAGAATGATTAATATCAGTTGAAATTATTGAAACTCAACATTTCTCTTCACAATGATCTATAGAATATGAATAAGTCTTGTTTTCAACAGGGCACCACCATAAGTCTGTTTTATAGTGTCCTGAAGAAACTCTATAACTGAAAAAATGAGTTTTGCGATTTTTGGGAGCAACTTATGATTTTTTAGGTTTTTTTAATGCTAATTGTTGCTCATAGATAAAATACTACTTCATACATATAATTACATGCTTATGAAAATTTTTTAAACAATTTATCAATGTTTTTTGACATTTTCTCTTAGAATGGAGATACAAAGTTGCCGTTTTTTAAATTTCTTCACTTTTTGTCAAATTTTCAATAATACTTAAGTAATACCTAATTATTGTTTACAAAAATAATTTTTTAAACAATTTATTATTATTTTTAATTATATTCAATTTGAATAATGCCAGAAAGTTATGGGTTTTTCTGAAATTTTCAACTATTTGTCCAATTTCCAATTAGAGTCAGGTGGATAATTAATTAATGTTGAAAAGTAAATTGTTTAAATAATTTAATATTATTGTTAATGATATTTAATTTGAATAATGCTGTAAATTTGCCGGTTTTTCTGAATTCTTATATTTTTTCCACTTTTCACTTAGTGATGTAAAAGTTAAGACAAGTCAAAAAAACATACTTATTTAAACAATTTTTTATTGTTTATAACTATTTTTTCATATAGTAATGCTAGAAATCTGATTTTTCTTAAATATTTAGTTTTGCTTTGACTTTCTAATTATAAAAAAAAGGTGGGAGGATTTGGTCTGTAAATGATTTGTGCAAGTTTTGTTTTGAATTACAATAAACAGTTTTTTACAAAGCGTAATAGAAAAATTTAGTATTGCACATATTTTATTATCAGCCCTCCCCCCCCCCTTCTGCCCCGGAGAAACCCTGGGATCCATGTAGAAAATTGGAAACTTTTTCAAATATCCGTTTTATTTTAGAAACAACCATACTCAAAAAAGAAAGAGATTGTTTAAAATATGCTTTTTTCTAAGGTTTATCCATTAAATTCTCATAACTAAAAAGACAGAGCAAAATTAAACATAAAAAACACCAATTTTCTTGCACAGATCCAAGAGAAGATAGTTACAAACAATAATAAATTAAAATTTTACAAAAAAAACCGCAACTGCCTGACATCAACATCGGTGAAGATAGTTTTAAGCAATAATAATTTTTTTAAGGAATTAAGTTTTTTATATTTTTTGAATTATTACCTGACTCTAAGTACAAGGTGGACAAAAAGTTGAAAATTTCGGGGAAAAAACGAAACTTTCCGACATTATTCAAATTGAGTATCATTAACTATAATAATAAATTATTTAAACAATTAATTTTTCAACTTTAATTAATTATCCATCTCACTATTATAGGAAATTTTGTTAACAATAATAAAGTATCACCTAAGTTCAATTGAAAATTGGACAAAAAGTGGAAAAGTTTTGAAAAAACCGCAACTTTCTATCCCTATTCTAAGAGAAAATTTCAAAAAAGTGACAGAGTTTTTTCAGAACCCTACGGAACAGATATATGGTGTTGATATGTATGTTAAAAATTATACTTTATTCATATTCTATAGCTCATTGTGAAGAGAAATGTTGACTTTCAATACTTTCAGTTGATGATAAGTCTCTTTCTGTATTTTTTCTTGATATAAAAATTTACAAAGCTGAAACGGCCAACAATTTCACTTTATTTGTTTATATATTGTTGCTCAATCGCTTATTTCTTTCAAACAAAAGAACTATTTGGCTCAAATTTGATCAAAGTTTTCCATACATATCAATGAACAATTTTGCCACTGGACGTTTTCCGTCCGCGAAACTTCCCTGCAGACTTTTGTCTGCAATAATTTTTTTCAATAATTTTTATGTTGCAAATATAAAAAACAAATCTACGTTTAAATCACAATTGGAATTGGCAGGGGTTCAGCTATTTGTGAAAAGAAACGAGATCATTTGGCCTGTTCCGTCTCGCCCTACCTTCCCCTACGGGAATTTTATTATTCGGGAATTTTCCAATTCAGTATTTTTATTTTTAGGCAATTTTATTATTTGTGAATTTTATTATTCGGGAATTTTTCAATGCGGGAATATTACAGTATCGGGAATTTTATTTTTCGGGATTTTTCAGTCGTCCCCTTAAAATTTGGAAAACTCATGTTTGAAATTTGCTTTTTTATTGTCTTATTAAAAAATTTCTTTTTATTCATATTTTTTCATATGAATAATAATCTTAATGATATTTATTTAAAAACAGCTGGAAAAGTGGTTAATCTTACAGAAATTTTTTTTCGGGAGGGCGAGTCAGGGAGGGGAATTAAGAGAACTCGAAGTCCCCTGTCTCTTCCTCACCCATCACTATCCCGTTCCTACTACCCCCTCCCTACTACCCTTTCTAAATTCCCCTTCTAAAAAACTACCTAACTTAAAAATGAATCGGACAGAAATTATTTATTCAATTTTAATTTTTTTCTTTATTTAAGATTCGTCTTAAAGAAAAAATTTTAAGGAAGAGCGCTAACTCAAACAGGAAGGAGAACCTTTTCTAGGACGAAAGAACTATTGCGGTGGCCATCGATTCTTGTTTAGAGCCATGTGTTCGTTTGATAGAGGACATGGATTTATGGGGCGATAAAATAAGACTAGGAAAGTCGAGGCTTCCCAGAGTGCCAACCAGAATACTGGCGTTGTGCTCTTCCCTCAGCATAATCATTTCAACTTGTGCATTTACTTGATTTATTTTTAGATGCAAAAAAAAACAAGATTGCAAAAAATCCTAGCATCCATTCCATAAACTAGATTACTAGTATTTACCGGAAAACTTTTTCGTTAATAAGTATGCTAAGTACAGCACTAACTTTGATCTATGATTGCATTAAGGTGCCGTTCATAAATTAAGGGTTGGTTTAGTGTATTTTTTTAGTACTCAATTTTCAAATTAAATTTATACTTAAAGATACGAACATTATATAAATAAATAAATGTTAACATACATTTTAATATATAGCATTTAAACATTGATCGTTTATATATATTAAAAGAGATTAATTTTAGGATAAAAAAGCCACATAGTTGAATTTTCAAGAATATTAATTTTTTAAACTAATTTTTAACAAAAGACATCAGTTTGTTTCAATAAAGGATGTTAAAGTTGCCAGGATCCAGTTCCAAAATGTATTGAAAACGCTTGACGTTACATTAATTTTCTACCCAAATAGACGAATGCTCGACAAAGTGCATTAATTTTGAAACAAGTAGTTGAATTTTTAACCAAGAAGACCAATTTCTTCAAAAAAATACGAATTTTGAATAAATTACATACATTTTTAACCAAATTGCTGAACTTTCACAATAAGAAAATCATGTTTATGAAAAAATGTAATAGTTTAATTTTATTTGAAGAAATTGGCTTAAAAAAAACTTCAACCAAAGAAATGAATTTTTGAAAAAATTGGTCAACCTTTCGACCAAATAGTTGAATTTTCTACCAAATTTTTGAATTTCGAATTCGAATTACGAATTTTCTACAAAACAGTAGAATTTGTAACTGAAAAGTGTGAATATTGAAAGAAGCTAAAAAGTCAATTCTCGAACGAAAGAAATTGATTGCTCACCAAATATTTTTATTTTGAACCAAAAAAGATTAAATTTCTACAAACATATGTGAATTTTTCATCAATAATATTAATTTTTATTTAAAATTTTCTACGAAAAATGTAATGTTTCTTATTGAAACCAAAAAAATTAAATTTTAAATCTAGAACAGTTAAATTGAATAAAGAAGAGGAATTTTCAATAAAACAGTTATATCCTCTACTACAGAGACTATTTTTAGTTAAACAGTTGCATTTTCGATAAAAAAGATGCAATTTTACGAAAAATCAGAATTTTTAAAAAAGTACATAAATTTTGAACAAAATAGATGAATTTTCAGCCATGACATAAATTATCCAGCAAGAAATACAAAAATTTAAGAAAACACATACATTTTCCATCGAATAGTTGAATTTTTTCAACTAAAAATTAAAATATTCTACCAGAAATGGAAAATTTAAATTTATAAAGCAAATTACTAACCAAAGAAATTAATTTTTAACTAAAATTATGAATGGTGAATGTCCAACCCAAAAATGTGAATTTTTATACTAAAAAGTTAATTTTCAATCAAAAGAGATTAATTTTTAACCAGAGAGTTTTATTTTTTATTTAAAAAGAATATATTTTCACAACAAAAGAGGAATTTTCAAATTAATTTAATTTATCTACACTTGTCTATAGACCATTCGGTACATACAAGGATATTTCGTAGGGATATCTAAAAAAACAAAACATTAAATTTCGTAAAGCCAGACGCATACACATAAATAAAAAGTAGGTTCAAACGATTATGAGCTATCTAATGATCTGCAACGCTAGCTGATAATCTTCATAATTAAATAGATGAATTTTTAGCAAAATAGTTGAATTGTTAAGCATCAAAACATTTTTTAGTCAAAAAAAAAACAAAAATCTCAATGAAATTGTTGAATTTTCCAGCCGATAGATGAACTTTCAACAAAACAGTTGAATTTTCAACCAAAAGGGATGATTTTTCAAACAAAACGGTTAAGTTTTAAATAGAGCAGTCTATTTTGTAGACATCTCGTATTTTTAGTATAAAATTAATGTTTTAAATTAAAATTAAGTTGCTTTTCTTGAATATCAACTTCTCCGTAGAATAATACAATTATTATTAATTTGTTTGATTCAAAATAGAACTATTCCATTTTTCTTTAAAAAATAACCTTTTTTTATTAACAATACTACAATTTGGTTGAAAATTCATCTCCTTCGGTGAAAAGTCAATCTTCTTCATCGAACATTCATCTTTTTAGTTGAAAAATGATATTTTGAAAATTACACCGTTTTAATTTTGAATTTTGCTAAGAATTTTTTTACTAAAATTAATCAATTTTGCAACTTAAAAGTGGAGAATTTTACAATAGATAAATTTACATTTAATAATTTATTTAATTTAATAGATAAATTTACAATAGCCTTTTAGATAAAAAATTTGAATTAGTTTTCCGAAAAATTGCACCTTATCAAAGTTATAGCATTAATAACTGAATATTTTTAAAGTAACTTTTCAATTCTTTGAATCGAATCGAAATTTAATTATTTTATTAAAAATGCGTCTAACTTGGAGGAATCTCGTCTTTTGCGTAGAAAATGCATATTTTTACCTTAAAAATCCATTCTTTTTTAGTTAAAGATTCATCATTTTAATTGAAAGCTAATTTCTTTTGATTAAAATTGAGCTACTCCATTTTTTGGTAAAAAATGATCTTTTTAATTTGAAATTTAAGTATTTGGTAATATATGCATGTATTTTGTTGAAAATTTGCTTTTTTGGCTGAAAAAACAATTTTATTGAATAAAAATTCCTAATTTTTTTTTTAAATTCAAGTGTTGAAAGTTCAACTGTTAATGTGCGAAAAAAGAATTTGCCGTAAAACTGAAACCAACTTGAATTATTTTAAGATATACAATTTTTCAAAGTGAACATTTCAATATGATTTTGGTCTCCAATCTTTAAAATGTAAATATAGAATAATATTTTGTGTATTAGGTTAAATTGTTTCTAACCTAGTTTAAAACTGCCGACAGGAGGAAAAACTCATAAGTAAAATTGTGTAAAAACGTAGAAGGGGAACAGCACTATGGTTTTATCCATTCTTCGAATAAACACAACCTTCCGTTTTCGATCAATATAGGTGTATATTGACATTTTAGCTTGCCATTTACTCTGTTTTTTTTAGCTTTCTCCTTATTTACCTTACCTTTATTCTTCATCCTTTTTTATTTATTTAAATTCAAGCCATTTTTTTAAAATGTAAAAATCGAAAACTATAAATCTAATTTAAAATTTATTTCTAGTAGTTTTGGATCAAATCATTTTGCTGAAACTTCAAATTACAGAAAAAATTAATAAAAGTAGCAAAAATCTCCATTCCCGAAAAATGTAAACTCGAATTTTTAACTTTCCGAAATGAAAAAATGTCGGTAAAAAGTAAATTGTCGAATTTTCAAATACCCCAAATAAATTATTGAGAAAATTTGTTGGCGTATTGAAGACATATAATAACAATGGGGAAAAGAGAGAGAAAAAGGAAAGAAACAATCAAAACAACTTTTGACTGTTTGTGTTTTTAACGATTTTTTATTCCTCGGTGTCAATTCTACAAAATAAGATTTAACAGTAAGCTTAAGAATAAATGCACATATAAAATAAATTATTATTATGAAAGAAGAAAATTGTTACATTCTTTTCCGCAGAATTTTTCGAAAATTCAACAATTTACTATTGTCGAGAATTTGAATTTTGAAACATTTACAATTTGCAGGAATTTGACCATTTAAAAATGTACTTTTTCCCACAATTTGATAATTTTGGGAATTTCAAAATTTAAGGAAAAGAGCATTCTCCGTAGTTTGGTTTTATTTTGGAGATTTGGCATTTCTGTTTCGAATATTATTTATTCGGCATTTTTCGTCACTCGTGATTGTTGAGACTCGGGATAATTACTTGATCGTAGTAGATAACTGATCAAATTACTAAAAAGTTAGGATGGTATTTTTCAAATTAGGACAATAATAATTTCTGAAAATCTACCTAGATTACTCATCCGATCAACTCCAAAAAAATTTCTTTTATTATTCAAGCAGTGTAGATTAACTTGTTTTTGTACAAAATTCGTTTTTTTTTTAGTTTGTTAACAATCGATTTTTTTATCTTAAAATGTTCTGTTATATTTTTGTTAAGATTCTTATTTTTTATAAGATGAAATTGAACTATTTAAAACAAATTAATCTTATTAGTTGAGAGTTTATCATTTTGGTTAAGAATTAAACTATTTTGTAAAAAAATCGTATTTTTTTAGTTCAATTCAACTAATTGCAAATTTTTTTTGTGCAGAAAATTAGTTTTTTAATCCGAAAGTTAACCTAATCCAATTTGGATTAAATTTGCATCTTTTCGAGTTGCAAATTCCACTATTGCGCTAAAAATTCGTTTTTTTTTTAAATTGAAAATTAACATTTTTGTTAAAAGCGCTTCTTTTTGGGTTACGAAAATTCAACTTTGCGGGTTGTAAATTTAAGTAGCTTCTGTAAAATCATGTGTTTGACTTGAAAATTCACCTATCTGTTTCAGAATTTAACTTATAATTTTTGGTGTCGATAATATTCGTCTTTAATGTGTTGACAAGGTTTTAATTTGAATTCTTTGATCAGAGAAGTGTCACGTGTTAAGAAAGATTTGCAACCCCCGCCCCTGTAGAAAATTACCAGGGTTTAACACGTTACTGTCTGACTGTAACGCGTTAACGCTACCGTTACTGCCTAAGAATATGTAACGCGTTACCGTTACTGTTACTTTTTTTAAAGTAGCGCGTCACCGTCACCGTTACTGAAAAAAGTTGCGTTACCTTGCCTTTACTCTTTTATTAAATATTTAATATATTATTTGAATGTCCCAAAAAAACTCTTAAAAATTTTGGACATTGCATTGAAAATTTTAATAAAAGTGAATACTATATTTAAATTTAAGTAAGGCAATTTACAAAATACTGAATTTGTCTATGAGACGTTTTTTATTTAAACTATTATTAAGTTTAGAAATCTATGCTGCAGTCTACTTAAGACTTTCCATAAAACTTCATAATTTTTAAATAGTAGCAATTTTTTGTAAATTTCATCGCTCATGCGATATATTTTATCTAAAAGTATCAACCTGACTGTGTAGAAAAGTGGGGTGGTCCAAAAATGCATAGGAAATTTTTTCTTCGAATTTTTATGAATACCGTAGGAAAAAATATGTTTTTTTTCTATATTTTATTCAGAATCCTCAATATTAGGTGAATCAGGTTAGAATTCAAAATTTCTCTTCACAATCAGTCAAAGAATATAAAAATATCACTTTTTAAATATCACTCCCCTAAGTCTGTTTTATAGCATCCTAAAAAAACACCATAAATGAAAAAATTGGTTTTGCGAGATTTCGACGCTAATTTTAATTTTTTGCTGTCTTCTTCGTTAAAATTGTTTCTGGTACATAAAAAATAATTTCATGCTGATAATTGGATGTTTAAATACATTTTTTAAACAATTTATTATTGTCTTTAGCAATTTTAGGAAAGAATAGAATAAGAAAGTCCCGATTTTTTCACAAATTTTGCATTTGCTGTTCTATTTTCAATTAGAAGGAGGTGATAGTTCATCAATGTCAACAAGATTTATTGCTTAAACAATTTACTATTATTATTATTAATATTCTCTTTGCTTGATGATAAAATGTTGCGGGTTTTCCCGAATTTTAAAACTATTTTTCTATTTTTCATTATAATTGGCTTACGAAATTAATAATATTTAGCAAACATAATTATTTGAACAAATTATTGTTGTTCGTGACTATCTTCATCTATATTAATGCCTGATAGTTGCATTTTTCGAATAATTTTTACCTTGTTGTCCCTTTTTCACTTAGTGAGCTAATAATTAATGAAAGTTAACGAAAAAATTGTTTAAGTAATTTAATATTGTTTATAACAATCTTCTCTTAGATAAAGACTTGCAACGAATTTTTTTATCTAAAAAATGATAAATAAACATTAGAGAAAACTAGATTTTACATAATATCTTTTTTTTGCGATTATATTATGCTGAGATAAAACAGATATTTGAAATATGTTTCAAATTTTCTGCACGGATCATATTGAATACAACTTTCTTTTGAATAAGTTAATGAGATACTTCAAAAGGTATCAGAAAGGCAGCTGTTGTCTAGTTGCTAAATGTGAAGAGAAATGTTGAGTTTCAACTCGATTCAGTTAAGATTAAGGAGTCTGAATAAAAGTTACAAAAACGTTTTGTTTTCTTATGGGAAATGTGTTTTAAACTTCATATGGGGCTGGCGGCACATCTAAATATCATTTTTTTATTATTTATTTTTTGTGAATTCGAACAAATTTCTGGCCGGTATTTACAAAAAAATTTTAATATATATTTTTTGGACCACCCTACTGAACAGTCGCTAAACACTTTTCGGTAATCCCGCATCGTACCGTTGCGAGAAAACTGTAAGGCGTTACCATTATCGTTACTACAAAAAGTAACTTTTCTGCTAACGCGTTACAAGTAACGCTTTACTGTCAAACACTGAAAATTACGTAATATGTGAACGCTTCCTTTTCCTATTTTTATTTTCTTTCGGTATTTTTTCACTTGCGGGATTTTGAAAATTCGGCAAAATTATATCGTAGGAGTAGTTTTCTGATGATACTACTAAAAATTTGGGACGATAATTTTGAAATTAGGAGACTAATTTCTGAAAATCTATGTGGGCAAGAATTTGTAATCAGAATCCAAAACATTTTAGAAAAACCTCTAAATATTTTCTTCTTAGGGTAATATTCAATATTTCTGAAAAAGAATTTTTCTTTCGGTCTCTCTAATAGCAGCGGACTGAAGTGAGAAGATCTTTTTCCAGAAAAATAACACTGATCGATAGTAGCTACCTCAGATGACAATACAGATTTCTTTAAATAATTTGCGTATAATAAAAAAGTCACGTAGTTTAAAAAATTAAGTAATTAATTAAAAATATAATATATTTTTAAACACAGTGTTTTACCTTAATGCGGAAAATGTGACTGGTCGCAAGGAACGAGGCAGGTTGCCGCTGCTCGTTGTGTAGTTTCCTTCAATTTTCACACCCTTTCATCTTGCGCCTCGCCAGTGCCGTCCTATTCCACTAATATCAACAGTCCAGATCAAAGTATCATAATTCACTCGACACTTTATTCATCTTCTGTAACATAAAATAAAATATAAATCTATACTAATTATCATATTCACATTTTTAATAAAAAAATCGTAACATTTTACAATTGGAGTTGGTCTTGAATATGTTAATAGATGTTAAAAAGACCGCTAAATTTGTATTAAAAAATAACAATTTCCGAATAAAAAACTAAAATAATCTCGGGTATTTTAAAGTTTTAGATTTTCTTTTTCTTTTTAAAAAACCGAGATCTAGTTAAAAGCGCTAACAAACCATATTATTGTTAAAATCTTGTAATTATTGTTTGAAAATTATTTTCAATTAAATATAGGTATTTTATACGAAAAAGACTAACATACCATATAAAAAAAATTCAAAATTTTAAATCATTTTTTAATTATAATGTTTTTTGTTTCTGAAAAAGATTATCTCGAATGTGTTTTCTTAGTTCCCTAAATTTCCTACTGAAAGCCCATGAGATGAATATTAATTTGCTAAGAAGTTATTTTCCGATGTCTAACCGTTTTCTAAAAAATCGACTTTACTCAAAATGGAATTTTGATTTTCCTTCATTCTTCAACACTATAATATAATACTGGTGTCACTAAAGTAACGGAACAGGTCTGTATCTTCTTAAGTGAGCTCTTTTTAACAAAGGTCAAGGTCATTCCGGTAGTAATTTTTAACAAGGAACCTGAAGGTGACCATAGTTTTCACCTTCATGATAACCTTCATGGTTGTTTCAAGGTCAACTTTTTTATAAATGGAAACGCCCCCTTTTGATCCCGGCAATCAAAAGAATGGGAAATTTTACATTCAAATATGCACTTAGGTCATATGTTCCGTGTAGGTCATATGACCCGAAGACCCTTTTAACTTAAATACTGTTTTGAAGACTATAAGAACAGCATTATTGGACAAACTTACATAAGTACCACGCGTTGATGAGAGTCTAAAGTTTGGCCTTGACACTAACCTGGCGTTCGTCTGAAGGTCACTACCCCTCAGGGCGGGTGAGTTCAATTTTTAGCGTTAAAGAAAAACATTACCCAAAGGGTTTTTGAGGTCGCTATGGCTGAATCTGTGCATGATAAACGTGAATTTTGTTTTGACCTTGGATATAACCTTGATGACCTTCATTGTTATTTCAAGGTCAACTTTTCTATAATGAAAAACTTCATTTTGTCACCGTTAACGCTAAAAATTGACTTCACCTACCCGATCTTCGGGGTCGTGAACTTCAAATGGACGCCAGGTCAGGGTTAAGGTCAAAGTTTACGTTCTCATCAGCGCGTGATACTTACCTAAGTATGTCCGCTATGGAATATTTTACAATAATGCTGCTCGTATAGCCATCAAAACATTGTATGAGATAAATGACCTTCGGATAACCTTTAAGGTCATCCGGAACACATGTCCTAAGTGCATATCTGAATGTAAAATTTTCCATTCTTTCGATACCCGGTGTCAAAAAGGGACTTCTCCATTTAAAAAAGTTGACTTTGAAATAATCATGAACCCTTAAGGTTAAAACTAAGGTCACCATCAGCTTCCTTCTTAATAGTTACTAAGGCAAAAACCTTATTCTTAATATTTGAGTGTCGCTGCGTTCAGAACTAATAATATTTCAGCATGCTTTTTAAAACTCACTTTTC
>JAWWLR010000092.1:44891327-44906179 GCA_035041075.1 Acraspis erinacei | reverse complement strand
ACTTCATTTCGGCCAGTGCTGCGGGAAAACAAACGCACCAGATACGTGGGATAAAAGTTTATCTTTGTAACATCTTAGTAATTAATCATAATTAATATCCTTTGATTATTTAATTAAATAGTTGAAAAAAATGAAAATCTGATTTCTAAATACACTTGTACAGAAAAAATTAGTGTTTACGAAGATGCTAACAAGATTGGGTTTAGTCCCATGCGTTTGGTCTATTGGTTGCCCCTAATCACACTATGGCATGAATTTACTGATTGGTTAAGTGAATGTACATAATGAAATGCTAAGTAGATTTCAAAACCAATGCTTGTGCGATCTTCGAGACGTATGGTATACCACTTTTTGTATAGTAACCTTTTTTGAGATAGGAACCTTTTTTGATAGGATACATTTATGAGGTCACTTTAGGGAAATTGCCATCAAGAGAGGGTGAAGTTCGTGTCATATACTATGTCGTGAGTTTGAGTAAACTAGAGACTAATTCATCTGCTCGATGTATGCACCTGGTGCGCCATATAATCTGCATAAAGCATTATATCATCCTCTTTTGTTTAGATAACCTTCTAAAGTTCAACATTTCACATTCAAAATATCAACATGACTCTTGTGGTCTTCTGGTCACGAAGATTAAACTAACACTCAACCGATAATCCCTAAAATAATATTTCAGAAGTCAGGATTCCTAACTATTTTTGCGACAAAAAAATGTATTACAACCTTAAAAAAATGTCAATCCCGTTTAAAAAGATTCGGCCAGGTGTGTCTCCGTCCATCTGTCACTTTCGTACTTTTTACAAGGAGAGGAAATAAGGGAAAATAAGAAGAGAGAATTAGGGAAAGTGAGGAAAAAAGGGGATGAAAATGAGGAGAAACGGGGTGCAAGAGGATGAAAAATGAGGGGAAATTAGGGGAAATGAAGAAGGAAAGTGATATGGAATTAGGGGAGGGTAAATTACGGAAAGTAAGGCCAAATGAATTATGGAAAAGGAGGGGTAAATGAGGAAAATAAGGTGAGGGGAACAAGAGAATATTAGGGGAAATACGGGGAGGAATAATTGAGCAAAAATGAAGCGAGGAGAAGTATGGGAAGTTGTGGGAAACGAGGGTAGGGCAAGTAGGGGAAGTAATTGAAAATATATTTCGTGAGATCACTTTTTTTAGATTGGGGAGGCCGGTGCAGGATGAGATTTCGAGGTAAGATGTGACACCCGATTGTCTCATCAATCATATGGGTTTTTGAACTGTTCTTCTTAGAAATGGAAGAAAAATCTGTTAAACATGAACTATCTTCTCTACAAATGAAGCAGTCTATCAAAATATTTCGAAATTCAAGAACAATTCTCTAACCCGAATAAATTCTACATTAAATAAATATGAAACATGTCTAAGTATACTTTTGACGCCTGTAAAATTATTTTTATGAATATTTTCACTATTATATTTCATACTTAATTCTAAAGCAAATCAATATTCAGATCAAATTCTTGTTTCTAAACTGATTGATATTACTTCTTTATAAAATTATAATTAAATTGCTTCTTCGAAGTGATCTAACCCACCCTAGTAGATGTTTTTTTATCTGTTATTACTTTTTTTACCATATTTAATTCTTCACAACAGATGGCGAGTACTTTCATAAAAACCCCTGACACTTTGCACTCTGAAAAGGATGAAAAAGATGACAAATGTTTGACAGTGTTGAACTTATTCATTAAATTAAAAACTTTAAATAGCGTTGCTGATAAAACGCCATTTGTCTTTAACAACCCCTTTTTATCAGCTCATTTCTATTTATGCAATAATTATTATAACTTCTTGATTGTTCCTCGTGGAAGGGAAACCGAGGTCACGCAGGAAGTCCGCAGAATGAAGTGGAGACACGTCCCTTGCATGTTAGAGAATTACACATTGCGTGTTATAAATTGACAGGATATTTATAATCAGCTGCACAAAGCCATTTTACATACAGGAAGATTTGCTTTTGCAGTCTTGTGAATAAATGTTACTAATGGGACGATGATGAGGTGAGGACGAAGAGGGAAATTTCACAATACTCTATCAGCCTTGGCCTCCTGGCCCGATTCGTGCATGCCTGGCCATGTTACAAGCTTCAACCACGTCTGGAAGGAAACTACAAGAGTTCTTCATTCAGGACGATTAAACCTGGATGGAACCTCTATTATCCACCTTGCTTCTTTTTCTGCATATCCGTCGGAAATTTATTTGCTAGAGAATCACTTTTACTTGTCTCTTTTTAATTCTCTATGTGAACCAAGTCAAGATAATCCAATAAAGGAGGATCAGTGAGAAAAAGAAAGGTTATATAGGTATGTATCGTGATAAGTTGTTTCCACATTGCGGCTTTTTCTTTAATAAAAAAGATAAAAGGTGTTGCACTATTCTTCATTTATAAAAACGAGCAATTTTTAAAAGGTTTTGAAAAAAGTTTAGATAATTCGATGAAGGAAGAACAGAGAGAAAATATTAAGATATATATGTATCTTAACGAGTTATTTTCAGTTTAAACATTGTGACTCATTGTTCAAGGAATTAAAGAAAAGTGTACCACTCTCTTTGTTTCTAAAAAAATCGTTTTTTGAAAGATTAAAAAAAATAGTTAAGATAATCCGATAAAAAAAGAACGGAGAGAAAACGAAAAACGTTGTGCTATTATTATAAAAAAAATTCTAAATGTGTATCACTATTCTTAATTTGTAAAATTCTCGATTTTTTACAGATTTCAACCAAATTCAAGATAATCCCATAAAGGGAGAACATAGAGACAACCTTTACCCTGTCATTAGTAAAAATAATCGATTTTAACATATTTAAAAAAGTCAAGATAAGCCGATAAGCCGATGAATGAAGAGCAGAAAGAAAAATAAAGAAATTGTTTTTTTTTATCTAGAATAAACTTAATTAAAAGTGTATTACTATTCTTCATGTGCAAAAACAATTCTTTTTGTAATGTTTGAAGAAGGAAGTCAATATAATCCCATTAAGCAAAAATATAGAGAAAAGTTCTTTCCACTTCCCATTCATTTGTAAAAACAATCGATTGTTGACAAATTAAAAAAAAGATAATCCAATCAAGGGAAAACAGAGTGAAAGAAAAAATGTGTCTTATTGTTAAATAAATTAAGTAAAACGTGTATCGCTATTTTTGATTTGCGAAAACAATAAATTTTCAAAATTTTGTTGTATGTCAAGATAATCACATAAAGAAAGAATACAAGCAGAAAACAATTCAGATATATATTATATTGAGGAGTTATTTCCTCTTCTCTTTCATTTTCAAACACAATCAATTTTTAAAAGGTTTTTAAAAAATCAAGATAATCCGATAAAGAATGCACAGAGAGAAAAAGAAAGGTCAAATATATATCTGTCTTGAGGAGTTGTTTCCACTACCCTGTTATTTTTAAGAAACAATCCATTTTTGACAGAATTTTTAGCATTGTTGCTCAATGTTAAGTAAATTTAAGTGAAAATACATTATTCCTCTTCGTTTGTCCAAACAATCGATTTTTGGCAGGTGTAAAAAAGTCAAGATTACCCGATACAGGAGGAACAGATCAAAAAAGAAAAACATTGTGGTTTATTGTTAAATAAACTAAATAAAGTAAAAACTATTCTTTATTTGCAAAAACAATCGATTTTGGAAAGCTTAAAAAAATCCAAAATTATCTCATAAATGATGAACATATGCAAAAAGGATGGATCAAATATACGTGTATGTATATTAACAAATTGTTTCCCCTTCTCTTTCATTTGTGTAAACAATCGATGATTGGACAGATTTTTTTAAAAATTCAAGGTAAAAACAATCGTATCTTTAAAGCCTTTTGAAAAGTCAAAATAATCCGATAAAGGAGGATCAGAGAAAAAAGAAAGGATAGACAAATATTTATCTTGATGAGATGTGTCAATATTGCGGTTCGTTCTAAAATAAATTGAAGAGCAAGTGCATCACTCTTCTCTGTTTGTCAAAATAATCGATTTTTGACAGATTACCAAAAAATCGAGATATTCGGATACGGGCAGAATAGAATGAAAATTTTTGTTTGTTATTGTAACATACATTAAATTGGTTTTTGACAGATTTTTAAAAATTCAATATAATCCAATAAATAAAGAAGAGAGACATAGGGGAGAGAGAAGATGAATGGTTTTGGTTTAACAATTAAATTGTTTTATAGAAAATTTATGTTTTCTTACCGAAATTTTAATAATTCGGTAGAAAGTTGAACGATTTGGTTGAAAATAAAAGTTTTTTGTGAAAAATTGTGGTTTTTTGTTGTTCAAAATTAATTTTTAACTGATCATTTAACTATTTATTGGAAAATTTAACTGTTTGGCTAAAAATTATTCTTCTTGTTTGAAAATTCCATTTTTATAGAAATATCGATCCGTTGAAATGAAAATTCGATATTTTGAATACAATTTTTTTCCTTATTGACTGAAAAATCTTTTTGATTAAAAATGCTGCTCATGTGGCAGATTAGTCTTTCTGATATAAACATTTATCTCTTGTGGAAATTACTTATATCTTTTTAGTTAAAAATGCAACTGTTGGTTCATAATTAATCTTTTTTGGCTGAGTATTCAACTTTTTGGTACATTGTTTTTTTTTAACTCAACTCATTTCTGTTTAAAATCAAACCTGTTCTTAGTTAAGATTACATGAATTTTTAACAAAAGAGTTCAAACTTCGTGAAAGGACTTTAATTTTCAAAGAAAAAGATGAATTCTCAAACCATAATTTATTAGATGATATTTCAACCGAAGTTTTTTTTTGTCAGAAAAACTTGAATACAGTCAAAGAAGACAAATTTTCAACAAAATAGTTAAATAGTATGAATATTTGCATATTTAAAAATGACAAAAATTTTGAAAGAAATATTCAAGTTTTCCAATAACAATGTAAGTTTTAAAATATAAGTATAAAATTAATGAAATATTTAGTTCAAAAAATTCATTTTTATAGCAAAAAAGAAAGAATTTTTACAACATAGATACATTTTCAACTAATTAATTAAACTTTCAGCTAACGATATGAATCTTGGACCAAGAAATTTATTTTGAACAAAATGGTTATAATTATAACCAAGTAGTTAATTTTAACCAAAAAAACATGAATTGTTAACAAAACATGTAATAGTTGATATTTCTACCAAAAAAGATCAGCTTTCTACAGATTAGGGAATCTTTAAGCAAAATATATTAATTTTCAACTAAACAACTGAAGACTAAACAACCTTTCAACTAAAGAGTTGAATTTTTATCTAAGAAAAGGGTTCTAGCAATAACAGAGAAAAAAGTTTTAATTAAATTGTTGAATTTTCAAAGAAAGAAGGCGATTTTTTTCTAAATAGTTTCAATTTTCAAGCCGAAAATATGAATTTTCAAAGAAAGTTAATCTCAACCAAATAGAGGATATTCTTCACCGATAACTCTTCACCCGTAATAGTTCAATATTGAAAATGATTGCGTTATCTTCAAAAAGTTTTGCTTTGGATTTGTTATAAAAATTGACACTGGACTGTTTCTACTCATGACAATCGATGAAAGGCAATTGATATTGAGATTCCGATCATTCGGATGCGCGATTTTCAGATCAAATAAAAAATGTGTATAAAAGCCTTGGATTTAATTTAAATCCAATTCCGGGATCAAAATTATCAACTGGCATTTACAGTATTTTATAAGAAAAGGAAGCAACAGTTCATCAATTATTTACGGATTCTGAAGATGCATCGTTTGAAACAAATCCTATTGCATTTTTGCACTTTTGCCTTGAAATTACTCGCAGTGTAATCAGATTATTAGAATTCCTACTTCTTTGTGTCACGTGTCCGCCTAGATTCCGTTTTCTCATAGAGAAAGGGATTATTGGCTTTACGCTCGTTTGATCTAATAATTGGATGATGGTGGAAAGCTGCTCGAAACTTGAGCAATCGATCGTGAAACTGTAGTCCCAAGCGGAAAATAAATTGAGTATCATATTGCTCGCGATTAGCAAGCCATTATAATATAGTTCAAAGTTCATTATCAAGCCAACTTGTGAAACATTGAGTCATCAACAGGACCCTGGCTATCACCAATCGTTTAATTGATGTAGGAAAGAGTGAAAATCACTGCGGGTAGCTGTAGATAATGTGTATTTTGAATTATTTTAAAAAACAAGTGGAGCAATCTTTAAAAATTAAGGAATAAATAAGATATATATGAACACATTACATACAATAGCTTTTCCAGATTATGCTGAAAAATATACTGAGTTTCTTGAGTATTCGAACAGAAATGGTTAGGTTTAGAAATATGTATGCTTATTAGCAACATTGCTAGGCGTCTCAACTAGAACATATGATATCATTAAATGTTTAAAATAGTATACATAAATGAATATTTTCTGATGCTAATTGAGATTGACTAGATAAGAATATAGTAATATTTTCAATTTTATTGGTATACTCGTCCAAGACTGTTGACAATTTCTCTATTTCCAAATCATTGAAAGAAACCATCGGTATATTTGGTTTATTCTATTGTTTTGACTTCTCAATTTGTGCTGTATGATTATCTGATGTTAATTGATATTGACCAGGTAAGAATTTAATTAGATGATGTTGGGTTTTGTTGGTAGGGTGGTCCGAGACTGTTCACAATTTATCAATTTCTAATCCGTTGAACGAAACCATCTAGATACTTGGTTTGTTCCATTTTTGTAACTTCTTTCAACCGTGATGTGTGATAAGCTGATGTTATTTGATACACACCAGGTAAGAATTTAATTAGAAGATGTTCGATTTTATTGCTATGATGTTTCAAGACAGTTGACAGTTTCTACATTTCCAATATCTTGAAAGAACCCATCTACATATCATTGGTTTGCTCCATTGTTGTAACTTTTTTTAAAACTATGAGTCATGATTAGCTGATGTTCATTGATTTTCACAAGGTAAGCATCTAATAAGACGATATTGAATTTGGTGGATTGGTAATCTAAGACTGTTGACAATTTCTCTATTTGCAAATATTTAAAAAAAAACATCGGTGTAGTTGGTTTTTTCTCTTGTAACCAGGTTGTGACCAGGTCAGAATTTAATTAGATGACGTTGGGTTTTGTTGATATAGTAGGCCGAGACTGTTGACAATTTATTTATTTCCAATCCGTTAAAAGAAAACATCTGTATAGTTCGTTTGTTCCATTCTTTTATGTTCTTCCATCCGTTCTCTATGATTAACTCATGTTAATTGATGTTGTACAGGTAGGAATTGAATTACCAAATGTTGAATTTTGTCGCTATGATTTTTCAAGAATGTTGACAGTTTCTATATTTCCAACGCTTTGAAAGAACCCATGTATATAGTTGGCTTCTTCCATTGTTGTATCATCTTCCAACCGTGCTGTATAATTAGCTGATCTTAATTAATGTTGACGAAGTAAGAAGTTTATTAGAAGGCGTTAGATTTCTTGGCATGATGGTCCATTCTATCTTGTAATCTATGATTCCACCACTCTACCCGTGAAATCCAACATCTTCTAAATAAATTAACATTAATAATTTGCCTACAAGCCGCATTAGGTCAACACTTGGTATCCAACTCTGGATCGAGCAAATTCCTCGTAACAAGTATTTAATAATAATGATAACATTCAGATTGCAATTGCTAAGTAATATGCAGACCCATTTTAGAAATCGTGTATCATTTCCTATAGGTAAAAAAACTTGAAAAGGCACATTTTCTTAAGTTCGCGAGGACTGGGCACTTTAACATACTATCATAAATATTTATTAATTATTTTAAGAATTGAAATTCACGAATGGACAATAAGATTTAAAAAAAAATTGTTTCATGGAAATGCTTATAGGATTTAGGGCCAAAAAATTACGGTTAAAATAGGACGAAAGTACGAAAAAACTTCAAAATTTTCACTTGATAATTTTATTTCATTTTTCTACTTTTACAAGTGATAATGGGATTGCACCTCGTTCAAAATCAAATCTTTAATTGACTCAAATCTATAGACCACAGAATCAATTAAATATCTGCTTTCGAAATAGCTGCATTGATTTAATCGTTTATTTATTGAAAATGTGGTATTTTTCAGGGCAAAATAAGTACATACAAAAAATTCAAACTTTGTGCCGCTTTGTCTGGATATTTTAAAATAAAAAGTTCCGAAAAAGTACAAATCATTTTTTTTAAATAAATTTTATGAGTTGCAAATAATGTTTGTGCTAATTATGTTCCAAAAAGGTACTGATGAAATAGGAATGAAGTATTATAAAGCTAACAAATAAAGCTAAGAAATTTAATGAAACTTTTACTTTTGCCTCAAAAATTAATTTTAAATTGGAAAAATAAAAAAAATAAGAAGGACTTCTCGGGTACTTCTGTAGTAAAGAAAGTCCAGTTTAAAACGTACTTATTTTCAACTTTTGTGGTACTATCAATCTCAGTTTCAAGCGCTTGCTAGAGAAAATATTTGTTATGCAATATTTAAAAAGTCTCTGTGTGAAACCTTAATAATTAAGAATTTATTAGTATTGTTAGTAGTATCACATTCTCGAAATTTAACTATATCACAATTTAGTAATTTTCTTTGGAATCCTGCAGTATTAAATCATTCCAAAATCAAACATTAAAAACTATACTCATTTTAAATTTGCACGGTAAATAATCAACTTTTTTTAAACCATTTCAAAACCAAATATTTAAAATTGAATATTTTGTTTAATGAGAAGATAGTAGTAGAACAGTTCAAAACTTCCTGCTCTACCAAGAATTTTCCAGGACAATAGTACTAAAAAATTCCAACATTTCGATTCTACAATCTTCTAAAATCTAATTTTTCGGGAAATTTCTACGCAAACAGAATATACGTCTCCAAAATGAAAAGAAAAAATCCATCCATGGAAAAATGTTGCAGGGACGAAAGTGCTACAAAAGTTCAGGGTGCATCCTCTTGCAGCAGCACTTTTAGGACAACAGTGATGGAAAAGTTTATAATACGGCCTATTTTCTGAGGATTGCTTTAGGACAAAAGTAAGAGAAAAGTTTGAAATACTTTCTGTTAAAGAAAAACTTTTCAATACAAAAATACTGGAAAACTTTCAAATACGTTCTGTTCCAGTTAAAATGTTTCAATAAAAAAGTACTAGAAAAGTTTGAAATACTAACTTTTTCAGAAGGCATTTTTTAGGACAAATAAACATTTAAAAATTTAAATGACTAAAAATTTCTCAATTCTAAATTATATAGCAATCTTGTTTTTTATTTGTATGATAAACATGCAAGGAGATTGTAAAATTTGGAACTATTTTAAAATAAATGTTGCAAATATTCTTGAGAAAGTCTAAAAATACCTATTGAACCCAAAAAGAAAGGTAAGTAAAGAGAAATGTAAGCGTTTCAAATTCGTAACAGAATTTTTCATGTATTTTTTTACGTGATTAATATTTCCCTTGGAGCTTAAAAAGCATCTTAGATGCTGTTCTCCGAGGCATAATGACGCTTAAGTGTACTTTGAAGATGACTATGTGAAGAAGGTGCTAGGTCCTTCCAGAATACTAAGAAGCCAGAAACAGCAGTAGGAGACACGAAAGGACACTGACCCTCTCATTGTGAGATAGTTGAAGTAAGCCTGCAATTACGATGCTTCTGTTTGTATAATCATTGCACTTGCATCAGAAAAAGATAGAAAATTAGTGAGAGAGGAAAGGGAGAAAGACGAAATTGAGAGGCAAATAGAGGAAGGGAAATGGTAACGAGGGAAAAGCTCGAAGCGGAAGTGAACTAACGTGATAATTAGGAGACAAAACTTTCATCCAATTTAACGCTATTCTCGTTCGAAAAATCTATATTCCTCGCAACCGAATACCTACCTTTTCAACCCACTTTTTTGCATTGAATTACTGAACGAGTAGCTAATTTTGCCTTTTTTATTTAATTATTTCGTAGAAAGTTTATGCAGAAGAATAAAGAGCCGCGAAATTGTCTGAAGAACTTCCATTTTTGCAAGATATTGAAAGAGGGTTATATGGTAAGAAAATGAATTGAGTATGAGTTCTCGCAATGGGAAGAAGAGAGATGCAAGTTTATCAGAAATAAAGGGAGACGGGACGGAGCAAATGGGAACTATAAGGAATTGGGAAAAAGAGTTAGAAAAAGGAAGATATTAGATATATGAGAAGGGCAGAGGAATCTAAATAGAATAAAATATCTGGAAAGAGTATGGGGGATTGTATTGATACGAATAGTTTGATAGAGACTGAAAAATAAAGTTAAAGAATCAAAATATTGAGAGAAGTATGAGACGAGAACAGTACTATAAGAGCATGTATGGAATGGTTGTTTGAGAGAAAAGAAGGAGAGGGGAGGATAGCCAAGGAATGTATGAATAAAAGAGGTAGATAAAAGAAAAGAACATAAACTAGAATGTAGCACAATAATAGCTTAAATTTTAAAGTAAGTTTAAGTAAAATCTAGTAGAATAAGTTAGGTACCGTCCAGAAACTACGTTACAAATTTAGGAGGGAGGGGTAAAACCAATGAATATGGTTGTGACGGGAGAGGGAGGTTGAGTGAAATTAAAGTTAAATTTTTAAATAAAATCAGAAATGATAAAATTTAAGACGTTTCCTGATAATAGATTTGAATAAACTTGGCCAATTTTCCGACAGATGGCCCTCAATCCATTTAGAATATAATTTTTTCCTGTATTATTCAGGAAATTACCCTTTTACCCTGTTTCTCGCTTTTACGCGTGAATAAAAACTGAATTAGTAAAACCCCACAAACCCGAATAAGAAAACCTAACTAATTTTGTATTTTATTATTTTTTGTTTTGTTCGGAACTTATCTCGTTTAGTCCAAATTTTATTATTTGATTGAAAATTTAATTATTTTTCTGAAAATGCAAGCTTTGTTCAAAATTTATTTTATTGCGTTAAGATTGATCATTTTAGTTGAAAATTCATCTTCTCGCTTGTAACTTTAACTATTTTTTTGCAAGTTATTTTTTTTTAAATTTATTTTTTCAACTCAGAAAATAACTATTTGATTTTGAATGAAAAATTATTGATTTCAATTAAAAATTCACCTTTGCTACTTAAAAATTCAACTATTTGGTTAAAAATAAAGATATTTAGATTGAAAATCCAACTTTTTTGTCGGAGATTCATCTGATTGGTCAAAACTTTAACTATTTTGTTCGAAATTATTTTTGTTCTCTGAATACTAATTTTTTACAACTAGGAAAGTAACTATTCAATTTTTAGTTAAAAATTTATGTTTTTATTTGAAAATTCATCTTCGCCAGTCTAAAATTCAACTATTTTTTTACAAATTAACATTTTTAGGTTTAAATGTTGACTCATTTGTTGAAAAGACATCTCCTTGGTCCAAACTTTAACTATTTTTTCCAAATTATTTTTTGTTTTTTGAACATTAATTTTGTTAAATAGGAAAGTAACTATTCAATTTTCAGTCAAAAATTGATATTTTCAGTTAAAAAGTTCATATTTTCTAGTTAAGAGTTCAACTATTTGGTTTAAAATTAACCGCTTTACTCTGAAAAATCAACTTTTTTGTAGGAAATTCCTCTCCTTGGTCGAAACTTTAACTATTTTGTGCAAAATTATTTTTGCTTTTTAAAATTAATTTTTTAAACTAAGAAAGTAACTATTCAATTTTTAGTTGAAAATTAATATTTTTATTTAAAAATTCATCTTTGCTACTTAAGAATTCAACTATTTGGTTAAAAATAAACCTTTTTAGGTTGGAAGTTTAAATTTTCTGTTGAAATTTCAACTTTTGCTTCTTTAGGCTTCTTCATTCTAGTTGAAGATCCATCTTCTTCGTTGAAACTTTAACTATTTCGTTCCTAATTATTTTTTATTTGTTTGTTGGCACTTAATTTTTTATTTGAGAAGGTAACTATTTAATTTTTGGTTATAAAATTAATATTTTTTACTAAAAATTTATGTTTGCTAGATAAACATTCAACTATTTGTTTGAGAATTCCACTTTCACGTTAAAACTTCGCCGTTTCTTTTTTATTTTCGTCTTTATATTGAGAACTCGTCACTTTTGCTTAAAAATTGATCTGTTTAGTTGCTAGTGCAATTTTTATAGTGAAAGTTATTGTTTTTTCAAACATTTTTTTAGGTTAAATATTCATCTCTTTCATTACAAACTCTTTCTTGTCTGAATATTCAAAAATCTTGCTGGAAATGCAATATATTTTGACTTGAAATCTTATGAATTTAAAACGTTTCATATTTAATTCAATATGGTCTCAAAATTAATTATATTTAAAATAATTTATTTTCCTATTACTCCCCTAATTTGTGAAAATATCTTATTTTCCTTGTTTTGAGAGTATTTTGGGAATGTGACTTTTCGTGGTGAGCGGGGAGCGGGGTCAAAAGGCCAATAATTGTAACTTAGTGTATGGGCGGCCCCTTATGGCAATTATAAGCGTAACCTAAAAAAAACGTTCACATTTTTTTCAAATCGAACTTATATTCACACGAAAAGCGATATCGAGTGGAAAATATGGAAAATTAAATGAGAAGCACTAACAACCGTTTTTCTGGTCCTAAATTTTTATAATTATGATTTTTTTTTACAAAAAACGACTTTTTTAAAATTGTAAAAATTTAGCACGATGCAAATGTTTCTTAGTGCTTCTCATTTAATTTACCAAACTTTCAACTAGATATTGCATTTCATGTGAATGTAGGTTGGAGTTTGAAAAAATGTAAAAAAATTTAATTAAGTTAAGCCTTAAGAGTAGCAGATAATTTATATTTACAGAAGTTCAATGATTGTCCACGGCGTCATAGTAATGAGCATAGGCCAATGCTTGTATTATTGTTCCTTGAAGTTTTGGTTAAATACATTCATAGGCCAGGTCTGGTTATACAAATTAGTGATTTTCAAAATGCAGTCATTAGCCGCTAAATTTTATATATTGTATTATTCGTAAGAAAAGGTAACAAACAATTATACACATAGTCTATGAGTATTTTTAATAATTTTGAATGCATTTTTGTAAAGATATTAGTAATTTTCTTTTCAGATACAGTGGCCCATCATCATTTTTCCGCATAATTCACGAAGGCAATGATTGGCCACGCATTTACCAATGTACAGACATACTTTGAAGCTTACAATACTACTATCGTGTATCTTCGATCACTGAATTCTAATAAAATCCAAAGGCTTTTACTTAACTCTTTCATAACTATTAAAAAAATGTCAAGAAGCAGAAAATCCTGATCTCAACAACATTACAACATTTCATATAAGCATACTTAAATAAAGTGGCCAATCAATGTGCGGTTGCCAAACATTGCACCTAGAAAGTGATACAAAAATTTTATAATAAAGATGTAATGAAACGAAGATTGTATAAACCTTGAGGGACACGTTGCAAATAAAGAAGAAGGGAATTCTAAAATAGCCATAGAGGAAAAGAAGGTCATGGCACCGACAGGCAAGAATCGACCGTCACTTATCGATCGACAGGCTATTTTTGTTTGGGCCAGTTAGTATAAGAGTGTGAATGATAGTCTTCTATCGCGAGTGACCGACTCGTCTGATTTTCTGCAACCCCAAAGCCATTTCCGAGAAAGGAGAACGATGAGAATCAGGAAGAATGATTGCAAAGGTAAGGAGAGAGTAAAGAGATATCAGAATGTTGGAAAGAGAAACTTGAGATGGAAGAAAAGGACCTTCTGAGAAATGCTTTCAATAATATTATGCCAATAAATCACTCGAGGGTGAAGAACAGGGAACGCGAAAATAAAGTTGGAGTTGGATGTCTATCTCCTTGATAAACCTTAAGAGAAACGTAGTTTTTGCACTAATGCAATCGAGCACCAACGAGGATTATATTCTCATGCTGTTACACTCATTGTCGGCTATTTTTAGCTCATCCTCTTTACCTGAGATGGAGAATTCTGCTCTATTTGTTCAGATGTTAATTTTCTCTTCAACGTGATTTTTACTCGATTAAAACATTTTTTAATTCAAAAATTAATTTTGGACCGAGTAAATAAAAAGGTTTATGGGAATCCTATCAGGTGTATGAATGAAGGTACACTAAAGTACAGGGTATGTGATGAATCGGTACTAAAGTAGAATTGTTTACAAGTCGAAACAGATAAATTAGTATTACTATTATTAGTAATAATAATAATTTATGTGTTTTGACTTGTAAACAATTCTCCTTTAAGCTTAAGAATTCCATTTTATTTTATTTTTTTCGACTTTTTTACAAGTGCAGATAAGAGTCCTGCAGGATTAAATTTGTGAGGAAATAAAAATCAACTTATGCATAATTTTTTAGAGCAAAAGTACTGTATCAGTTTAAACTACCACCTGTTTCTGCAGGACTTTTGTAGGGCAAAAACGCCAGAGAAATTCTAAGTACGTCCGTATTCAGTAGGATCTTTTTTGGATAAAGTACTCAACAAGTTTTAATGTAGTACTATTTCAGCTGGAATTTTTTAGAGCTAACAATAGAAAAGTATGATCTAATCTTTCGGAAGCTTTTAAGTAATAATTCATTTTTAAGACAAAAGTACTAAAACAGTAATACTTCAATTTTCTCGAGATTTGTACATTTTTAAATCCGTATTATGAAAATTGTAAAAAAATAATCAAGCTGTAGATAAATGTTCTGGGCCAAAAGCAATAGAAAATTTCAAAATAATTTCAGATACATCAGAACTTTTTTATAAAAGATACCAGAAGAGCTTGTATTACTTTCCATAGTTTGTTATATATGTTATATAATTTGTTTTTAAAGCTTTTGGAGCTTCATT
>JAWWLR010000092.1:44867260-44879407 GCA_035041075.1 Acraspis erinacei | reverse complement strand
CCCCCCCCATGAAGCGCTGGAAAGGGGTTCGTGTGTAACTTGAGATATTTTTGTGACCATTCACAGGGATGTCCTCGCCCCCATGAAACGTTGGGATGGGGGCCGTGTGCGACTTAAGTTATTTCTGTGGACAATCACAGGGGTGCCTTCCCCCCATAAGACGTTGAAAAGGATATCGTGTGTGACCCATAGACATATAAAGTATAGACCAACAGTCTCTTTGATGTGCCGACGCTCCTGCTTAGAGAGAGAGAACGAGACGAGTGACGAGAGACGCAACTCTACACTTCGTACCGACATTTCTCTTATTTCCTCGAAAACTGTCCGTCGTAGGGTAAAAACATATTCAAAATAAAATATGTATTTTCAAAGGATCTACAACTTTTATTTGAAACTTTTTTTTTAATTTTCACTATTCATTGAGATAAACGTAAAAAAAGAAGATTTTTATGGGGTTTTCATGGTTTTTACCATGAAAATAAATTTTGCGGGTATTTTCACTACCATATTCGTGATCAGCGCGTCAAAATACATACGTATACGGAGTTTCAAATTAATCGGAGGTAAGAGCTTTTCGGAACTCCACCAAAAATTAAATTAGTTTGTTGTAAATCACTTTGCTGAAAATTCATCTTTTTCTTTGAATCTAAGTACTCTTTATTCGAAAATTAAACTACTTGGCTGAAAGTTAAGTTATTTATTCAATTAAAATTATTCAGTTGATTATTTATTATCAGTTGAAAATTCACATCCTTTTATAGAAATGTTATTCCTTTGGTGCAAAATTCAAATATTCTTAGTTGAAAGTTTACTAATTTTTGTTAAAACGTCTACTCTTATATTTTTAATTAAAAGTTTTATTATTTGGTTAAAAATTAATTCATTTTTTGCAAATTCATCAGTTGTATTACAAAGTAATTTTTTTGGCTCGAAATTCTAATTTTTTTGAAAGTAGTTTCTTCGTGTTACAAATTCATATATTTTACGAGAATATTGGTATTTTTTGTTTTAACTCCAGTACTTTTTATTTAAAATAAAAATAGTTTTTATTTGAAATATCGGATACTTGAAAGTTTCATTTATCACTTAAATTTGATTATTTTGTTGTTGTTAAAGATTCATCATTTTAGAATTTCATAAATATAAATTAGATTAAAATCAAATTTGAAGTCCTATTTAATTTCCAATAATCAATTTAATTTATAGAATTCCTAAAGGCAAAACCAGGATTCCAACGAACAATAATTTTTTTTAATTAATTGATTAATAAATAAATTTATAAATTACAAATTGGACTGTTTTTTCAGTCCTTTGGTTAAAAATTCAATAATTTCTAGTTGAAAGTATGTTTTTTTAATTCAAATTTTGTTAGTCATTGGTTTGTTTGGGTTAAAAATTCAACTTTTTTGCAGAAATTTCGTATTTTTGGTGGAATCCAAATTCTTTTTATTTAAAATAAAAATTTTTTCGGGTTGAAATTTCGACTCAAATTTCTGGTGTAATGGTAAATGAAAACTAGAATTATACATTTAAAGATTTTTCATTTCAGTAGAAAATTGATCTCTTCTTCTAGAAATTGCATCGCTTTGGTTCAAAATTATTCTATCTTGAGTTGAAAGGTATTCTTTTTGTTTTGAATATTCATCATCTTTGCTAGAAGTTTTATATTTTTCTTGTTTAAAATATCAACTATTAAATTTTTTTTATAGTTCGTATTCAATTTTTTTTAGCGAAAAATTAAAATATTTCATTTTTGATCAGATATTCATATTTGCTGATTCGAAATTCAATTATTTGTTTGAAAAATTATCTGTTTAGTCGAAATTTCAACTATTGGTGGAAATTTTCACACTTTGTCAAACATATTCTGTATGAGCTGTAAATTATAACTTGAATTAAAATTATAATCAATTAAGAAATTTCAATAAATTGCAAATGAACAAATTAGATATAAAGAAAGCAAAACTAATATTATCTATTCTCCAATTTGTTTTTCACTCAGGTGGAAATTATTTGTTTCGCATCTTTTTTATAATAGGAAGTACTCTTGTTGAGAGATGGAATTGCCTTTCCACTTTAAAATCTCGCTTTCTTTTTAATTAAAAATCTGCTTTCAGCATACATACGTTCGAGACTTTAATTACGGGCAGATACGATTCGAAAGTGAGGGGTTTCAACTTAGAAATACTTCAGAAAAAACTTTCTGTCCAGAAGAAGAGGGGAAATAGGGTGATTTAAATAATGAAAATAGGGGAATAAGTTGTTAATAAATAAATTTAATGTAGGTACCATATTATATAGCATATGAAACCCTTCAAATTCCTAAGATTTCATGTCGAAATATATTGCATTTTTAACCAAGGTAGATGAATTTAGAAGCAAATGCTTGAATTAAAAAATACATATTTTTCACTCAATAGTTCATGACTCAAGCAAAAAAAATTAATTTTGATCAAAATAGTTTTGATTTTAATCAAAAACTTTAATTTTTTAGAAGTAAGTATAATTTTTACCAAGAAAAGTTTAATTTTTAACCAAAAAGTTCAGTTGCACCAGGAAAGATAACTTTTATATCCAAATGCATATATTTTAAATATAAAAAAACGAATTTACTCTATATTAGAAACAAAAAAAGAATTTTATTGCAAATACTAAAAGTGTAAATTTAACCACAGAGGAAGAATTTTCAAAAAATACCTGTATTTTCTACCAAAAATATGTTCTCCCGATTGAGATGAATTTTGAAGAAAAGTTTTCGTAAAAAAGAAGTTTATTTTTAACAAAGGAAGATGACTTTTCTACCAAAAAGATGGATTGTCAATCCGAATGGACGTATGTTTTATCCAAAAAGATAAATGCTCCAAAAATACTGGAATTTCTGACCATATTATTTGACTTTTTGACAAAATAGTTCCAATATTTAACAAATTAATTGCATTTTCAACAAAACAAGTAAATTTTGAACAATAAAAAAAACATACAACAAACAGTTGAATTTTCGACCAAAAAGGATTACTTTTTAACCAAAAATTTATATTTTTAACAAATCAATTCAATTTTAAACAAATAGGCTGAATTTTAAACCAAATAGCTGATTTTTTAAGCTACATAGATTAGATCCCTTAAAGAAATATACCATTAGACTTTTAAAAAAAATAATACTATTTGTAGAATTTTCAAAGCAAAAGTTTAATTATTTAGAGAATAGTTTCATTTTCAACAAAAACGATCATTTTCAACCAAGTAAGGTGACAAAATATTTAAATTTCCAGCAAAATAAGTCAATTAAAAGTAAAATAGCTGCGTTTCTACCAAATAATTGAACATTTAACTTACAGAGATCAATTATGAACCAAAACTGTTATAGTAAACTTTTAAACCAAATAACTCTAATTAGAAGATTTAAAGTAGAAATAACCATTTTGCAGGAGATAATAAAATTTTTGTCAAAAAAGTTCACTTTTAACCAAGACAGATTAACCTTTAACCAAAAAAAGGTTGCACTTTAAAACAAATAGGTAAATTTTGAAGCCAAAAAAACAAACTTTTTAGAAAACAGTTAAATTTTCAAACAGAAAAGTTGAATTTCCAACAAAATTTTTTTATTTTTTAGTAAGATCTTTTCTACGAAAAAACACATATTTTCAATTTAATATGACAAATTTTGTATCATAACTAGTTGAATCTTCCGCCAAGAAATAATTCTTTTCAAAAACATAATTTTAATTTTCATGATTCTATTCTTTTCAACCTAACAGAACAATTTTTGGCCAAAGGTGATGGATTCTGAACCAAAAATATAATAGTAGACTTTTCAACCAAAGGATTACGAAAGAAGTTGTCATTTCTGGTGAAGTAGTGGAAAATTAAAAAAAGAAAGACAATTTCTGGCAAGAGTTACAGTTTTGAGACGGGAAAAATAATTTTAGATCTACCGTAATAAACAATTCGGAATCAAGGTCCGCGAGAACGAAAATGGTAATGACCTTAAAATTATGTGTTAAACGATGATACATGAAGATAGATAAAGAGGGACATATTCAAGGGCCTCCTTTAGTTCGTTCCACATTATGACCGTGACATAGTGCAGTTCTCCTGGTGTCTTCTCGTGCCAGCCTAAGGTTATAGCAAACACCCACCTGCAGACCAGTTTTGCTATAGCCAATCGATGGTCACTTGAAGGCAACAATTTCATTCAACATACATCTCGTGTTAATTCTCGCTGGTATCGAATCCCCTGGGATTAGCAAACAGCATGGTAAAGTAATCGAAGATGTTTGCACAATAAACATGTCTCCTCTAGACAAATTTAACAAGTGGTCTCTAATTTATTTGTTAAATAAAACTATGAAAATATATGTTTATAAAACTATCTATCAATCAATAACTTTGGAGACCATCCATAAATTAAATAACACACTTTTTGCAAATGTTTCCGTCCGTTCGTCTCGTACTTTTTTACGGGACTCGAGGCAAGGTTCAAGACGAGACAAGATTCGAGATAACATTCGAGACGAGACTGGAGGCGAGATTTGAGGCGATATGACATTCGAGAATTCGAATCCTCTTTTTAGGCGCATATAGTCTACTTGACTCATTTTTCCAAATATTTTCACCAATGTTTTCTTAAATACAATTTAGACAAAAAAATGTATTGATTAATTGCCATCGTAATTAACGCGAATTAAATTTAATATAATATGATATTATGCAATTTTCTCAAAAAGTTTGATCAAGTCACTTAAATTTACATTTTGATTTTTTATCGAAAATTTAGCAAATCAAAACCCTTCACTATAAATTTTAAGCATTTTCACTAACTTTTATTCCGCAATAAAATCTAGAAAAGTGAGTTACCAGATCTAACTGTGTCTTTGTAAATAGTGCAAAGAAAGCAATTTCTAAAAAGGTGAAAAAACCTTTTTTTTATTTATAAGATTTAAACATCTTTCCGAATTTTAAAAATACTTTGCAATCCATCCAGCCATATGAATACATTTTTTTTTTAAATTTTGAAGCTCTTAAAAATCCCTCGGAATCTTTTAAAATACCCTGAAAAAATTAAAAATCTTTTGAAATTTCTTGAAATTAATTGACATTTCTGGAAATCTTTTACAATATCCTAAAATCCTCAAAATCCTTTAAAATCTTGAAAAAATTTTAATATCTTTGGAAATACCTTAATATATTTAATATCTTACCTAATTTTTTATATTCTTAAATTCTCGCGATTAAATTCTTCGAGTTTTTGTTAAAATATTATAAGATCTCGTGAACTTAAATTAAATCTGAAATGTCTAAATATAATGAAAATCCCTTGAAATCTATTAAAATACCGTAAAATATTTGTATAGTTTCAAATATTTTGAAATCCTTTGAACTTCTGTGAAGCATTCGAAAATTGCTTAAAATCTTTTAAAATACCCTAAAAACTTTAAAAACTTTTCAAATTCTTAAAAATATTTCAAAATTTTTAAATCTTTGCTTTACATTGAAATATCGAAATTTTGTAAAAATCCTTTAAATTCTTTGAAATTTCTTAATTATTGTGAATAAATGCTTTGACGTTACATTCAAATATTATAAAATGCCTTGAAATACCGTTAAGTAACACGAAATTCGAAATTTTTTAAATAACCTAAAAATTCCTTTAAGTCCTTTAAAACTCCCTAAATGATTTTCTATAATTGGAAATCTCTTGAAAGCCCTTAAAACTATTGGAAGCTTTAAATAATTCCTTGGAATATTTTCCAATATGCGAAATTCTTTAATTTCCTTTGAAATTTCTGGAAAACTTTTAACAAGTAACATAGAATCGGAAGAATCTTTTGAAATATCCTAAAACCGTACAGGTTTTACGTTGAAATACCATACAATTATTCCAATGCTTTCAAATTCCTTTACACTTTTTAATCTCTCGAAAAGTAATTTAAAATCTCTTAAATATTTGAAAGCTTTTGAAATACCTCAATTCTCATGAATAAGTTTATTGCAATATTTAAAATACGATGTAATTTTTGAAGATCCTGGAAAATTCATTAAAATTATTTATCAAGAGCCTTTAAAATCCTAGAAACTTACTAAACTTCTTGGAAATTTAATAAAATCGCGTAAAATCTGTTCAAGTTATTTTTTTAAATTTCCAAAAATTGTATAAATCCTCTAAAATATAATATAATATATATAATATAATATAATATATAATAATATATAAATATAAATATATAATATATAATATAATATATATAATATAATTAAACTGTTATTAAGTTTTCATAAGCTGTTTGCAACCATTTCATAAATCTTAGGAATTGAAATTTATTTTTAAAATTTTTAAATATTTTATATTTTTGGAACCTTACAAATCTAGATTTTGAGATAATAAAACAAACCAAAATCCAATGAATTTTTGGATGATTTTCTTGGACCATATACCTTTTATTTTAATGACATTAGTAAAACAAATTCTTTACAAAAAAAGTTGTCATCATTTCTGCTTCACTATAAAATTCTTTTCGAAAACATCCTATCGAAAAACGTAAATGAGAATTAGGTTAATAAAACATGATGAATCTCTTTTTTTATCAAATTAGTTATTCATGGTTTTAGCATTTCCAGGACTCGCGGAATACGATTACTGACTTTCTCTTCACATAAAAAATTCTATCCCATTAAAATTTCGTTAAAAAAATGTGGAACCTTCGAAATATATAAATCAAAATCCGTATATCCATATAATTACATATTGCATAATCAGCTAGATGGCTTTCCTCTATATGATCCTATTTGAATTTTTCTTCTACCTCTGCTATTTTTGTAATTAAAAATTTGTGAAATTATTGAATAATCATTTCGAATGGAATTATATTTTGTTGGCTTATTCCTCAAATGTGTTCCTCTCTTTGATAAAAGTATCGCTTTCTCTATTATATATTTTCTTTCAAGAGTCTACATTCTTGATATTGATAAACCTTGCATTGAGTCTTGTGGTGGGTTTATTGGCTAAGTAAGGAATCTCAATGGAATATTAGCATTGGCTCCGTAGAGATCGATGAAGCCGTTCGCTTTGAGAAGCCCAACTTAAAGAAACCCGATCTTGTGAGACTCGTTTATGCAAAGGAAAACACTATCAGGAAACTTGTATAGAAAAACCCTCAGCTGCTCCTGGCAATGCAAATGTTGAAACGAGGACTTTAATTAAATAATTCCAGAAGGCTTGAAGAAATTTCCAACTTGCTGGCGAATTGAGGGACATATCTGAAAAACAATTCCGGCATTTTGCCTTTCAAATTAATTAAATTTTATATAAATAAATGAATGTTTATCTCTAAAATAGGTCTATTGAAGATATCAGATGAGTTTTTTTAAAACTTAATTTAATCTTTTTCCTGTGGAAACAGAATGTCCTCATCATCACCTATATCATCTATATAGCTTCTATTCTCCCTAATTCAAGGTAAGTAAACAGTAAAATACGGGATATTAAACCGTTGAATCTCATTCAGACTATGAACTTCGCTTCAAAATAATCCAGTTTTCTGGACCAAAAAGCAATTTATAGACAAATCATTCACTTTTGTCTAGTGGAATGTTTTAGAAAATTTAGAATTTTGGGGTGAAAGAAAAATTCAAATTTTTCTATATTAGACTATAAATCTCTATGACGAAAAATTTAAAAAGATGTTATACAAAATACTTAGTTCCAAAAAAAAAATTCATTTTTTACCAAAATTATGAATCTTAAAAAAAAAATAATTTTTACCAAAGGAGTTCAACTTTGAACCAAGTAATTGACTGTGCAAATAAAACAGTAATTTTCAACAAAAAGCACGACATGTTTAAAAATATATACGAATTTTTAATCAAACTTTCGAGTTTTAAACTAAGAACTATAAATCTTATATCCAAAAAATATAATAAATAAAGTACCCTTTGAAAAAATTATTTATTGAGCAAGAATATGAATTTTTAAACCCAAAAGACAAACTTTCATTAAAAGAATTGAATTTTGAAACAAAAAATATATTTCAGTCAAGTTGAATTTCCTACTAAAATTGTTAAAAAATTTTACTGAAAAGACGAATATTAAAAGAATAGTTGAATCTGCAACCAAAATTGACTCAAAATATAAGAATTTACTTTTCAACTAAACAGAATTAACATTCAGCCAAAATAGTTGTATTTTTAAGCAGAGACGAAAATTAAATGAAAAAGGACAGCAAACCAAGAAGACGAATTTTCGAAAAAAGAATTGAATTTTTAACCAAGAAAAATTTTTTGGTTAAGAGAGTGATTAAAATTCCACGAAATTGTTGAATTTTCCAGCTAAAAACGGGAATCTTTCACACGGAAGAGGCATTTTCAACAAAAAAGTTTATTTTTGACCAAATAGTTACATTTTCAACTAAACATTTTTTTTTATTTTAACCGAGTATCTAAAATTTTACACTTAGAAGGACAAAGTTTCAAAAAAACGACAAAGCTTAATTTCTAGTTGAAAAAAATAATTTTCAACCAAAAAATTAATTTTTGAACGAAAGAACAAATTTTTATGAACAGAGTTGAAATTTCAATAATGAAAAGTTCTTCTAGTCAAAAAGAGAAAATATTTGCAAGCTGAAGGGAATTTCCTGAAGAAACTGAATTTTCCATTGACATATATTAATTTACTAATAAAATAGTAGAAGATTTTATCAAAAAAGACGAATGTTAAAAAAAAGAGTTGAATCTTCAACAACAACAAAAATTAAGAAATATATTGAACTTTGAACAAAATTTTTAAATTTTGAACGAAATAATCAAATTTGTAACCAAAATGGTGAATTCTAAAATAAAAATATAATAGTTCACTTGCCAGCCAAACAGAATGAACATTCAACCAAAAATAGTTAGATTTTTACCAAACAGAAGAAATTTTTATTAAAATAAATGAACTTTGAATGAAAATTTTGAGTCCTCAGCAGGAGTTGCTAAATTTGTAAGTTAAAAATTCATTATCTACAAAAACAGCAATATTTCAAGAAAATAGTTCAATTTGAAATAAAAAGGTGCATTTTCAACTAAAATGAGGATATTTCAAGTAAAAAGATAAGGTTTTAAATAAATAGTTAAATTTTCAACAACAAATATAACACAAGACTTTTCAACAAAATATAATTAATTTTTAAATCCAAAATAGTTGGCTATTCAACCAAAGATATGAAATTTCTACCAAAAGAGATGCTGTCAAACTAAAATAATAAATCTTTAAATATTATAATAATTATTTAGTTAAAAAAGTTTACTTTGAGCCGAAAAACTAGATTTACCTTTGAAAATAATTTTTTGTTTCTTACTGAAAATGTGTTTACAGATGAACCTAGTTGTGACTTCTACTTCTATGGCTCGCTAGACCTTTTTAGCCTAATGATTTTTTGTTTTTAAGAAATTGAGAAAATATCTTCGATAGCTCAGTATTAAAACTTTAGTGTACATGTATGCGGAAAATGAAAAAAGTTGAACAATTTAGTTCACATAAGAACTATACGTTTTTTCAGATGTCGTTCACTATCACACATTACATTTATTGTTATTTATTAACCTTCGACAGAGTCTACATATATCTCAGATGAATAGCTGGGATTTGTAGACTTCATTTTGTCAATATTTCCTCACGAAAAAAAACGTACTCAATACGATTGCAAGCGAAAATACTGGAAATAATACATAACATATAAGTAGAAACAGAAATCTTTGATCAGACAAGGAACACGTTAAACTATTACTATCACCTCCATTTTAAAAACATTATTTAAGTGTAGTAACCCTAAAATTATTTTAAATTTTATAATAAATATTCTATTAAGAAACTTTTAATTTTTTCTAATATTTCTCATAACTAATTTGTCAGTTTCCTTTTGTAGTTATAAAAGCACTGAATGATTTTGAAGTTCATTTCTCTCTAAACTATTGCACTACGTTTGGTTCGTAAAACATTTCAATACTAATGTTACAACCAAAGGTACAAGTAGAATCAAATTCTGCGCAATAGCCGTAATCTTTGATCCATGAATTTAATCAAGGAATGATAATATCTTAATTAACCAGTGACAATACCAATCCCGATAATATCAGCGACTGACAGAGCTTGAAATTTGATACTCTAAAAATTTGGAGAAATTCAGTATTCGATAAATAATATCTAAGAAAAAAAATCAAATATAAGCGGATATAGAATAATCTAAATAATCTCTTGAAATCATGATCCATCAAAAGAGTGACGATGAGATCATCTGGTCGAATGCCTCCCCGTATCTTTGTAATGAAATATGTAACTTAAAACATAATTTTATTTGTTTCAATTTTTATTATTAGCCTCAAATGAGAAGATTTTAGTTTACTTTAAAAATTGCTGGAAAAGAATTTTTCGATTGAGCCAAACAAAGAAGCGGAAGTTGAAAGAGCAATTTCAATTAAATTGCTCAATGGTCGATTGTTTTCATTGTCTTTTCTGCTTTCGAGTGTAGAAATGAAGCACCAGCGAGTGTATTTTTTATGAAACGCTCACCCTTTAACATACAATTTTCAAGTGATCTACACAATTTTTAATTTGCTCCAATTGTTTATTCTTTTTTTGCATCAAATTCAGAACATATCCTAGAGTTTTCTTTCAAAATGGAACTACTATTAAACATTATTATTTTAGAGATAAGAATTGATATATCAATTTTCGCCAATATATAGATAATTATGAAACTATAACAATATTATTCCATAATCTATTTTAAAGTTCACTTTCTATTCGAAGATACGATAAAAATCATCCTTTGACAAACACATTTCAACATAAAAAAAGGAAAATATTCTAGTAATTATAAGTCAAAAAACAAGAATGTGCAAGGATGGCTCAAAATGGCTATTATTTATTATTATTATACCATTAAGCCGAATTCATTTCGGGGTAAGTGTGACTCACTCGGCTCTAGCCGGGGATCAAGGAATTTATATGAGAAAAGTGAGAAAGGGAAGTATAAGACACGATATAAGAGGGGGTATAGATATTTATATGAATCTAGAATTCCCATGTTAATTAATTGATTCAAATAATGTAATCATATTATAAAATTATTATCGAGATACGTTCAAGAATAAAAGTATATCTAATCCTTACTCTCTTTCCCAAACATTTATTTCATTTAAGTATATATATATATTTAATTTAAGTATATATATTTAAGTATAAATTGAATTTTTGAACTTATTTGGATATTAATTTTTTTACAGTATTACATTATTCAATTTCATAAGTTAAATAATAGCTTATTTGGGGCCATTCTTGCACATGATTATTTTCCATCATAGAGCTACTGACGTATACGATTTTTTTACATTTTTCGAATTTTATAACTTTTAGTGAATTTCTTCAAAAAATGTTATCATTAAAAAAAACTATTATTTTTTCAAAGTCTGCAATGCATAATAAACCATCCAATTAATTTTTAGATCCTTTTATTCTTCGTTCTCCTTGATAATGCTTATTGTCCCGAAATGTTTCTGTAAAAATGTATAGCCATCTGTAAACGTGTGTTTTTTAAAAACTTTTAATTTTAGAAATGCAATATGAAGCAGGCGGGAAAAAAGCGATCATCGTAGCGATATACAAAAGAAAGTGAGATAAAAGCGACTGAAAGAATTACAGAGGGATCAGCTTATTAAGTACCGTAAGTAAAATATACTCCAAAATACTTATTTGTAGGGTAATGAAAATAAGAGAAGAAAAGATTTGGGAAGTAAAAAGTGGGGTTTATGCCAGTAAAGTCATATATGGATCAAATATTTAGCTTAAGCCAAATCGCAGAAAAAAGTTTGAGAGTAGGAAAAAAAGTTTTCTGTTCATTTGTTGACCTAGAAAAATCTTTTGACAAGGTAGATAGAATTAAACTTTGGGAAGTCCTGAAAGAATACGGAGTAAATGGATGGCTCCTACAAGCTATAATAACGATATATACGGGTGGGAAAGCGAGTCTAAGGGTAAATGGGAAATTGAGTGAATGGTTCGATAAATGCAAGGCGTTAGACAAGGATGCGTAAAGTCTTCATGGCTATTTATATTATTTATGGACAAGTGTTTGAGAATGGCTCTTTTCCACGAAGAAGGTGTGGATCTTG
>JAWWLR010000092.1:44819369-44832206 GCA_035041075.1 Acraspis erinacei | reverse complement strand
TAGTATTGCTAAACTAAAATAATACTACATTTATTACTAAATTAATAGCTTTTGCTTCAAGTGTGAAAGAAAATTGTAAGTACCTGATGAATGCATCGACTCTCTAGAATATCTGTACATATGTGTGGAAAGAATGTGTGAATAAATATAATAACAAAACATTTCTTCCTTGTTTGGTCCCCTTTCTTTTTCTATAGCATAATTTATAAAACATAATTGATTTAATGAATGATTTAGCTGTCGATTATTCTTTAGCATTAAATTTCTGATACAGTGTAATTACCCGAGGTGCATGCAAAGAGAAAATTCAATATAGCAAGGAAACATTGTCACTCTTATATATTTAAAGTATCTCTTATACAGGGTATAATTAAACCTTTTTTAATTAAGCTTAAAGAAGAATTTACAATCAAATCGAAAGAAAACACACAAAAACTGATACAATTTTAAATACTAATTTTTCATTTAATATTTTGTTTCTTCATTTTGCAAAAACCTAATTTTTGAACAAAATGCAATTAAGAAGACTCTCATTTAAAACGGATAAGCCTCCAAGTCATTAAGATTTTCATCTAGAAACATTGCGTGTCTATCAGTGATTGGTATTTTAAATATCAGATTAAGCTCATGATTATCATTCTAATTTTATCGAAGATTCGAATACCTACAATTCTGTTACTAAACTTTCATTTACGTATAGAATTGATAAGATTGCAAAGTTCATAGTTATGCTTTGATATCATGATTCAATCATTGATTGCCAATGCTTCTGGACATATATAAGCCCCGGTTAGCATCCTCGTATCATTTCAGATTCGACCATCAGTAGCCAGACAAAATGTTCAATTTCCTTGCAATTACCATTCTGGTGGTGGTCGCAGTTGGTGAGTTAATTACATATATTTTAAATTTTGTATGCTGTTCATTCAGCTGACGTTTACCTCAATGATTAAATAAAAATGTATTTAACTTTTTAAATCTCGTAAAAACAATTTTACTCTTTATTTAACTCGATATTTGTTTGTAGCCAATCCAATTGGGAAAAATGATGGGCGGATAGTTGGTGGCCTGGAAATTCAAATCGAGGATGTTCCTTACCAAATCAGTCTCCACAAATACTCGAGCCACACATGCGGTGGCAGCATTATTTCTGAAAATTTTGTTCTCACTGCAGCCCATTGCGTTTCTGACGACCCTGCAAGAATGTTCACAGTTCGAGCAGGCTCATCTAATCAGAAAAAAGGTGGCAGTCTTCATAAGGTTGTGAAAATCATCAAGCACAGTTTTGGACACACGGCTACTGGTGTTCCTTACAATGATATTGCCTTGTTGGAAGTTAGCCCCTCGTTCCAATTTGATGTTAAACGTGCACCAATTCCTCTTAACACATTCAAAGAAGAAATTGAAACAGGAAGCATAGCTCTTGTCAGTGGTTGGGGAAGAACTGATTCTAAAATGAGACCAGCTTATCTTGAAGCAGTGGAAGTACCAATGATTTCTAGAGAGGAATGTATAGAAGCTTATAAAACACAGGAACAGCTTCCCGTAGGAGAAATTTGTACTATGTATCAGGTTGGAGGAAAAGACGCTTGTCAGGGTGATTCTGGTGGCCCCTTGGCCTTCGATGGTCATCTGATTGGAATTGTCTCTTGGGGAATTGGTTGCGGTGTCAAAGGAAATCCTGGAGTGTATACTGATGTGTCTCATTATGCTGAATGGGTCAAGGAAAATGCTGGACTTTAAGGAAATTATAATTTGGAGGAAGTCAGAATCAAACTTTATTATTGTCTTATGACTGTTTTATGAAAGATACAAATCGAATTTTGATTTACTGTTTAATTCTAAGACTTTTAAAGTCATGACTGCAATTAAAAATAGTTAAGCTAAGAATATATTGTACATAATACCTGTCTATGTGAAGTTATGAAATAACATTTTTATTTTACAGATGAATTATTCTTGTTAATGTATTCTAAGAAACTTTATTCCCTTTCAAACCATCTCGTTTTTTTTAGATAGTTTCATTTTATAAATTTTCAATATAAAGTAAAAAAAATATAAGAAAGTAATGCGAGGATTTTTGAACTAGGTAATTGCATCTAGTTATCTAATTTAAAAAAAATTAATGATATGCATTTCACTACTGTTTCCATCGTCTATAATTTTTGATCCGACATTCAATAAAAATTCTCGATGAAACAATTTCAGATAAAAATTCTGGGCACATTCTATGGTTTTCTATTTGTGTAAAAATAGAAAAAATGATGGCACTTATTACGGATTGAAAAGATAGGAAAATCAATATCATCTTAATGGAAAAAACGTTTTGGCATTTATCAATTAAATTATCATTCTGACTGCGATTTTTTATTGAAATTTTTTTTTTTTTGACAAATAATATAATAATAACATGTAATGTTATTAAATGAAGATAATTGTATAGAATAAGCACACCTACATCTTACTTTCCCTAAAGTTATTAAATCATTTTTCTTCTGATATTTCCAATAATCAGAAAAAGAAGCATTTTTACATAAAAGAAATTAATCTTTAATCCAAGCTTCAGATGCGGTTATATTTTAAAATGAGGAAAGGTTTTCTCATACCTAGAAAGAAATATTTTTGTCCTTTTAGTCTTAAAACCTCTTTATGAATGAACTTGTATTTTTTTCTTAATATGTTACGTAAATAACCTGATTAGATTACGAAGTTAATAATCTATGAATCATAGGACTGTACTTACTCGAGCATCTGCAAGTACATATAAATAGTCTTTTCGAATGACAAGCATATTCGTACTTGAATCGATAAATAAGAATCGATAAATAAGAATACTTTTAAAATTATTGATAAAATCAACGAAAATAGACCCAGTATTAATGACTGCAAATTTTAGAGGAAAACTCTAAGCGTGGCCCATAAGAAAAAATTAAGCATAAATTGTTTAATTAAAAAATGTATACGGATTCTAACACTTAACTTCAATTTTAGGTATAAAGTGCAATTCGTAGCCACTTTTAATGATCAAGGACTGATTTGAAAACATGTTTTTCTAACAAATTTTTCTCAATGTCCGTATAATACATAAGTGTTTTTCATAAAATTCTTTTTTTTAGATTTTCTATAACCGTTAATCGGCAATTAATTTATTTTGATGAGAAAAATATTCTTATGAAAAAAATCCGATGGTTATTCATAAGCTTCAACTTGTCATTTGATGACAAAATTTAAATGAAGAGGTCAAATTTATCCTTATTTTTTAAAATTATGAAGCTTTCAGAAATAATTACTTATCTCTTCGATCACAACTTCTACATTTTTAATGTAAGCCACTCTTGTCCTGCAATTAAAGAATATTTAATTCAAAACCTTTTAACTTCTATAAATTCTGGTTAAAGGAAAGTCTGTTGTACCATATTCTTGATATCTTTAAATATGCCAGGTATGTCAAGTCCAAATTTTAATAAAAAAGTTGATTTTTAATCTAACAGTTAATTGATTAACAACAAAAAATGTCTGCGATAAATTTTATTTTATTTCACAGGAATTTACCAAATTTTAGGAAAGATTCGAGTCAGTTTAAAAAGTATTTAGGGCTTCTATAAGTCTGGAAGAAATTAAAAAATATTTTCGAAACTTTCGGAAATCACTCAAAGCTTCAAAATATTTTAAATAATTCCTGAAAGTTAATTTTTTGATATAAAAAAATATTTTAAATGTTACCTGGAATCTTAAAAATTTATTATCATGAAATCATTCCAAATCCTTTAAAGCTTCCAAATTTTACTTTGAAAGCTTAAAAAATTTACGTTTTTATTTTATTTTTTTATTTTCTCAAATTCAAAATAATTTAAAATCTTTTCAAAACGCATAAATATATCTTAAAAATATTCGAATTTTTCCTAAAACTTTGTAAAATTACAAAATTTTATTCTTTTAAAATCTTTTACATTCTTTTTCGAAATTTTTTAAACTTGTTCGGAATCGTTTGTAATTCTTACTTGAATATAATTTGTCTAATTTAAAATCAAGTGAAATTTCGTCAGGGACCTTTAAAAAAGTTATGTTCTTGAAACCTTCGAAAATACTTAAAAATTTATTTTTATGAAATTTCTTATTTTTAAATTTTTTATGAATAATCTAAAACCTTTTTTATGTGTTCGTTATTAAGTTGAAGATATTTTTTCAATCAAATATAAAAAAGTTACCATAGACTTTTCTCAAGAATTTATTGATTTTTTAATTTGTTAAAAACATTATTTTTTAATTGTATAGATCGTTTAAAATATGAAAAATTTGAAAATGTTTAAAATCTTCTAATATATTTTTAAAAAATCTCTTAAAATTAATTTTCCACTATAAAAATAATTTTAAATTGTCCCGATAATATGAAGAAACTGTTTTTATTATTTGAAACTTAAAAAATCTTTTTTTTGAAATTTCTTTAAATATTGTTAGGTTTAAAATTGTTCTTGAATCTTTTTAAAACTTCTGAATATCTCTTCAGTTTATTCACTTTTTTCTATCTTTTTCTAAATTGGCAAAATTTTCCTATTTTTTCCATGAAATCATTTGAAATTATTTGAATTAGTTGAGGTGAATCTAATTTAAAATAATATAGAATCATGCGAATTCTTCTCAGAAATCTTACAAAATTGTATTCTCTTGAACAATTCAAAAATTCATAAAAGGCTTCTTTTTTCAAAGAAATATTTTTTAAGAATTTCTCAATCCTATAATTTGTTTACAATTGTTTTTATTGTAAGATGTAGGGTCACATGGCGCACTGGTAAAGAATTTTATTTATTGTACAAGATGGGATAATTATCTCTAACAATGTAATTTTTTACTAACTCAATAATTTTGCTGAGAATTAAATTTCTCCCAGCTAATCCAATTGCAGGAACTCAATGTCAGGTAGTCGGTAGAAAGAAAATCTCAATAGAAGAAGTCTCCTATCAAATCAGCATTCGAAATGGTGTACGACATAGTTGCGGTGGAAGCATAATTTCAAAAAAATATGATCTTGCTGGCAAATTTTCTTCGGGATTTGATTGTGGTGTCATAGGAAAGGCTATAATTTATACGGAAGCAGTTTAATATGCTTCTTGGATTAAAGAAAATACCAGATTATGAGGACAACATTTTTTTAGAGATGTATTATGTATAGGACTAGGTTTTTAGGCTAAGAAAGAAAAATAAAGTTTATCTCCCTAGTAAATAAATAAATTCGATAATACATTTTTTAATATTAATAAACTTTTTGTCTTGAAGACTGTTATGCATTGCTTAAAATATCTATGGTACTACATACACTATCTTGTTAGTTGAATATTTAAATATCGTATGAAATTTAAGAAATCGATTTCATATGAGTTCAGGCAGTCTGACACTGATGATGAGATTTTTTTAACACACACAAAAATTTAGTGAATTTGAGGTTATTTGAATATTTTGGTGCATTATAAGAAATTAAATTAAATTTTCTTCAAGAAGTGAACATAATTCAATTTTCTTTTAAGAAGCTTGTAGTGAAATCTGCACTCTTTGAAACTCTTTTAAAAATTTCGAAAATTTTAAAATATTACTTAAATCACGTAAATGTTTAGAAAAAAATAGAAAATAAATTTTCTGAAGGTCACCTTTGATTTTTTCCTTTATTTTTTTATTCGCCGATGAAGATATCTTGTGCGTTTCTTCTGAGCTAAACTTTGCCTTCTTACATGAAAACTCACTTTTTATAATATAAAATAAATTCTTCAAAGTTCAAATCTTTTAGATGTTAATTAAAAAAATGTATGAAATTGATCATTTCTGCCGTTCTGTTTTAATTAATTTTATTCCTTACTTTACACATTAAGAACACGAAGGAGAAAAAAGAAAAAAAGGTGAAAAATGAAAAACTAGTGAAGAAGTAAAATTAATTCTACTAGACATATTCTGTAAGTAGCGTGACTATAATGTTATGAAATTAATGGAAAATTTGACAAAAAATTTCAGAAGCTTTTACATAATCTTTTGTTACATATAAGATCATAAAATATTCGTTACTCGAAGGAAAAACTTTTTCTTATGAGATTCGCAATATTCCGAGATAATATATCAGAAAAGTTCGCAATTTTAATTGAAAATTATGAAATTTGTAACCTAACTTTACTTAAATACCGGTGTTATTCAACGATATTGAAATAATAATATAATAATAAATGGCCGAAATTATAAAAATATTAAATATTTAATAATTTAGGATTTTCTTAAATTCAATTATACAAACATGAAGAATCATTTTTTGGTTCAAGAGAATCAGATTATGTATTATTATTTTTATTATTATTTCTTAAAAAGAAATAAAATATTATTCTATGAGATATAAAAAATGTTAAATTCAAAGACTTTCTTAAGTAGAAAATTTTTTATTTTTCGGAATTTTAAAGTTTGTTTATTAACTTTTACTTTCAGAAGATAACAATTTCGTTACTAAATGTTTTCGAAATTTTATTTTTTTCAGTAATTTGAAATTTTCTATTTCGTTAATTATATTTTCTGTATGTTTTACATAGCTTATTTTTATTTCTCTGCAAAATTAGATTTAAATTAGTTTTATTACTCATTTGAGTAATAAAACTATGAAAAGAAGATTTAAAAAAAATTAATTTTATGTTCGAAAAGGCAAGTATTTTTTATACAGAAATACTTTATTCAGAGCACAACTCAGAAAATATCTAACTCATATACTTATGAATATAAAAAATGAAGAAAATAATTAATGGTGGTAGTTTTATTAAAATTAAAGTTTTTAGTTTCTCCTGAAAATTAAGCCAGCATGATAATTTTTCAATTTTATTGTTCTTTTAAGAAACTTGAAAGAGTATAGATTGCACCTTGAGGTATGTCAAATAAAATTTAATTACGACAAGATATTCAACTTTGAAAAATAATTGATGATTTTATTCTTAATTTATTAGAAGGCATCTACTTCTTACTACAATAATTCAATATTGATAACGCAACATTAGCCGTAAATTTGTTTGTTACTTTTTTATTTGTGAATAACAATCTATCTCATATTTAATAAAAGAATAGAAATTGAAAATCTAGAAATATCTGTATTTCTGTGATAAATTTTCTGCTCCTGTTGTGAAGAGGACCATATTAATAAATAAATTTTTTTTAAATTACATAAAAATTTAAATGGAAACAAACTAGAAAGTTCCCTAAAGTATTATTAATTCAGACAGAAATAGACAATATTTCTTCATTTTTCGATAACATAAGATATTAATTTCACTGATTCTGTTTTATTCTTAATTTCATCAAACACAATACAATATTTTATTTTAATTTATAATCTTATTATTTTAAAGATTTGAGGTATAATAATACTTCTTTTAGTATAGCCACTGACCCAAATTTATTCACGTATTCTTGTTCGCCATAGTCCAGAGTCTAAATACATCCGATTGACAGTATCAATATGACCTTCAGAAAATTATGATTAGCGGTTGTGATAATATCTTATAAATAAGATCTGGAAAAGTGCGAATGTCCAAATGCAATTGGGTCTGCAGTCATCGAAAATGATTGGAACCCTCGCAGTCTTTGCCTTAGTGGCATGTATATTGGGTAAGTCTTTAAAAAAATATAAAAAGTTTTAGTTAAAAAAATGTAAGTAAAAAATAATTCTTCCTTTCATGTTTATTCCATTTACTGGTTAATGTGTACATCAAGACGTTTACTGATAATAAGTAGAATTTTTTTACCCGTTTCTGGAAAGAATAATACTTTTACAAAATTTAACTTTGAGAATACCAAAACTTTGATGTAATATAGTGTTGCATTTTAAGATAGAACTATCTGGCTCAAAATATGAATATGAGGTTGATCTGCTCTCTAAAATGGTCATAAATAAAAAATAAATTAATATGCTTACAAACTTGCGACAGTAACCTTTTATTAATTTAATGTTGGCAGCTGTCTTGAATTTCTCGCTGTCATCTTTTTTATTTCCTATATAGTAATCTGGCAACGGAACACCAGATAGTACCTTGTGGTTCAACACTTTTTTCATGTTTACTTTTGACGTTTTACCCATTTTTATTTGCCAAAGTTCTTTTTACAACAACCGAGTATATCATGACTTATGAAAAGTGTCCCAATTTGTTTCAATCTCACATTTAATATTAAAACCATCCAGTTTCGATCTCAGCAACTACTTTAGAGCAAAGGATTTCCAATAAAGTTATATTATCGAACGCAAAGACCTCAAACCTTAATCGGCAAGTTCTTATGCAGGAAATTTAATTATTCTTTACAATTGTAAAATCATTTTGATAATAAATGTTGATCATTTTATTCTAATGAGTATCAATCTGCTGTAAATCACTCGCATCTTTCTTGAAAATTGAAAATAGATACCAGGGTTTCCTGTTAAACTTTTAATGTAATTCAAATATAACTAAACTCTTAATTTTGATATTATTAAAAAAATGTATAAGCTGCTTTACAGCGTGTGGTATAATATATAAAATAACAACAATCTCAATTTGAAGAGATTCAAAGCACCGTAAACTTCTTTCTAGCTGATCCATCTACAGCCCTCGATGGACGGATAGTTGGTGGCAAGGTAGTCAAAATTGAAAGTTTTCCCTACCAAGTTAGCTTGAGACACTTTGGATTGCACTACTGTGGAGGCAGTATTATATCTTCTAATTATGTTCTTACGGCAGCTCACTGTGTAGATGGTTTCAATTTTTTTTACCAAATTCGAGCAGGATCATCCCACAAACTCATTGGAGGAACTCTGCACAATGTTAAGAGAATAATCAAACACACTGGATATATGGTGACTAAACAAGGTGTACCTGTAAATGACATTGCTCTAATTCAAGTCAGACAGCCTTTCAAATTCGACAAAACTCATGCTGCGATTCCTCTTTATGAAGGAGTATCCGAAACTGGTATTATTGCCACCATTAGTGGATGGGGAACCACCAACTCAGAAATATCTCCAAATTATTTACGAGCAGTAGATGTACCCATAATTAGTAAAAACGAATGCAAAGAAGACTATAAAAACCTAACTGTTCTTCCTGTGGGACAAATTTGTGCTGCTGTTCCAGAAGGAGGAAAAGACGCTTGTCAAGGAGATTCTGGTGGTCCTTTGGCTATCAATGGAAAATTGGCTGGTATTGTATCCTGGGGGAGTGGCTGTGGTGTCAAAGGAAAACCTGGAATTTATACTGAAGTAGCTCACCATTTAGTGTGGATACGAAGATACGTCAGTTTGTGATTATATCATGATAATTTGATATAGCGTATTAATTAGCGGATAACATTACATTTTCACGTAATAATATACAAATATAGTACAAGATTACTATTATTTCTAATTTAAACTTGACAGTTCAATTACTTCAACATTTTTGATGTTGTTGAGAAACATGGTTTTATTTATCACACAAATTTTTCACAGATTAATAAAGAAAAGGGCTATTGTATGTATTTTTTTCATTATTTTAAATAGTTTAGAATGCTTTTTAACTTTTTCAAATCCTTGCACTTTTTTTACTTGCTTGAAGTCTTCTGAATTTGTCCGAATTCTCTTCTACATCTCAATTAATCTAAATTCTCTGTATCACCTCACTTCCCTGAGTTCATCTAAATTCTGCAAATTCCTTGCATTATTTAAAATTTTTTGGAACTCCCACAATCATTTGAATATTTTGAATTCGTGTATTTCTTTAAATTGATGAAATTTTATGAATTTTGAAAATTCCCGGAATTCCAAGGAATTAACAACAATACAATGAATTCAGAAAGCTTTACAAGCATTTCATGAATCTATTGATTTCAGACAAATCATAATATTTCAGGAATTCAGATAAATAGAAGGAATTTATTAAATTTTAAGAATTTCCTGAATTCCTTAATTATTTTGAATTCGGACAATTCAAAGAATTTCAGAATTTCAGGAATTCAGGAATTAATTAATTCTTAAGATTTAGAGAATTCAAAGAATAGAGAATTCAGATAATTTTATATCTTACGGCAAATAGTCCACTTTTAAGTTATAAATTTTATAACTTTTTTTTAAAATGCTTAGTGGTAAATTTCTTAAATTTGTATGCCTAAAATAATTTCTTTCTTTTTATATCTTCCAAACTTTACCCGTTCTTTAATATCGAATACTTCGAATTGGGATTTATTTAATTATTTATTTAAAGCTTTTAGTCTTGCTTGTAATAAAAGTTTTTTATTCATAATAGATTTGAACAATTTAGTTATTGCCACTGAACCTAATATCAGAACTCCATGAGGCATAACAAAGTAATAAAACAATAAACAGCATATTAGCTTCAAGATAAAATAGAAGGGCATTGTGAGTAAAATGTCAAACATATTTATTTAAAAAATATGACTTCCCTATTATTAATTTCATTTTATTGTACAACATTAGGTATTTAAAATTTATTTAAAATTATTGAATTTATTATTAAATGAACATTATTTTGAATAATGAAACAAATCGATTCAGACAAACAATAGCATCTCTGCGAACGAACTTCATACTGTGAACGTAATTTATTAATGGCGTACAATTATAGATTATTATTTATAATTGATACGAATTTGTAAAAAATATTTTACCTCCCTTCGTATCTTGCGAAGAGTAAGTGTGAATTATTTTCGATTTCTGTTAGGAAAATAAATAAATGGTTTTTACTTCTAAATTTTCTCCATTTCTCCCCTCTATTCTTTTATATTCACTTTTATTTAAAGACCAGCATACCTAAGTTGCTATGTTGCATTAATGACCAATCTTTTTCAAATTCTAGTTTGCACTGATGAACTAAATGCTTTTACAGCTCTCTCAAACTTGATAAATTTATTCGTTGCTATAAGTCCTAAAAAAACTATATATGTGTCCTTTTAATTTAAGATTTGTTTCAAAAAGAAAATTAAACTCTTTTACAATCAATTTCAACGATTCTGTTTTATTTATGAATTTGTCTACCTCTGGTTGAAACATTTTGTTTTCATTTTGCTGATACGAGGATTTCCATTTGATTATTATTATTTCCTAGCTCGTAATAAACTGTTTATGTTAATTCACGTGTTAATCATAGTCCATAGTCTCTTATGATTAAAGTCGCAAAATTGTTGTTTAAAAAATATTTAGCGAAGTGCTTTTCATATAATATGTTCTTTTTCTTAATTTGAGTTTAAAGCTATCTAAAAAACTATAATTTTCCTTTTACCTTTTTTAATTTACTTTTTATTCGCTCCAAATAAAAGGAAGAATAAGACAATTTCTTGAACGTACGAATCTGTTTGCAAAACTTAGTATTGTCACATACTAAAATTAAAATTATATAGCATCAGAAAAACTTTAAAGCAAATCCGACTATAAGTATCAACAAAATTAATTTTTTTATCTTAAACTATTATTTCCAGCTGAATCATCCGATGCCCTTGATGGAAGGATAGTTGGTGGTAAGCCAGTAAAAATGCAAGACTTTCCGTATCAAGTTAGCCTGAGAAATTTAGGCATTCACACTTGTGGTGGAAGTATATCTTCTGAGTACGTTCTCACTGCAGCTTACTGTATAGAAATAAACATGGAATTGTGCTATGGAATTCGAGCAGAATCATCAGACAAACTGTTTGGAGGAACCAAGCACTGTGTCAAGAAGATAATCATAAAGAGTGGATATCATGTGACTAAAGAGGATGTCCCTGTAAATGAAATTGCTTTAATTCAAGTCAAACCACCTTTTAAATATGGAAAAACTCGTGCTACGATTCCTCTCTTCGAAGGAGCAGTTAAAACTAGTAGCAATGCCACCATTAGTGGTTGACAAATAGCTGATACTTTATTATCTCCAAGCAATATACGGGCATTGAATATTCCTACAATTAGTAACGAAGAGTGTCAAGAAGCCTACAGAAACCTAACTGTTCTTCCCGAGGGACAAATTTGTACTTCTGTACCAGAAGGAGGAAAAGACGCCTGTCAAGGTATCATTTCTTGGGGAATTGGATGTGCTGAAAAAGGTCATCCTGATGTCTACACTGAAGTATCTTATTATTTAGACTGGATCCGAGGTTATGTCACCTTTTCATAACGTGAAAACCTAAAGATTGAAAGTTTTTCATTTAATTTTATTATTTATACTAAGAACATGCAAAATAAATAAAGGCATTTTCAAACAATGATTTTTCTTAAACAGTGTATAAAAAATTGATTACTTTCAGATAAAAATTTCCCTTCTTATGTACATAAAAAAGGTTAAATATTTTTATTAATTATGAACTTCCAAATCGTTTATAAATGTAATATAATCTCTATCGTGCATAAGAGTGTTCAGAGTTTTCAGAGCAGAACCTATATAGATCTTAGAATCGCTGGGAGTCCACATTAAAGGCCATCATACACAATTATTTCATTTTCATGCAATCAATTTTTCTGGTTGTCATTGTTATCAACAAAAATAAGTATCAAGACGCCTATCACAAATCCATGTTTCCAACTCAAAAAGGAGAATAGACGCTTGTCAGGTTTATTCTGATAGTCATGTGGATATTAATGATTAATTGCCGGTTAGATTTTTATTTTTTCCTTAGAGATCGCTTGACCTAAAAAAGGAACTCCCATAGTACACAAGTGTATAATCTGGATCGGAAAGATGTCGTAAAAAGCTCACTTTTTTGTATTTGTCCAAAGGAATTGATAAAAAAGGCATAATAAATAATTATATCTCTCTTGAATTATTATAATAATGTTGTCACAGGCTTAAGATGGTTACTGCCCAACATGTCGAAGGCATTTTTGTTAGA
>JAWWLR010000092.1:44786481-44797881 GCA_035041075.1 Acraspis erinacei | reverse complement strand
TTCAAAAGATTTTTGTTGTCTTGTCATGTCAACTTCCTATCGATGCAACTGAATTTGAAAAACTTTGCACTTCCACTTCCAAAATTTATGTCTTACACAACGATTGGTATCCCATGCCTTCAACTGTGCACAAGATATTGATTCATGTTTTAGAAATAATTAAAAATAGTGTCTTACCTATAGGGATGCTTGGAGAACAAACTTCTGAGAGTAAAAACAAAGATTACAGGGAGTTCAGAAAATATCATGCCAGAAAGAATAATCGATCGCATAATCTCGAAGACTTATTCAATAGATCAATGGGGTTTCCAAACCCTATTGCATCTAAGATGAGTGCTTCTTCTCTAGTACGCAATAAGAAACACTTGGCCCTTCCGAAATCAGTAAAAAAGTTACTTTCAGTTCCAGAAGTTACTAATCTCATTCATCCAGATGTAGAAATTGATTCAGATATGGAAGAAGAATCATCTGAGGAATATGAATAGCTTGATATATCTAAGACACAAAACTCTTTAGATAACTGTATCATCCAGATGCGTGAGAGGCGAGGGGACCCACCTTAATCTGAAATCCCAATAAGTGAGATACGGGTGTCTCACTATAATCTAGCACCTTCATACGTGATAGGCGAGGGAAATCACTATAATCACGCACCCCGATAAATGAGACCTGAGGAAATTCACTAGAATCCAATATGTTTAGCCTAAACCATCAACTTTTCAAAATTTTTGGCACTATTTCGGATCCATTATTTATAGTTTTTTATTTTTGACCAAAAATCCGCAATCAGGTATCACGAAAACCACTGAGTAAGTATTTCTAGCCCAATCCGTTAAATATTCTACATTTTTCACGCCCTGTTAGATCCTCCATTTTTAATTTGAATTTTATACTAAAAATTCGTCAGAGACCCCTAAGACCGCCGAGTGAGCACTTTTATCCTCATCCATCAACGTTTCTCAAATTTCGCCACCATTTTGAATGCACTATTTTGAATTATATATTTTTTATTAAAAATTCGTAATCAGTAACCACTGAAACCCGCACGTCAGCACTTTCAGTCCAATCTGTCAACTTCCATTACATTTTGCGCTACTTTGAATCCACCATTTTGAATTTTCTATTTTTCTATAAAAATTCATAATCAGAAACCCTGAAAACCCACTATTAAGCACTTTGAGCCAGATTGTTCAATGCTTTTAATTTTGGCCAGGCTTGCGGGTCTCCCGGCCCACTGTGCACTGGTGAGACCTATACGTAACTGGGCGTGTCTCAAAGACGCATTCAGAACGTATCATTAGTGAAGGAGTCTTTCCGAAGCAGGTACAAGCGTCTTTGTCAGGAAATTTGCTTTTCAAATCTGTCGGCTTTGAAGAAGGTATCTGGAACTTACATGCTTGCCATCTCCGTTCTACTTTGCTCGTTTGCGATGGTCGAATGGATGAAAAACAATCGTTCGGCCCTCGATATCGCCACACATAAGATCATGCATATGCAGAAGAGCTTGCACATCAATTTCTCCACTCCACGATTATTTATACCACGCTGTCAAGGCGGGATTGGACTTCTGTATCTCTAATGTCTTTATAACCGAATTTCTCTGGGCATATCTTACATCGTTGCAAATGGAAAAGTTCCCATTATAAAAATATACGGGAAACATGAGATTATAAGCAAATGAACGCTGCTTTAGAAAGCCGTGAAGCAGGTGGCCGAGACCCACGGTCCGAATGTTAATATTAGAAGTGAGGAAAGTGCATTACTCCATCTGGATACCTCACTTTTTAAAGCCCAAGAAAAAACACCTTTTCGAAGAAGGTAACTTTTGCTATCCTAAGATCATCAGGATTTAATTAAGGTACAGAGGTTTTCATTTTCACATGCCAAGATAGTTTTTATTTCTACTGCAGTGTATCGTGGCCACATTTTACGTTAAGAATTTCGCAGAGGTAGGTGCAGAACGTGTCATATACATTCTGAGTACCTACAACACATACTATCGGGTGTCCCACACATGCGGTAACGACATATCTCTACATACATAAGGTGGCCCTAAGAGTGATTTACTAGCATCTTTGTCGCTCTTACAGTATTGGCCGCGGCCCTGCGCTGGCGAACACTCTGAGGGAGATAGAGTCAAATGTCCAAAACGAAGAGTGCAAAATTTTCTGAAAATACTATTTTCAGTCTCCGTTGTACACTCGAGACAAAGGGAAATGAGGAGACGTTAAAAGGGAGCTGCAACGACTGTACCAAAATATTCGGTTCAAGTAATTGAATCGCTAAGTGTAGAAATGGAACTACTGAAACTTTTGGCCAAAATAAATACATCATGTATTCACAGAGATTCGAATACTCTCTATTTAGCGATTCAATTGTCCTTGTGATTGGTGCTCTCGGAGGTGAGAAACTATGGCTGGTTCGTAACATTCAAGCTCTACTTCCGTCCAAAAAGATGCCAAGGCACATGCAAAATGGGCGCAGAGACCTATCATTCTTGGGATGCTCCATGTCCTTCAGACACACGGGTTTTTCGTCGCCCCTTAATTGTTATTCCACCGTGAACTAAGGCTGCCCATCTCATGATCGTGAAAAGTAGCCATAAGCATGATTTTCGCGACAGCAAGAGAGATTTACTTGCTTGCATGCTAAACCGCCGAAAAATTGTTTTTCTTAACTGGCAATTCTAAAATTTTCTATGATATTAGTATTCATAAATATATTTATAATATATATTTAACATTTATTTCAAAGTGATCGACACGCATAAAAAATTAAAACTATGAGATATTTCTTATCATTGACTAAATCAAGCGGTAGATATTAGGGTGCGTAAAAAAAATTTGTTGTTAAGGCTGTTGAAACGCGGTGCACCGAACTGGCGAAATCCAGGAGACACTCAAAACTTATCAGCGGTCGATGATAATGCGGTTTTGAGTTTTTAAAAATGCACTCTGAAGATTTTCCCGAAACCGATAGGGGTTTCACGGTTGTGGTATATGCGCTTGCTCTCTAATTTTTCGAAACTAATCGAGTAACTGCTAAAAAATTAGAGTAAAGTAGTTAAGCAAACTACATGTATGGAGCACCAAGGCGACTCAAGCTGTTTTGCGCTGATCGCTCATCCGTACTTGATCGTACTACCAAGAATGTACACTGTCAGTAAAGTTGCACTCCTCTTGGCGGGAATTTTAAATTCGAATAAAAATGCGACTTGTGTTCTTTATTTTTGTAATTGTTTATTAACATGCCTTACTTGGTCTCGGAAAAGGAAAACTTTGGAAAGTGATAAAAGAATGCCTCGCTGATAATAATTGATAATAATTTTTCATTAAAAAAAAATTTAATTAAATATTTACATAGCTTTTTATGCTGTAACGTGCAAAACACATATGAAAATGGCGCATTAGGTAGAATCGTATAAATAAGGTAAGTATTGTACAATCTATTATGGCTTTATAGAACATTAATATTAATCGAATACATTTCTTATTGAAAATAACAATATCTGCAGATTTTTGCAGTTCTTCAGAAACCATCGTCCTTTAAACATCGAGATGTAGAATAGAAATTATTCTACACAGCAGACGTCGAATTTATTAACAAATTTTTGCAGCAAAAACAATGAATCTCTGCGAGTCCACTATAAGAATAATGGATCTTTGGGAATGAGGACGTGGAAAATAGTTTGCAAATTTTTCCTGCAAAAATTGTTACTAAATTCGACAGCTGTTATGCAGAGTAATTTCTCTTTTAATTATTTATAAGGGCGTAGACAATAGTTTATAAAAAGTAAGCGCCGATAATGTAGTTATCTGCTCATATGTTGTAAGTTTTTCCTGCAAAAATTTGTGACTAAATTCGACGTCTGCTGTGTAGAACAATTTCTATTCTATATCTCGATATTTAAAGGAAGATGGTTTTCGAAGAACTGCAAAAATCTACAGATATTGTTAATTTCAATAAGAAATTTATGCGATTAATATTAGTTTTCTATAAAGCCATAATAGGTTGTGCAAAAGTTACCTGATTTATACGTTCTACGTAATGCGCCATTTTCATATGTGTTTTGCACGTTATAGCATAACCAGATATGTAAATATTTCAATAATTCATACTTTTTTAATTGAAAAATTATGATAAGTTATTTTCAGCGAGGCATCCTTTTATGACTCTCCACAATATTCCTATTCCGAGACCAAGTAAGGCATGTCAGTAAACAATCACAAAAGAAAGAACACAAGTCCCATTTTTATTTGAATTAAAAATTCCCACCAAGGGGAGTGCGCCAAACAACCTGAATCGCCTTGGTGCTCCATTCATGTAGTTTCATTAACCACTCTACTCTCATTTTTTTAGCAGTTACTCGATTTGTTTCGAAAAAGTAAACATCAAGCGTATATATTCGAAATCGGTAAAAAAAATATATTTTTCATTTTCATGTTTCTTTTTCCATATAAATATCACTTATGTAAGCGTTAGTAGTGGAAAATGTCTTGGTGTAAAACAAAGTATAACAGCATTTTTTATTGATAACTGCACTTCTAAAGATAACCTTCACATTATTTCTTGCGACGGCATAAATAATTTTAACAACTGTACTTCCAAAAGAATACTACGATTACTAAAGCTATAATTTAATATACCTTTCTGCATTAGAAAGCATTAGGAAAATGAAATTTTTATCATTATTATGTGAGTGAGTTACAAAAGCAGTCTTCCTTTTATCTATCTTACAATACAAAATATGTTCTTTAATCCTAGTACTAATGTATCTACTATTTTGTTCTATGTAGATGCAACGGCATTCGCAAGTGATATAGTATATGACATTTGTTTGTGCATCAAATGGAGTCATTCCCGATTTCATTCAGAAAAATTGCGACTTTGTGCATGATTTGTGATAGTGACATGGATTACTACAAAATTCCCCGTGAGAAATATTGGTGTGTTTTTTTATATTGTGCTAAAAAAATAATTTGCTAAAAAAAAAGAAAAAATATTGTGCTAAAAGAAATACTGATCTTGTAACTCACTCACATGATAATGATAACAATTTCATTTTCTTAAAAACTCGAATCTTGAGTAAAAACAAAATCATAAAAACTTAATTTTAAGGAAATATTCCAACTACATTTTGAAAATTATAACGCGCAAATGGGCACCTTTGGCCTTCACGGCCAAATGTGTTCTTTTTTCGGCGTTTTTCATCACGTTGGCCACTGTTCCGGCCGATATGGCGACGATTTCACGTCGTATGTTGGCTTTTAATTGAGCTAGAGACATTGGCTTGTTAGAGTATACCTTGGACTTCAAATTTCCTTGAACCTAATTAACGATTATCTAAATGAACAACAAAATAATGGTTTTCCTAATGTGTTTTTTTTTAGAAACAAATGCTTCCACTTTAGATGGCCACCCCTGTACATATCATAATGTCATCGCTCTTGTCAATAATAGATGGTCAGCTTAAAACATTTAATACTTGTTGGCCCACAATTTTGTTTATGTTTAAGTTTGCTTAAAGTCGCAGTAAGGGCAGAGAAGAACAACAAGGTTCTTGAACCTCTGATGGTGCCATGAGTGTCCAACCAACCAGAGGTAGTATAAAAGTAAAAATTGTGAAAAAGATATGAAAAGGAGAGTAGGCGTAGTGGTCGCCAAAATAGGGAAAAAGGGCCCGCTTGTTAGTTGTGGAATTAATATTCAGTATAGTCCGGGAGCCAGGACCCGTTTGTTCCGCGGAAATAGGTCCCCGGAATTTTTTTAATTGATATTGTGCAGAATGTCCACCTGAATCCAACGGTATGAGGTGCTTCCGCGAACTGACCGTCGTTCTCGAGATATTGTTAATTAAACATTATTACATAACTTATACTATATCTCCTAAGCTTATCGACATTTTCATTGAAACGAACAATTTTAGTTATGTGGGATTTTTTGTCTGCCTCATAGGTTTGGCAAAAACAGCAAAAAAATCATATTATAATAATCGATTTTTATTCATTGTTTATGGATCCATTGCAGATTTTTCTTTGGAATTAGTTACATTGCTCTGAGGCGCATGAAATTTCTTTTGCACATTTTTGCATCTGTCCTATAGTTTATATAAAAAATCACAAACAAGATTTGCAAAAATCGGTTAATATTTGCATTATCTGTTGATCTTAAGCGATGTCTTTTCCTTCCACTTAATTTTTTCTTAGACAAACTTTTTGGCTCTATGCATTCTTTAACAGAATGAGAAAACAAAATGTGAACATTTGAATAAATTTCGGCTACAATCCTGTTCTAAGAAACGTTGTTGCAAATCTTGTTTGTGTTTTTTATATAAACTATGGGACAGATGCAAAAATGTGCAAAAGAAATTTCATGCGCCTCAGAGCAATGTAACTAGTTCTAAAGAAAAATCTGCAATAGACCCGTTGACAATGAATAAAAATCGATTGTCATAATATGCTTTGTTGGCGTTTTTTGCCATAACTATGAGGTAGAAAAAAAATCGCACATGATAAAAATTGTTCGTTTTAATGGGACCTAACTGTTTCAAAGAAAAAAAATTTCTCAAAATTTCGATAACTTTATAAGATATAGTTTAAGATATGTAATAATTATTAATTAACAATATCTCGAGAACGACCGTCAGTTAACGAAAGCACCTCATACCGTTGGATTCAGGTGACCATTTTGCACAATATCCTTTAAAAAAATTCCGGGGACCTTTCTGGTCGTACCACCTCTCCTATGTGGCTCCCGGACTAGTAGAAGAGTCTCCAGAACGTGTGATTTTTTGGCTTCTACCACTTTCCCATTTAGGAGAAATAAATTCAAACGTAACGTATCAGTGAGTATTCTCTGTTAAATGCTGCGAAGACCAGCCTCGTGTAAAGTCGAAAATGCACGAGCACGAACCCGAGCTGGCCCGACTTCACAAATAACGATCTAGCTGCTCCTCAAATTTAATCCGGTTCTGAAATCCTGAATTACCTTAGAATCATTACACTTATTGCGAAAAGGAAAATATCATTTACTGTATGTAAATATATACGGGTGATTCTCAAATTGCTTGCAAACATGAAATCCCAGTAATATAACATTAAAATATAAACTCTTACATATTTTTATTTTTATTTAATAAATACTGATTATGATCCTCTACAAAATGTTCAGTTCGTTTTATTTAAATTTCTTTTGCTATTGACTTAAATTTAATATCAGAAGACCCCAAACGTTATTAGCGTTAGGTGTCCCCGCCTCACTTTGTAAAAGAAGATACAGATTTTCACCTTTGTTTTGATAGTTAGCCTATAAATGTCTAATGACTCAAGTTTGTAAACTTTAATCATTTGCGTCAGTCTTTTTTTCTAGTAAAATATTTGTAGTTCCAGTTGAGTAATAAACACAGAATTATTAAGCCTTTCCATGAACAAAAATTTTTCTAGAATTTAACTTAAAATATAAGTATCCTCGAGAAAATCCTAGAGGATTTTGAGACTCCTCGAGTAAAATAGCGAGTCAGTCCAATAATCCTCACGGTTTTCCACGTGTACAAAATTATTAGGAAAAGATTCGAGGCCAGATTGACCATCCTTTACGTAAAAAATTATTTCATAATTTGCATGCGTTACAGCTTTTAAGGTTTTTAAATGCTCGCGCTCTTTTTCAACAAACTCCGCTTTCCATATTTAATGTACGAATTTAATTATTATTTCTTATTTTTATAAATGCCCCTTTTAGATTTTAAATCTTGAAATATGATTCAATAAACTTTTTTTTGTGAAATATGAAATTCCTAGTGATAATGTGATTGTCACTTTATGTACTAAAGTTTGCCTTCAATTTGATAATCACCCATATAGGAGACACGATTTCAGGGCCTAATATAACTATAAATACATTTTTCACTGAAATGTTCAATTTATACCTTAGTTTGCAGTTTAAAAAAATTAATTTTCAACCCCAAAAGAAAACACAAATTTTAATCAAAGAAATTATTTTTGAACTAAAACAGATAAATTTTCATAAAAGAAAAATAATTCGCCACCAAAGAAGATGAATTTTCAACAACAAAAAAATAATTTTTCAAGATTTTGTTTGTTAGCCAAATCGTTCATTTTGTAACTTTAGAAACGAATTTTAAGCTAAACCAATAAGTATTCAACCAAAAATAGACTAGTTAAATTTGTGAATAAAAATGGAATTTTGAACAAAATAGTTCAATTTTCAACGAAGGAAATTAATTTTTAACTAAAAAAGATTGATTTTTAACCAAAAGTGGAACAGTTACATTATTAGTTTTAAAAAAACTAACTTTTAATCAAACAACAAATTAATTTTCAACAAAAACGCTTAATTTTCAACAAAATAGTTCAATTTTCTACGAAGAAATAAATCAATAATAAATAATATTTGAATTGTCAATAAAAAAATTATATTTTAACCCAAGTAGATGAATTTTCAAACAAGAAAAACTATTTTTTACCAAAAAAATGTAATTTCAACTGAAAAAGATCAATTTTAAAAACCAAAAAAAAATTTTAAACTAGATTATTAAATTTTCAACTTTAAAAACGAATATTATGACTAAAAAAATAAGCATTTAACCAAAAATGGAATAGTTACATTTGCAGATAACATATTTAATTTTCGACAAAGTTGTTAAATTTTTGACGCAAGAAATGCACTTTCAAATGAAAAATATAAAGTTTTAACCAAAAATGAAACAGTTGAATTTTAAATTAAAAAAATAAATGCTAGAACAAAAATAAAACAATCAAATTTACAATAGAATAGTTGAATTTTTAAACAAAGAAGTGATTACATAAACAACGATAATAATAATCTTCCAAAAAGATAAATTTTTAAACTTATAGTTGAGGTTTTATTACAAAAAAAATTTTAAACAAAATGGAATGGTTACATTTTGCATAAAAAAACTAATAAAAAAAGAAGCTTTAACCAAATATTTACATTTAAACCACACAATATAATGTTTAAACGAAAAGAAGACTTTACAAAGAAATAATTTTCTAACAAAAAGACGTAATTTCAACTTAAATAATTATGTTGGAAATAAAAAACGTTGAATTTTCAACCAAGGAAAGGATTTTTGAAACAAATAGTTTTCTAAAAAAAAGGAAATTTCAAACAAATTAATTTGCAACAAAAAGAAACAAATTTTTCAAGAAATAGGTGAATTTTCAACCAAGAATGCTGAAGTAACGTTTTCGGTAAAAAATAATATTAAAAAACGAAGTTTAAACAATATATTTATTTTTTAACAAAAAAAAAATGATTTTTTCACCAAAAAGATAAATTTTCAATAAAAAAGACGAATTTTTAGTTGAAAAAAAATTAATTTCCTACCAAAAATGGCATAGTTACATAATCATTTCAAAAATTAATTGTAAACAACAGTAAAGTCAATTTTTCAACAAATAAAGTCGATTTTTATATTGAAGAAGTAAATTTTAAACAAAAACTTTTTTTTTAATGGACTAGTTAAATATTCATTAAAAATTAATTTTTAACAAAAAACAGAAGTGTTTTGAACGAAATTGGCAAAGTTGGAACAATTTTCAAGCAAAAAGAAGAATATTTGAACAAAAAAGACGAATTTCCAAAAATACATGAATTTTGAATTTTTCAAGTAAATAAGATAATTTTTAAACGAGAAATAAAATAATTCAATTTTTAGTGCAAAAAAGTAATTTTTATAAAAAAATATTTGAATAAATTATTGAAATTTTAACAAAAACATAATGAATTTTTGCAAAAAATAGCAATTGTCAAACAAGAAGAAAAATTTTTGACTAGAAAGACGAATTTTTAACTAAAAAAATAATGTTTCAACCAAAAATCTAATCGTTAAATTTTTGTAAAATATCATTATCAACCGAAAAAAACGAAGTTTTAACAAAATATTAAAATTTTCAACACGAAGAAAATGAATTTCCAACTAAAGAATTAAATTTACAAGAAAAGAAATGAATTTTTAACAAAAGCATAATGAATTTTCGCAAAAAGTAGCAATCATCAAACAAGAAGAAAATTTTTTGACTAAAAAGACGAATTTTTAACTAAAAAAAATAAGGTTTCAATGAAAAATCTAATCGTTAAACTTTTAGTAAAACTATGATTATCAACCGAAAAAAAAGAAGTTTGAACAAAATATTAAAATTTTCAACAAGAAGAAAATGAATTTTTAAGTAAAAAATTAAATGTACAAGAAAATAAATGAATTTTTAACAAAAATAGATGAATTTTTAAATTGCAAGTGAATGTTCAACCAAATAAAAAAATTGGCAACCAGAAAAGATGATTTTTTAATCAGAAAAATATAATACTAGACGTTTCAAACCAAAATAGTTGAAATTCAACCAAAAATAGTTCAAAATAGTTAGACTTTCTTATCTGTTTCGATTAATAATTTAGATCGCATTTAAGGGGAACAACGAGAACATTTTTTGTAATAAACATTAAAATTCGTTGATTTACGTTACGTTGTCGAGTAATGTGGTGAAATAATTTGTTGTCGATAGAATGATGATTTTTGATCGACTTATAGAAACATTTTTTTACATAAAGAGAATAACTATTTTGTTTTCCATTTTTTGTTGAATATTTATTTTTTTAGATTAAAGTTCATTTCTAAAGTTCGAAGTTGAACAATCTTATTCGTAAAATTTTTCGTTTTTAGTCAAAAATTCATTTTCTTTGGTAGAAAATTATTTTGCTTGTTTGAAAATGTATCGTTTTTAGTTGGAAATTCATTTCTTCGGTTGAAAATTTTTTTTTTTTTCATTTTTTTGGTAGAAAATTTTTCTTCTGGTTTAAAAATTAATATTTTTAGTGAAAATTCATTCTTTTTTTATTAAAATTTCATTCTTCTTTTGTTAAAATTTCAACTGTTTTCTTGAAATACGCTTTTTTTGTTGAAAATTATTTTTTGAGTAAAAAAGTATTTGTTTGAAGATTCTTCTTTTCATTTGAAAATCAATTTGTTTGGTTAAAAGTTCTGTTTATTAGTTTTTTGTACAAAAAATGTAACGATTCCATGTTGGTTAAAATTGTATATTTTAAATAAAAATTCCACTGTAAGGAAAAACTATACAAGAACTATACTATAACTATAACTATAACTATAACAAAAGATATATAACTATAACTTATATATATATATATATATATATATATATATATATATATATAACTATAACTATAACTATAACTATACTATAACTATAACTATACTATACAATTATACTATACAACTATACTATAACACTATAAGGAATCTTTTTGATAGAATATTATTGTTATTCTTTGTGCATTTACTTCTTCGTTTAAAAATTGAACTATTCTGTTGTAAATTCGATTGCTTTTTTGTTAAAAATTTAA
>JAWWLR010000092.1:44754268-44766877 GCA_035041075.1 Acraspis erinacei | reverse complement strand
TAACAATTAAATATATTACATATCAAAATGGATTCATTAATAAATCAAACAAGAAAGTTTTAAACATAAAAGAATGAGCATGGCGAGCAAGAAACTTCTAAGCAACAACTTGCAAAAAACGAGTGCGCCAATATCAATCGATTATTTATTGACAGATTCATAATCATTGCAGGAAGGAATTTCTTTTCCGGATTTTCTGATGATGAATTAAGTCGTGGAACTGCTTTACGTAAAATTTATACAAAATAATTAATGTCGCTATCTTAAAAGAAAGAAGCTTAATCGTACTTTATCAATCAAAACCAGCTTATGATTCAGTATAAATCTTTGTGGTTCTCAGGGAACAAGCAAGTGCTCCTCCAAGATAGAAGCAAGATGTTTGCATACCTAGCGCTTTCTATTGTTCTTACTACGGCTACGGGCAAGTAACACTATTAAACTCAAGAAAATTTTATTAATACTAATAATTATTTTTTAATAGAATCCAATCTTTTAAATATTGATTGTTACGAAAAACAAGAAATATTTTTATATTCCCTCATCATACATCAATTGATAGTTTTAGCTCACTAAAGAAACATGTAAATTACAATATCAACGTGTTTCAATGATCCCAATGTAAAAACGTAACTAATTATCCAAATTTTGCTAAACAGCGGAGCCAATTCGAAAATTCGTGGAGCTGAATCCATACACTCCTGATGGACGTATCGTAGGCGGTGAACCAACAACCATCGAAGCTGTTCCACACCAGGTGTCCCTTCAAGCTTATGGATTCAGCTATTGCGGAGGAAGCATTGTTTCTAAAACTTGGGTTTTGACCGCTGGTCACTGTACCGTCAGCTATCCGGCTAAGTGGATAAGCGTTCGAGCTGGAACTACTCAATTCAGTTCAGGAGGAACCATTCATCCAGTAGCGAAAGTTGTCAGACACGAAAACTATAGAACCAACGTGTATGGTATTCCCGAGAATGATGTAGCATTGTTGCAGCTGGAAACACCCTTTGAGTTGGGAAAATCGCGCCAACCAATTGCTCTCTTTGAGCAGAATGAAGAGGCTGTCGAAGGCTCATTGGCAACAATTACTGGATGGGGTGCAATTAGAGAAGGAGGTAGCACTTCCAATGTTCTTCAGACTGTGGATGTTCCCATAGTTTCCAAAACTGTATGTAATGAAGCCTACGATTCTTACGGAGGACTTCCAGCTGGTCAGATTTGTGCTGCTTATCCTCAGGGAGGAAAGGATGCTTGTCAAGGAGATTCTGGTGGTCCCTTAACCATTGCTGGAAAATTAGCTGGAATTGTTTCCTGGGGCAATGGATGTGCTCGACCTGGATATCCAGGAGCCTATACTGAAGTCGCGGCATATCGCACTTGGATCATTGAGAATGCTGAACTTTAATTTAAAAAATCTCTTATAAATTAAGTCTGTGAAATTATTAATAATCGTAGTATTGTGTTATGTGATTCCAAAATGAATTTGAATACAGTGTTAATGTGTATAAGACTCGGTGATCTCAATTGTTTATTTTTGGCAAATAAATTATTCTTTCAATAGTACCTAGCCTTTTTAATTAATTAAAAATTTATTATAATTGTGAGGGACGGATATTGGATAAATTTTGCTGTTTATATATTATTATGTCTATCCTGGTGAAAATTTAGTTTCACAGTAAAAAGAAACAATTTAAAAATTTAAAAATTTCATAAATATTAGTAAATACTTCTCAAATTTGACAAAAATACTTGAATTCAACCAAACACTTTTTTCTAATAGATTTTTTTTTGTTTTATATTTTTTGTCAAGCATAAAAATTGTTGCTAGATTTCTTTTGAGGCTAACGAAATAAATTTTTTAACATAAATCACTTTATGATTATTGTATTTTTACCTTAAATCATGACAATTTAACATTCATACTAAACCAAATAAAAAATCAGGACTTAATATCAAGAGCGTTAAGTAACAGCATTTTCATACTAGGCGATTCGAAGAGCACAGATTTCTTAGTTTTTGTACTTTTATCCCGGTTAAAAGACGTACACTTATTTTTGGCGTAGGTTAATAGGAATTAATTCATTAAACAATTTTGCATTAATTAATCGTTTTTTTAGCATCAAAGAATATTGATCTAAAGTAAAAAAAAATTGGAATAAAATTTTTGAATATTAACGACACACATATTTTTTTTAATTTGCGCTTTTTCTCTTTAAATTAACCTTTTTTTAGAAACAATAATAAAATTTATTTTTACACCAAGAGTAGATATTCATCGTACAGTAAAAGTCCGATAACTTGCCGTCCGATAAGTGTATACTCCCCTTAACACGTCCTCACACGAACGGCACGCACACTAATTCTAGTTCTACAACTACGTGTGCTATTTTTCTCAAGATTTGCGCCCATGATTTACGCATGCACGCACCTAATATCGTTGGTACTAGAGGGGAGATCCGATAAGTCCGCAATTCCTGGAATTTTCCGCCCCTACAGCCCCGAAGTTGGAAAGTTATCGAACTAGTACTGTATATTGGGAGGGCTTCTAGACCACATTCCTTTTTTGTGTCCTTAAGTATATGTGTCAACTTTTTTCTTCTTCATTCTCAAGGTCCACCTTTTAAAACTAATCAATATTTTTAATATCTGCAAACTTCTTTTATTTCATTTTCCTTGAAAAAGATTAATTTTGGGATAAAAATGTGAAGACAATAAATAATTATTAGGATAGGAGTTATCACTTTTATGTATACATTTTTTATCTCAGAACAAAATTTCTCAAGACCATTGAGAAAAAAACTAATTTGAAAACGAAAGTAAAAATTAGCGATAACTTTAATTCTATTAATCTACGCCAAGAATCCTGCTGGGACTTTTAATTAGGATGCAAATGGAACCTCAAGGTCAAGTATAACATCAATATTCGTGGGCGCTCTTTCTTTGTATTTAATTAGATTTTATTTCTTGCTAGTGTCAAACTGGAAAAAGATATACCCATACAGGGCGGATTTCTCACGTGTTTTTCTTCTCTAACTCATTTGACAACAAATTGTTTTTTTAATCTCCAATTATTTATTTATAAAACAATGTTGAGATTACTACTGAATTTTCATATTCCTTTTAGTTACGAATTTCAAGTTACGACTATAAATTCTCCTACAAAATATCGTTTTATTTTCATTATTTTAGATATAAATAGAACATGTAAAATTTTATTCATGCCGAACCTAATTTTTTTATGATTGACAAAGATGTAATAGCAACGGCTTTTAATCATTTTGTTACAACGTAAAAAATGAATCTTCTATAAAGTACAAGTTTTTGGTTGAGTTTACATATTTCTACCCAATTTTACAATTAACGATACTTACTGAAAATTATAATTTCCCCATTGTTGTATTTTATGGTAAAAAAAAATTTTCACCCGGACAGTTTTAATATATAGATGGAAAAACTTGTCTAATATCCGTGACATAGAGTATTATAGAGAAACTTTAATAAATGAAAGAAGTAGGTATCATAACAAAAATAATTTATTTGTAATAAACAAAATTGCACATCACGAAGTCTTATACACATTACAACTGCTTTTACATCCACTTTCAAAACACACAATACAATCCGAAAATGATTTATTATCTTACAGTCGCAATTCAAAAAAAAAAGTTTGATTAATTAAAGATCAGCATTCTCGCTGATCCATTTGCGATAGACTGCCACCTCAGTATAGGCTCCAGGGTATCCCTCGCGAGCACATCCATTGCCCCAGGAAACGATTCCAGCTAATTTTCCAGCAATGGTCAAGGGACCACCTGAATCGCCTTGACAAGCGTCCTTTCCTCCCTGAGGATAAGCAGCGCAAATCTGACCAGCGGGAAGTCCTCCATCAGAATCGTAGGCTTCATTGCATACAGCTTTGGAAACTATGGGAACATCCACAGTCTGGAGAACATTGGAAGTACTACCTCCTTCTCTGACTGCACCCCATCCAGTGATTGTTGCCAATGAACCTTCAACAGCCTCTTCATCCTGTTCAAAGAGAGAAATTGGTTGGCGTGATGCTCCCAACTCAAAGGGTGTTTCTAGCTGCAACAATGCCACGTCGTTTTCAGGAACACCATACAAGTTCGTCCTGTAATTTTCATGTCTGACAACTTTCGCAACTGGATGAATGGTTCCTCCTGAACTGAATTGAGTAGTTCCAGCTCGAACTTTTATCCACTTGGCCGGATAACTGACAGTGCAATGACCTGCGGTTAAGACCCAAGTTTTAGAAACAATGCTTCCTCCACAGTAACTGAATCCATAAGCTTGAAGAGAAACCTGGTGTGGAACAGCTTCGATGGTTGTTGGTTCACCACCAACGATACGTCCATTAGGAGTGTATGGATTCAGCTCCACGAATTTCCGAATTGGCTCCGCTGTTTCGAAAAGTTTATGATTATTTACATTTCTATATTGGGATCTTTAAATGGGTTGTTTTAGTTGATTAGTTTTGATACAAAGTATAGATTTCTTTATTAGGGGATAGTATGAAAACAACTTATAATGTAACTTACTTGTAGCCGTAGCGAGAAGAACAGAAAGCACCAGATATCCAAACATCTTGCTTCTATCTTGGAGGAGCACTTATTGTTTCGTTGGGAAACACAGAGATTTATACTGAATCTTAAGCTGGGTTTGATGGATAGAATAAGATTAGCTTCCTTTCTTTTAAGATAGCGCTAGCGAATATTTTTTATTGATTTTATACTGAATACGTCTATGATAATCGATCATCTGAAAGTCCGAAATATTAATTCCTTCCTGCGATTTTTTGTGTTTCAAAACTTAATTGTTTGAAGTATTTACAAATTTCTGATGATTAACAACTTATTCTTAAAATAATTGTCACTCGCAATCCGAATAGATATCTATATAGGAAAACACAGAAACCTATTCTGCCGTCCAAAGAAGGAAAGAAGAAGTTGAAAGAAGAAACCTTTCGGATAACTCTCCTCTACACCTAGTGTTTCATTCAAGCGATATTTCACGAAAAACATACAAAACGAGAAAAAGTCTCGTTCAATTGTCAAAATTATCGCCTAGGATCGTCTGGTTTCCACGCAAGTATTATATATGTTTTACTTTATATAGAATATACATTTTTCTCAACGTAACCAATATTTGACATCCAAAACGTCAAAATTCTGAATAAGTAGATGACGAGACGATCCAGGATGATCAAAAGAAAAGATTAACCGAGTAGGACAATTCGAAAAAACTTTTGGGAGCCCAGTGAAGTCGAGCGAGGTAACCGATTTTCTCGGCTCGAAGGCAACACTGTCTATACCCCAACCTGAAAATTTTAATTGTTACTATTTACAAATTACATCTTAGTTTCCTTATTATTTTAATGTAAAAAGAACGTATAATCTCTTAATTGTTCTTTCTAAAGATTAATTTGATAAAACTGATGTTTGTTTCTCAACTGATTACTGATTGCAGGTAAGACAGACGAAATATATGCAGCAGATATCCTAACTATACTTTCACATTGAAAACTGAGAATAAATAATAAGTTCACTTCATTAGATGAGATATAATCATATTTGACCCAGATTTTTCATTTTATAATCAATTTTTGTATGAACAATCCATCATGCGAATATAAGACTTGCGATTAGGTTGACAGGGGACTTATCCACAATATAGTTACAACATTTTCGGCTAAATGGCAGCATTTTTGTAAACTATTTTCCATCTCATTTTTTTCGAGAAAAATTTTCGTTATGTCTTCATTTGTTTCGTCCCTCATTTGTTTGAAACTTACCATAACACTAAATTCGGCATGGTTTTACGGTAGACTATATTAATCGTATTTTAGTTAGTTACAAAGTGCTTTTTTCAACAATTCAAGTAAATAAACAAAAACAGAAAGTAAAGCTTATTTCAGGAGTTGAGATTCTGAGTTCCTACATCTAATTTAGAAGCAGTGATTCAGTAGTTTGTGGTGATTTAAAACTGTAAGTAGTTTTTATTCCAAAGTGGATAATTTTCTAAGCCTTCAAATTGCCGGTAAAAGCACAAGTTCAAAAAATCCACCAGTAAGAGACAACCTCTCTTTACCTCATCTAACCTCACCTAACCTTTTTCTGCTTTAGATTAGCAACACAAAATTCACAAAAATACGTTCCTTCTTCGCATTATTTCAAATCACTCTTGTTCTCAGGTAAATAATATTTGTAATTTTTCAACATTGCATACATTTCTACTTCCTTTAACCTTTGTTAAATACTCATTTCATTATTAACTATATTTAATGTTTATTTCATCTTTTTAACGTTTTTTGCATATATAATGCGTCATCAAGATACATAAATATTTAAACAATGTGCTGAAAACAAAATTGGCTAATATCAAGTATTCAATTATATTATGTTTATATTTATTGAAAGAGCCCGACTGTATTAGATAATTGGGTTTATCAGCCTGTATAAAAGAAATAACAACCTTTAATGTTCTTAATTTCTCTTATTCTTGAGGTACTTCAAATCAATAATATATCCCTTACATGGAAAAAGATTTGTTATACAAACAGAAAAATACTGTACAGTCAAATCATTAAAACTAAAATATATTTAATTAAAGTAATTTTTATTTTTAAAACCGCCTACACTAACATCCATTCAAGAATTTGCATACATTTGAATTAGTCTTTTAACGTCATAAATTTCCGATCTTATCCAAAATCGAAACTTAAGGTTCAAATTTTTTATTAATAAGAAAAAGTGAAAAATAAAATATTAAGTTTCTATCTTTTAAAGAAATTATGCAATTTTGAAAACAATTTTTGCTATTCATTTCACTTTTCTAATTTTCTAATATATGACCTTGTAATATCGTAAATTGTAAGGTAAGCTTTTAAATTAATTAAAATGGTTAAGCCTTTGTCAAAATTAATGCTATAGCTCCATATTTAAAGTTCCTGTTTTCTCAACTCAGCTCAATATATATATATATCATTCCACGGGAGATTCACCCCCTAAATTTACTTGCGTGAAATATTTTGTTTTCGTTCTTTGTTGAAAAATATTTAATACGTATTTTTTTATTATATTATACTAAGATAAAAAAATACTTTTCAAATATTTTTCAACAAAGAACGAAAACAAAATATAAATATTAAATTAAATATTTTCATAAACAAATTAGTCATTTTTATATATAAAAAAATAGAGATTGATAAAAAATGCCCTAATTTTTTCACTTTGTTGTGGATTAATATTCCGAAAACATTCCACACTTCCCCGTAAAAATTGTAAAGTGCGGAAATGAAGAAACTGCAGCCGTTAGACGCTTGAAGCTATGTACGACTCCCTCAGTGTGATTTGAATTTGTATATACGTTTATACAAATCATCTAAAAGTTACATGTTTATTCCCATGTTATATTCTTTAATAAAACAAAATATATACTTATACGCTACTTAAAAAATTTTATCTTCAATCTGCGGTCAACAAACGAAATGTCATCTCATTTTTTTAAAAATCAAGATTTTCGAGAATCTGAAAAGAAACACGATGCACACTTTTTTTGGTTCTTTTTTCTATGTTAAATGGATTGCAACAGCGATCTTTTAAGCTTTTACACGACATTTTCGTTACTAAGCACGTTAAAAAATAAAGTTTTGCTCTGGCAAGTTATGATGTACAGCGCGATTACTTTTACCTGAATCTTATTTTTAAGTTTCTAAGAATCGTATGCAGTGCTCATTTGTTTGTTTTTACTATCATCGTCCAATACGCGAGTTTCCCATTCTTGCATCTCTCGCGCCGCAGAATATTGCAAAAAAATTTCCTAGAGATTGTGACGGCTTCAGCCAAAAATTCATTATTCAACAACTATTCATTCATTTCTTTACAAATAGCGTTGTCTGATATAATCCGCTATAAACAAATTCTCCAACTTCATCGTCGAATAACATTACCCAAAAAATCATAGGCGAAACTCCGGATTGAGGGCAAAAAATTAAGCAGGGGAAAATTCTTCATAACTAGCCCGCTACTTGCAATTATAATGAAATTAAAATAAATGAAAGAGATAGGTACCATGAAAAAATATATTCGCAATAAAGAAACATTGCACATCACAGAGTCTTATACACATTAAAGTTGTACTTAAATCCGTTTTTCAAACACATGGTACAGTCCCAAAATTATCATTCATTTCCGTCAGAATTTATAAAAAATTCGAAATATTAAAGATCAGCATTCTCAATTATCCATTTGCGATAGGCTGCTACCTCAGTATAGACTCCAGGGTACCCCTCGCGAGCACATCCATTGCCCCAGGAAACGATTCCAGCTAATTTTCCAGCAATGGTCAAGGGACCACCAGAATCACCTTGACAAGCATCCTTTCCGCCCTGAGGATAAGCAGCACAAATCTGACCAGCGGGAAGTCCTCCATAAGAATCGTAGGCTTCCTTACAAACACTTTTGGAAACTATTGGAACATCCACAGTCTGGAGGACATTGGAGGTGCTACCTCCTTCTCGAACTGCACCCCATCCAGTGATTGTTGCCAATGAACCTTCCACCGCCTCCTCATCCTGTTCAAAGAGAGCAATTGGTTGACGTGATGTTCCCAGCTCAAACGGTGTTTCCAGCTGCAACAATGCCACATCATTTTCGGGAATACCATACAAATTGGTCCTATAGTTTTCGTGACAGACAACTTTCGCAACTGGATGCACAGTTCCTCCTGAACTGAATTGGGTGGTCCCTGCTCGAACGCTTATGCACTTCACCGGATAACCCACGGTACAATGACCAGCGGTCAAAACCCAAGTTTCAGAAACAATGCTGCCGCCACAATAACTGAATCCATAAGCTTGAAGGGAAACCTGGTGCGGAACAGCTTCAATGGTTGTTGGTTTACCACCCACGATACGTCCATTAGGTGTGTATGGATTCAACTGTAAAAACTTTTCAATTGGTTCCGCTGTAATGAAAATTTTGTAATTAGTTACCTTCGTCTATGTAGAAACTTTAAATAGATTGTTGTGATTAATTAATTTCTCTGAAAAGTATAGATTGACTTATTACGAGAGAATATGAAATCAAATTTTTGCTTGCAGTAAAAATCAAGATTCAAGAGATTATATTTCAGCAAGAAATAATTATTAGTATTAATAAAATTCTCTTAAATATTATAGTGAAACTTACTTGTAGCCGTAGCGAGAAGAAAAGAAAGCACCAGGTATCCAAACATCTTGCTTCGATCTTTGAGAATCACTTGGTGTTTCCCCGAGAAACATAAAGATTTATACTGAAGCATAAGCTGGTTTTTATTGATAGAATACGATTAATTTCCCTTCTTGTAAAATAGCGCCAGCGAATATTTGTAATTGATTTTATATTAGGCACGTCCACGATAATCCATTATCTGAAAAGCCGAAACGGAAATTGCTTCCTACGATTATTATGAATGGGAAATTTATCGCTAACATAGATCTACTTAATTTGCTGCAATACTAATTTGTGTTTAATATTTTCTTGTTTGATTAAGTAACAACTTTCTTTTCATAACGTATTATTATTAATGTCTCACGTAGATTTTATCAAATGTCGTTATATTTATTATACCACTTTTGTAAACTACTACATAAGTGAAACGTATTTCAGCAATTTAAAGGCTAATTTCCTACCTATTTTAGAAACCGTAATTCAATACTTGGAGGTTAATTGGAAAGATAATTCTCTAAGCCCAAAAGCTTTTACATGTTTTTACATTCTCATCATTTATGATTTGAAAGTATTAGAATTGTCGGAAATTTGACACAACCATGTTTCAACGGATCTGCACGTTTCGTGACCCCCTGAATCCGAAAATCAAGTTTTTACGATGGCGTCTATCTGTATGTCTGTCCGACCGGCCGTCCTTTCGTAAACACGCTAACTCTAAAAAAAATGAACGGATCAAATCTATCTTTAGCACACTTTTCTTAGGTCCCAAAAGAAAGGACAAGTTCGTTAACCAGCCATTCTCATAGCGCGCGGCTCGCTTCGCTTGCCAGTTCGCGCTCGGGTATTTATTCTTTGTATTTAGAATGCTTGAATGGAACTTGATCAAAAAGATCTCTTTTAGATCACAGTACTTATATACGTCTTCGTATTCTGAATTTTTTAATTAATCAAGTATAAGTAAAGATTAAATTGCTCAAAACTCTGTAGTCTTTGCAGTACACTTGCTCACCGTGATACTCGCGCTGCGCGCTCGATTGATGGCACACATTTGTAAATGTATATTTTCTGAACCACCTGAAAATTAACAAAAAACTACAATACTTTTTTTTTAGACATTTTTCTATATCTCGCGTTGTTATGCTAAAAATAGGCTTTTTGTTTTCATATGGTTTTTTTATGGATAAAGCAAAATATGCTACAAGTCTTCTTTTAGATTTTCTACGTCTCTCGAGCCTTTTGGCTTAATATTGGAATTTTCAATTCTCTGCATATTACTTACAATAAATAAAAACTAAATTAAGAATCCTATTGGAAAATGGTTACAAGACAATTTGTAGGATTTTTCAAAATCTATCATTTCACTTTGAGCCTTTTTTCGCAGTCTGCGTCGTTTGGCTTATTCTTTTTAACGAAAAAAGTCGTTAGGATAAATTTTTCGTCTTTTCTAATACTATAAATATCCGCCTATAGAATTTTCAAATTCAGAAAAAAGTGGTCTCAAAAATTTTCAAAATATGCTCACTTTTTCAGTTTTTATCGAAAATGGCTGGTTAACTAACTCGTCGTTTCTTTTGGGACCTACAAAAAGTATGCCAAAGATGGATTTGATACGTTCACTTTTTCGAGTCATCGTGTTTACGAACAGAGAGACAGACAGACGCCATCGTAAAAACTTGATTTTCGGATTCAAGGGGTCAAGAAACGTGGAGATTCGTCAAATTTCCAACAATTCTAATACTTTCTCAATCATAAATAATGAGAATGTCAAAATATTATCAGCGTTACAGAATTTCTTAAATCGGAAAAAAGTCAAGAGAAAGAAAACATTCCTTTTTGATAGCCCTTCAAGATTATCATAACAACTTTTTGGATTTTCTTGAAAAATCGAAAATTCAAATTCAAACAGGATACGAAAGAAGATGAATTAACAAAAATTGTGATACCAAAAAAGATCTACAAATTCGTTATTAATAATTTCTTGATAGACGCGTACTTTTTGTTTTATTCATAAAAACGGAATTAAAAATAAAAATTTATGGAAAAACGACAAAAGGTACGAAAACAAATTGATAGAAAAAGTTATTCGCCCAAAAAAGAGATACAAATTTGTAATCATTTGTTACATTCTCATCATTTATTATTGAGAAAGTATCAGAATGGTCAAATGACGCAAACTACGAAAAAACTCTCAAAGAGAAAGGATAGCTTTTGAAAAATCCTACAAAATGTCTTTTAACCATTTTCCAGTAGGATTCGTAATTTTGTTTTTATTTATCGTAAGTAATATGCAGCAAATCGGAATTTCCAATATTACGCCAAAAGACACGAGATATGTAAAAAAATCTAAAAGAAGACTTGTCGGATATTTTGCTTTATGCATAAAAAATAATATGAAAACAAAAATCATATTATTAGCATAACAACGCGAAATGGAGAAAAATGTATGAAAAAAGTATTGCAGTTTTTTATTTTAAGGTGGTTCAGAAAATATGCCTAATCTATACTTGATTAAGTAGAAAATTCAGAATATGAAGACATATATACATACTGCGATCTAAAATATAACTTTCTGATAAAGTTTTATTCAGGAATTCAAAATGCAAAGCGCGAGGTGTAATTATGCCCAAGCGAGAAGCGCGAGATTTAAAAGACGCGTGCCCAGCGCGCGACCAAAATGTGACCGCGCAGCGGGAAGATTTTTTGTTGTAAATTCGATTATTTTCTTTAATCACAATTAATTTTCTGAACTCAAAATGGAACTGTCTCATTTTTGGTTAATAATTAATCCTTTTTACTTGAAAATTAATTTCTTTTTAAAAAATTGAACTATTTGTTTGAAAATTCCATTTTTATCAAAAAATTTATCTAGTCCATTTTTCATTACATTTTTTTTGCTTTAACTTAAAATTCGTTTCTGAAGTTAAAAATTGAGCAATTTCGTTGGAAAGTTTTTTCTTTCCAAAAATTACATTTTTAGCTGAAAATTAATCTTCTTTGGTAGAATTTCATTCTTCTTGTTTGAAATTTCATCTATTTTATTCAAAATTTCATGTCTTTGTTTGAAAATTCGTATTTTTTCGGGTTAAAAATTAAATTTTGCAACTAGAAACTTACGTTTAAACTAAAATTTTCAGTTAGAAAATGTATTTATAATTGTTTTAGGCCCTGAAATCTTGTGTCCTACACGAAGAAAAAAGAAATGTCATATTTACTTATCAAGAAATGTAGAGGGTTTCTTGTAACCGTATTTCATTTCACAATGAAATTAAGGTTAATTTAACGGTTACCATTTAGTAAAATGAACTTCTATTCCCTAGTATTACATACTGTAAGATATGTAAAATCCACTGAACCGCGATGAAAATAGTGGTGTAGTGGACAT
>JAWWLR010000092.1:44740892-44754168 GCA_035041075.1 Acraspis erinacei | reverse complement strand
CACAACCTTATCGTCTGCGAACGCTAACCCACGTACCCTTACTGTTTCGAGATCAACACCTTCTTCGTGGAAGAGAGACATTCTCAAACATTTGTCCATAAATAATATAAATAGCCATGAAGACATTACGCATCATGGTTAAGCATTAAACATAATGTATGATGTTATTTAATGAGTTTCCAAATTAAGCTAGGAATTACACTAATAATACTTTTGCACTGGGAATGTAAAATTTTCTAAAGACAATTTTAAGATACTCGATAGTTTAAGTTAAGAAATAAACCAAATTTTTGATGCCATTTAAGAAGTTTTCAAATTTGGCCACATTTTTTCTTGTGGAGTTTTCCTAAGTTAATTAAAATATTGCACTAATAAATTAAAGCTACTGCAGTTTACTTGAGCATTTGAGTTCTTGTCAGGTACACAGGACTGCCGCTGACCAGGCTCGCGGGCAGCAGTTTAGCAGGTAGCTGGGGCGGACTCGAAAATTGCCTATTTTTTAAATTTAAATACAAAAAAAATTTTTGAGGAAAATGTGCATAAAGGTCGAAATACTACCAAGAATATCATTTAGAAGCTATGTATTATTTCTCTTTCTTTTTTTTACCATGGCTCTTGCGGTATTTTCCTTCGACTTATTCTCGAGTTTTCCACTTCATTCCCCCTTTTCCCTTATTACACCCATGCAGCTTGCGCCCCTTTTTTTATATACGTCTGATTGGCATCCTTGAAGATAAAGGCTGAACTCAATCTGGCAACGAGAGGAGAGCAGAAACAAATATCAGAACGATATTGGAGGGTGCATGTGTGTAATTTTGAAATTAGGGTCTAGGGTTGAGGATCTAATATAACAAGGAGGGTTGCACTTCCCCATTTTTTCTGCTTTTTCACATTTTTGTTATAGCGATTGCTGATATTTACCAGAATTACGTCAAATGTCAAAACTGTCGAAAAGATCAATCCCCGACAAATTCGGAAAAATCGAAAAAGTGTTGAATACTAGAAGATTTTTCATGTAAAATGCCAAAATGAGTTTGAAATTAATTATTGAGGAATTTTTAGGAATAAGGTATATTATATACTTACAAAATATGATGTTATTCAAGGAAATATTGATTTACGCAAGAGAAGCCATTTCTCTAGAAATACATTTCTGCCTCTCAACTATAACTACCACTAGTTTGAATATTTCCTATTTAAGCATCCAAACCTCAATCCTTTCAACCATAAAATAATCCCAACTTGGATGTTCGAACTGTTCCAGATTGGGTTCATTATAAGTTAAACGCATTCGAAGGAAACTCGCGAGTTTAAATGCTTTAAAGTTTAATGAAATGATAAGTGGATAATAATGTGCATCTCACACGCCAATGAACACAATTTAAATATGCATTTTGGTAAAAAATATTTATTTTAATTAGGAGAGTATCCGCAAATTACGTAGAGTATTTTTCTGAAATTTTCAAACCCAACTCGTCCAATTTAAGATACCATCATATTTGCTCCGAGAATTAAAGTATTTTATTGAAAATTTTTAGTTTTTGCCTAATTTAAACTGTTTCTGAATTACAATTAAAATGTTTTTTGTTTGAAATATCGAATATATATTTTGTTGGAAAAATTATATTTTTAGGCTGCAACTTGATCTATTTTATTCAATTATTATTTTTTCAGTTGGAGCTTCATAATTTTGGCTGAAGAAAAATCTCCTTCGTTGAAAATATCTATTTTAGTCCATTACTTTTTTTCAGTTAAATATTCATAATTGTGGCTAAACAAAAATCTTCTTTGTTGAAATTTTAACTGCTGTGTTGAAAATTCGTTCTTGATTTTAAATTACTTTTTTTTATCAGGAAATTGAACTATTTGATTAGAAAATTAACTTTTTTTGAAAATTCAAATGTTTTGTGGGAAATTAGTCTTTTTGGAATGAAAATTCAAATATTTGGTAAAAATTCAAGTTGGCTGAAAATTTATCTTTTTTAGTTTAATAAATGAGATATATGTGATGCAAAATATATCAAATTTGTTGAAAATTCAAATGTGTGGTTTAACTTTATGTATTGTGTTGAAAGTTCGTTCTTTGTCGTAGGATATAAATTTTTTTCGTAATATTTTTTAGTCGATGCTTTAATTATTTTGTCGAAAATTTGTATTTTTTCTTCTAATTTACTATTTTTTTAATTTAAAATAAAAATATTTTTTGGTTGCAGTATAAACTATTACATTTTGTTATTGAAAATTATTCTCTGCAGGTTACGAATTCAACTCATTGCTTGAAAGTTAAACTGTTTTTCTTCAAAATGAACTTTTTTTCATTAACGTTCATAATTTTAGTTGAAAATTTCTCTCTTGTTTAAAATGTAACTGCGCTGTTGAACATTCATTTTGTGGTTTGAAAATAATTTTTGAGCTGAAAATGTACCTATGTAGTTGAAAATGCACCTGTTTGGAAGAAAATTAACTTTTTTTATTAAAAATTTAAATGCGTTTGTAGAAAAGTCATCTTTTTGGCATGAAAATTCAACTTGCTTAAATTTTTTTTAGTTTAAAAATGCACTTACTTGGTTTAAAGCTTCCGTTATTTGTTGAAAATTCTTCTTTCATGCCAGAAAATTAATCCTTTTGGTTGTAAATCAACTACTTGGTTAAAGGTTGAAATAATTGGTTAAAAAGTAATTTTTTGGTTGAAGATTGATAAATTTACATGGAAGTTCATCTCTTTGGTAGAAAGTGGAACTATTTTGTTGAAAATTATTTAACTATTTTTGTAGAATATTTTCAGATTATAGATTCAACTAATTTGTAGAAAACTCCGCTTTTTAGATTACAAATTTAACATTTAGGATAAAATTATTTCTCTTTATTGACTAAAAACTCTTTTTATTTAAAAATAAACTTCTATTAATCATTCTTCTTTTTGATTCAAAATAATCTTTTCGCATCTCTTAATAATCTATGAATAATCTCGGAATAAATTAATCATATTTTTTGTAGAAATTCTCTCTTATTAGTTGGAAAGTTCAACTGCTTGGTTGAATGTTGATATACATTCTTAATTCGTAAGAAATGCGAAATTTCGGAGAAAAAAACGGTACGCAAATTATGCATAGCCCCTAATGAGAAAGACATCAAAGCTCTACAAAGAAGGATTTTCATTTGATTCGTTTTGTCATAAAATATAGATTCTCAGTTTCTGGGATGAAAGAAATAAATCTCAAATGACTATAAGCTCAGGTGTTACTGCGATAGTCATTAATTACTTCAAGGTAATGATTTATAAAATACAATGTGATATAAGTCAGAACTGGTCAGCCGCACGTGTCCTCAATTCTTGAAAATAGTAGGTTATATCTCATTAATATTACTATTATTCTATACTATCAGGAATGGATAAATCTATTCTCAGAGACAGGCAGTAGTAACCATATAGTTAATAGCAACGTCTTATGCACCTGTCACTTGATATCAAAGTAGACTCGTGGGACGTCACATTGGTTGACACGCGGGCCGTGGTGAATACCAGAGATCTGGCAGCTGAGTATGCATACAGCCTGATTTCGCATTTTACTCAGGTACATTCAATTCGAGCGTAACGATTCGATACATGAGACTAAAAAATGTATTAAGTTACTGTTATGTATAATATAATGTAAAATATGAATTACTGATCATTGATAGAAATATTTTTGATATTACGGTATTTAAAAGATATTTATAAGTAAATAATTTGATGTTAATTCATTTTTGTTGCTGTTCTTGTAAAATTTTATTTTAAATATTGACTTTATTCTTACAATGTTAAAAAATGACTAAAGTTCCGCTGGGATTCGAACCCAGGTCATCAGATATCGAGCTTTGTACACTGACCCACTAAATTACAGAGAGTACGAGATTCATTTTTAACAACCGGCTAAAAGGAAATTTTAAATTAATTAGTCTTGTAAGAATCTCATTTCCTCTAACATGTTTTTACGCAAATCATATTTTCTGTTGATACGTTATTGACCACATATTTTTAAATAAATAATTGAATTTTAGCTCTTTTTGCCTACAGAAACATATCAGAAGAAATTAGAATCTTCGAAGACTAAGAATTACATCAGAATTCGTTTTTAGCAGGTTGTGAAAAATTATTGTCGAACTCTCCGTAGTTTAGTGGGTAAGAAGAACATCAGGTCCACAATCTAAAGATCTGGGTTCGAATCCCAGAGGAGCTAGAGAGAAAATTTTCCAAAATTTAGGAATAAAAACAATAATCAAATCGAAATGACTATTTTATTATTACTGATATGACTCAAAATCACAAAGTTGGAATTAGTCAAATTTAAAAAGAATTTTAAAACCTTAAAACATGTTATAATAATAATAATAATAATAAGCTAGATAAGGAGCTAGAACCTTATTTAAGAGTTAAATTTTCCAGCTTAGTGACAAATATTTAACTATACCCATTCAAAATATTTTTTACGTCGAAATAATATGTAGAACTTCTTTTAGACACTTCACATTAAGGTAAATAAATGTTTATTTCCTTATTTTATATACAATATAATGAATAAAACAAGTATCTCTAAAGTTATATTGCATTATTTGTTTAATTAAAAATAATAGCAATACTGGACATAATGCCTAAAATAGTATAACCCTATAATAATGTAAGCGGTATTACCTATTATACTGATAAAATAAGGACTTCATTATTAATAAATTTAGGTGGGAAAGATAAACTTTTAAATATTAAACTTAATGGAAAACTGCTTTGTTGCCGGATGCCATAACGCCTCTGGGATATTTAAAATGTATATTATATAATATGTAATACTATGTCATTATAATTGGAAAGAACGCAAAAATTTGTTTTAATATTTTTTAATAATCCTAAAGTAATACGTGTATTGATAATGGAATTTTGAGATTGAAGTAAAAACAATTTGAACATGGGGTATTATGCAAAAAAATAGGCTTCGTAAAACACAATTTCAAATAATGATTGTCCACAAGAAAGCCTGTATACGAGCGATTGATTTTATTACTCAAAGAACTGCTGCCCCATGCAGTTACACAGCCGTGTGTCACTGTGTGGGAGCGTCAAAAATTGGTCGCCATCAGTTTACAATAGCCTGTTTATGTTTCTAATGACTGATTGAATCACAAGGCCATTGCGAGGCAACCCCCGATACTGCTATTATATTGGCGTTTTTGTGTACTCACGTGATTCAAAAAAATCCAGAACAAGAATATTTTTTAGGTATATTAAGCTGACGTAACCACATGTTCGAATCGAGTTAGAACCTATTTCATAATTAAGAGCTTATTTAATGCTCTCCAAATCACAAAAAATTATTTTCCAAAGCCACCCCTAACTCTGAAGAACCATCCTTAATTTAAATTATGCATAATTTGTAAATCTGACCATACGATTATTAAGGGTGGCTTTTCAGTATTAGGGGTGGCTTTTGGAAAATAATTAAATCATGTGATATGACAGAACTCAATTCAATGTTTATTTAACATGGGGTTCCGTCAGCTTAGCTTTAAGCTATCGTAACCACCGGGTTTTTCAAAAAATAGTGGAGCATTAAATTATGCCCCTAATTATGAAATAGGTTTTAACTCAATCCGAACATTTGGTTACGTCAGCTTCACATACCTATATTTTTACAAATATTACTGTAATTTGGTCAAATATAATGATTCATGATTTTAAAAAAATTTTACTTATTAACACATTTTTGTAAATTTTTCGATATTTTTGTTCAAGAACCTTAGAAAATGTGAATAATTTCCATAGATTCCGTTTCTCCGAGAACATCGAAATTTGACGACTTTAAAAAATATTTCTTTATGAAATATATTTTTTTTAACTTGGGTTTATTTAACGCCAGTGGTGTGCAAAATCGCGTCGGGTCGGCCTTCGGGTTCGAAACTCGACCCGAAAACCCAAACCGGCTTGAAGATTCAATTAAAAAATTACCTACAATTTTCGGTCGCTACTCGATCGCGATCGTAGCAGACATAGCATGGTGGTTGTGGTCGTGGGCTGCAAAGAACTGCAAAGGGTTTTTTTAAATTATAACAAGACAATAAACGTACTTTTTCGGATATTAAACGATCCTGATCGTAAGAAGGATTCGAAATTTGTCAGAGAAAAAGAAACTGGAAATATTTTTGAAATCGGGAGTAAAGACAGCGACCTAGAAGCTCGATTGTTGAGCGAATTATTTTTCCAATAAAATAGTTAAAAGGTACTGCAATCATCTGCCTCGTAAATGAACGTCTAAATAGGGTCGCAAATGACTAGCAGCACTGCGTAAGTTAATAATTAATCCAGGTTTATTAATTTTTATATAAATTTGACGTATATATTTGCATTCACAATATAAATTATAGACTTCATATACATATCTCACATTACAATTAATGAACCGAAACAAATTGTAATTCCTTAACATTTTTAGTGACAGTAACATTCAATAACAATAAAATTCCTATATTCATAAATAACTAACTAACTAATAAAATTAAATGTGATATAGATCTTACTTTGATTCATTTAAATAAAGTACCTTTTATAAAAGGCACCTTATTTAGTAAATTCTCGTTAAAATATATTACTGCGTATAGTTAAGATTAGAGTCGAACTAAGATGCGATGTGCAATGTTAAATATTCCAGGCACTTAGAGAAGCTCGTATTGGAAAATAACGTTGCATCCGCGAACCTTCCAGGACTCTTTACCAGAAAGCTACCACTAATCCCGAGTAAAAATCCTTCGACTTGGTTTTGACTTGAATTGCCCCCAATCAAGACATGCTGAAATTGAAAAGGTCGACTTGAGCATGCCTCAGTTTTGAGACGGAGCCAGCTGCTTTTGCTTCTACTTTTAGGTTTTTACTAAAGAAGGTTAGTAGAGCCAAAGTTGGTAGAACTATAATTATTCGATTCTTTTTTAAAGCTGGAAAATTAAATTACATTTAAATACATTTTTTAGTTTTAGAAGTTTAACAGAAATCATAAATGAAATGAATGTTTACATTAAACACTCAACTATTAAAAATTAAATTAATTAAATTGAAATATTTTCATTGAACATTTTGAAATCCACCTACTTATATAAAATGTGTAAAACGAGAAAATAGAACAAAATATTCCTCTGTTAACCCTGGCGTAAAATGTTGACTGATATTTTGTCAACAGAATCCAAGCGATACATTAGCGTAATTATCTAGATCGTCCGGCATAGGCTTAGGTTTCAGGTTGTTTTAGGTAGGGTTCGAATCTCCAGCCGGTTCGATTTTTCGTAGCTTTTAAGCGTTCGATTACGTTTGTAAGTGACTGTACGTGCAATTGCATAATTGCAAAAATAAATTGAGTGCAGTTATTAGAAATTAAACTTTTTTTTGTTGTAAATTTATCATTATGTTACATCATCGGTTTCGAGCTACTGTAATGGAACGTCTACTGACGATTCTATTTTCAAACGTATAAAATCAGAATGTCTGTTTATTTGTCTTACTTTCCTTCTAACTCGATCTTCCTTTCGTTGTTGTAATCTACCTCCGACTCTACACGCCTTCTTACACTGAGTCCCTAACGGTCGAACCTTTCGTTACTCTAGCGACAAGCGCTTAGTCTGAACCATTTAATTCATATTTGTTTTATTTGTCTATTAACCTTTGTGTGATGGCCCAACGTGAAAATGAATTCCTTTACTTTTCTTAGACTGAGTCACCTATTTCTAACAATTATCCCCAGGTTTTCAAACTAGATTTCTCTCCGTGTAAAACTAAAAAAAAGAAACGTCTCTCATGTTAAACCTTAAATTTTTAACAATGAAAAAATGTATCTAGCAATAATTTGTAATGGTTTAAAAAAATTTCATAAATAGAAAAATAATTATACTAAAAACCAAAACAATTTTGATAGAAGTCGGACACTTTTAAACAAGTTTGCAAGTAATTACCAATATTTACAAAAAAGTAAAATTTCGAAATAAATGTTTTTTTGTGGTAATTGATTTGATTTGATTGCAAAAATGAAAGTTCCCATTACTATAGAAATCTACAGACAAAGAAGAGTATGCAGTAGCCGTTACTTACAATTTAAAAGAAATTTGAATAAATGAAAGAAGAAGGTACAAACAAAAAAATAATTTATTCACAATAAATAAACATTGCACATCACAGAGCCTTATAAATATTACCGCTGTATTAATTTCAGACTAATTCTGAAGGTATCAATTTCACATGCAGCAGAATTATCCAACAATGTAACAGCCTTTTTTTATTTTTATATAGATTTTCTTATCAATATAATTGAGCTGCAGCACTTTGTATACCTCCGGAATTGCTGTCAATTTATTTTTGATATCGCAAAAAAATTCGGCAATTAAAGGTGAGGGTCGAAGGGGCCATTTGAATAAATCATCTAAAGAATACCAAATACGATTAAATTCTCCATTCTCTAGGGGACTTACGCAAATCTTATTTTGGAGCCTTTTTGACGTTCGGCTTCAATTGTTAATGAATTCACTGTCTAAATTCTTTAAAAAATGAAATAATTAAAGATCAGCATTCTCTATGATCCATTTATGATAGGATGCCACTTCAGTATAAGGTCCAGGATATACCTCGCGAGCACATCCATTGCCCCAGGAAACGATTCCAGCTAATTTTCCATCAATGGTCAAGGGACCACCGGAATCGCCTTGACAAGCATCCTTTCCTCCCTGAGGATAAGCAGCACAAATCTGACCAGTAGGAAGTCCTCCATAAGAATCGTAGGCTTCATTGCACACATATTTTGAAACTATGGGAATATCCACAGTCTGGATAACATTGGAAGTGCTTCCTCCTTCTCGAACTGCACCCCATCCAGTGATTGTTGCCAATGAACCTTCGACAGCCTCCTCATCCTGTTCAAAGAGAGCAATTGGTTGGCGTGATGTTCCCAGCTCAAAAGGTGTTTCTAGCTATAACAATGCCACATCGTTTTCAGCTGCAACAATGCCACGTCATTTTCGGGAATACCATACAAGTTGGTCCTATAATTTTCGTGTCTGACAACTTTCGCAACTGGATGAACGGTTCCTCCTGAACTGAAGTGTATGGTTCCAGCTCGAACGCTTATCCACTTAGCCGGATAACTGACGGTACAATGACCAGCGGTCAAAACCCAAGTCTCAGAAACAATGCTTCCTCCACAGTAACTGAATCCATAAGCTTGAAGTGAAACCTGGTGTGGAACAGCTTCTATGGTTGTTCGTTTACCGCCAACGATACGTCCATCAGGAGTGTATGGATTCAGCTCAATAAATTTTCCAATATACTCCGCTGTATTGAAAAATTAGTAATTAGACACATCTCTACATTTTGAACCTTTGAACAGGATTTTGTAATTGATTAGTTTGTCTGAAGAGTAAAGATTGACTTATTGCGAGAATGTGGAAATAAATCTTACTTACAGTAAAAAGAAACTTACCCGTACCTGCAGAGAGAAGAACAGAAATTACCAGGTTACAAACACTCCACAAAACACGAATATTTATACTGAATCATAAGCTCGTTTTTATTGATAGAGCAAGATTAATTATCTTTCTTATAAAATGGCGCTAGCGAATTTTTTGTACTTATTTTTATATTGAGCTATTCGACGACCTATAATACATCATCTGAAACCCCGGCAAAGTAATACTAAAAAAAGTAATAATAATTTATTTTTCAAATTCGCAGTTGATCGAGATTATGTAGGCTGGTACCCGGATTTCCTGCAAAAATTGTCAGAATAAAAAAGATATATCTTATATATGCGTTTCCACTATAAATCTCAAAATAACGAATAATAGTGAATTTTTGCTAAAACGGTAAGAAATCATTTTGATAATATGTGAATAAAGAACTAAAAAATATTTTTTACAACTTTAATTATCCTACGAACACTATACAGCAGTGCAAAATGGCACATACATCGTAAATTGATATTAAAGTTGAAAAAAATGAAAAACCATATTTTTAATTGATTATATCATATTTTTTTTATTGATAGAATTTTTTAATTTGAATTTAAATTTATTGATAGATGGAATAAGCTTATCAACCAGAGGACTTTTGCAGAGTTTCAAAAGTACATTGCATTACCTATATTTATAATAAACGTAGTTGTAGTATACTAATAACTAAAAGAAGAGATTATAATATCATGCGTAATATATAGGGTGACGAAAAAAAGCGAACCACCTAGAAATCTCTATTGTTTGTTGAAGAAAACTAAGGCCATACCCTAGGTAACTTTCAACGAGGAATCCAACGGTGACCTTGGAATTGACTTTGAACCTGATTTTCAAGGTTAGTTTAAGGTCAGCTTTGTTTTCTTAATTTGGAACTCCTATTTTTCATGCAAAAATAAAAAAGAGTGGGAAATTTTACGTTCAGGTATGTGTTTTGGTCAAGGAATTAACGTGACCTCTACATGTCTTATAAAGGTCAAAGTACACTGCCATAGGACCTCGTAGGAATTTCGCAAAATTATTGAGAAAAAAACCGAGGTCATACTCTAGGTAACTTTCAACAAGGAATTCAACGGTGACCTTGGAATTTACTTTGAGCCTAATTCTCAAGGTCATGTTGAGGTCAGCTTTATTTTTTTTTTAAATTAGAATTCCTATTTTTGGTGCCAGAATCGATAAGAGCGGGACTATTACGTTCGGGTATGTGTTCATTTCAAGAGTTAACGTAGCCTCTACCGGCCAAATATGGGTCAATGCACGATGTCATAGGACATCTTAGGAACCTCATAAAATTAGTGAAAATATTAACCAAGGTATATTTTACCTTTATTTGACCTGTAGAGGTCACACTAACCCCTGACCTAAGCAAATACCCGATAGTAAAAGTTCCCGATCTTTTCTATTCTGGCACCGAAAATAGGGGTTCCTATTTAAAAAAAAAGCTGACTTTGAAATGTCCTCGAAAATCATGTTACCTAGGGTATATATGTCCACCATGTATATATGACCAACCAACTCATGGCCGGGAGACGTGGCCATAAGTGTGATTTACCGTCATTCTAATTGTAGTCGGTGTCATTTTTAGAGTACAGTTCCCCCAGGTGGGACGATTCGGTGGTTGTTCAACCCCTTTTTATAAATTATATGTATATTATCGTACTGAGTTCGAGATAAATTCACAGACTATATTATAAAAAGTATGCACTGGTACTTTGAAGAGATCTATATCATCACGAGAACAAGCAAACGCTCTATTCAGGTCATAAAATATGGTCTACAACTCTGACCGAGGATCTCAGCTGGAAGCCACGTAGATTGAATTTCTAGATCTTGTTAATCGCGTAGGTATATTATAACGAATAATTTGTAACAGGTCAGGGCATTCCATTATACCACGAATCAATATAAGCAAGAAGAAAATGCAGGCAAATTTCCGTATGTCCTCAAGAGTGCAAACATTAAATCGCTTACAAAGAGTATTCAGATCAGATCCAGGAGGAGGCTAGATAGATTCTAAACTTTTTCCAATTTAGCTTTTTCAGAAATCTTTTGTAAAATGCTTCTAACATGTTGATATGCTTATGGAGATTAGAAGTGAAAACAACAGAGCAAATACTCCTGAGAACTACCGCTTTTCTTGTGTGTTGAAAGTTAATTTAGTTTATCTCTTTAGCGAGAACGAGAAATAGTCATAAAACTGAACTTCAGAATATTAGTTTCAATTTTGTTGGATGTGCAATAATCAACAAATCTATTAATATTCTCTTGAAAACGCGCATAAGAATTTATATCAGAGATAGAATAGGACAACTTAAGAAAATCTGCATAAGAATAATGATAGCACTTAAGATAAGCCGAAAGATCACACATGTAGATAATGAATAGAAGTGGTCCAAGGTTAGGACCTTCCAGCGCCACAAGATTCGTATAAAAATCAACCTCTCCAATCGATATTTTATCAGTTTTTAATTAATTATTATAAATAATTGCGCAAGGAAAATCAAGTTTTAGTTTTACATTCAAAATCTTTTTAAGTAAAACTTTACAAAAAAAACTGAGTTTTAGGCTAAAATCAAAAAATATTTGTAATTTTACGAATTTTTATCATTTGAACTTTTTTTAAACTTTTTAATGCTCATTTTATAATTGGTGTTAGAAAATACTTATTGGACGTTTTATAACTGATTTTTAATATATAATGCGTCATAAAGTAATAACCTCCATTATACGCACGTATAAGAAACGAACTATCAAAATTCATCTTTAAATATATGTAAAAAAAAACTTCAAACTAAAATTAATTTTTAAAGTAACAGCAAATGATTTACGATATAGCTGACGATATTTTTATAAAAAGTGCCCTGTAAGCAATTATCAGATAACTATGGCAAAAATGTTCATTTCTGTACTATTAATATCTACTTCTCAAACCTAAATTCATCAGTCAGATGCGGGGTCAGATTTGTGTTGAACACACAAAATTACGTAGATAAAATTCTTCATTACAATCCCAGAGACACTATTCGGAAAATATAAATTTTCTCTGGGGTAGACTCTGTATAGTTGAACAAACAGATTCATGAGATGCCACTTACAATCACAATGAGAATTAAATATGCGGAAGAGGAAAGTACGATCACAAATATCATTTATTTACAATAAATAAACATTTTATATAACATAGTCACATGTACATTACAACTGTATTCAAGTCTAGTTTCTAAACACATAATAAAATCCCACAAGTACTAATGTTTTTACATTCTCAACTTATAAAGAATTTGATTAATTAAAGAACAGCATTCTCTATTATCCATTTGCGATAGGCTGCCACCTCAGTATAGGCTCCAGGGTACCCCTCGCGAGCACATCCATTGCCCCAGGAAACGATTCCAGCTAATTTTCCATCAATGGTCAACGGACCACCAGAATCGCCTTGACAAGCATCCTTTCCTCCCTCAGGATAAGCAGCACAAATCTGACCAGCAGGAAGTCCTCCGTAAGAATCGTAGGCTTCATTGCATAGAGCTTTGGAAACTATGGGAACATCCACAGTCTGAAGAACATTGGAAGTGCTACCTCCTTCTCTGACTGCACCCCACCCAGTGATTGTTGCTAATGAGCCTTCGACAGCCTCTTCATCCTGCTCAAAGAGAGCAATTGGTTGGCGTGATGTTCCCAAATCAAAGGGTGTTTTCAGCTGCAACAATGCCACGTCATTTTCGGGAATACCATACAAGTTGGTCCTATAATTTTCGTGTCTGACAAC
>JAWWLR010000092.1:44671056-44684063 GCA_035041075.1 Acraspis erinacei | reverse complement strand
ATACCCCCCCCCCCCCCGCACTCGCCATCAAGAAGAGGAACGTAGGTCAGAATTCTATCAAAGGATGGGAAAGGGGTGGGTTTTCACGAAAATAGGGTAATAATTAAGAAATAAATTTGTTTTTAAACTAGATTATTGCAAATTTCATATTGTGTGCATTATGAAACAATTTAAATTCTTAAGATTTCAAGTCGAGATATACAATACATCGACTTTTAAAAAAGCAAGAATAATTTTCTAATCCAAAAGACCCTTTTCTAAGAAAATGCTTGCATTTTCTACCAAATAGTTGAATTTTCAACTTATAAAGAATAAATTTTTAGTTAAAAAAGGACCGGTGAAATCTTTAGATCAAAAAATTAATTTTCTTAAAGAACCAATACTTTTTAAAGAATAAAGTTATACTTCGAACAAACGAGGTGAATATTAAAAAAGATGACTTTTTATCCTATTAGTTAAACTATCAACCAAATAGTTAGATTTTAAACTAAAAAAGATCAATTTTTAACGAAATAGTTAAATTTTCTAACTAAAAGATTAATTTTGACCGAAAGGACTGATTATCAAAATATTTTTAACAAAAAATAAATTTTCTGCTGAACGTTTAAATGTCAAAAAAATAAATAAATTTGTAACAAACAAATTAACTTTCAACCATATAGTTCAATCATCTACCAAATTTTTGAATCCTCTAACAAATCAGATTAATTTAGACCAAAAAATAACATTTTTATGCAACAAAATAAAAATTTTCTACCAACAAAATAAATAATCCACAAAATACATTAATTTTCAATAAATGGTTAACTTTTAAAACCGCAAGGACAAATTATCTATAATTTGATTTGATTTTGCTTCTAAAAATATGATTTTTTAACCAAAAAAAGATAAATTTGTATCCAAAAGGTAAATTTTAATAAAAATAGTTTAATTTTCAATCAAATGATTAAATTCAATTCGAAAATATGATTTTGTAACCAAAAAAATAAATTTTCAATCGAATAGTTTAATTTTTTACCAAATTGTTGAACATTCAAACAAACCACAATCACTTTTAGACCCATATAGTTGAATTTAAAAAAATCATTAGTTTTTAACACAGAAGGTTAATTGTCGACAAAGATTTTAACCAAAAACACGATTTTTTAACCTGGAAGATTAATTTTCTAGAAATTAAATTGGTACATTTTTCACCAAGGAGGCGAATCTTAAACAAAAATATGAATTTTCAACAAAGTAGTTTAACTTTCAACTGAAGAAGATGAATTTTGAACCAAATAGTTACATTTTCAACAAAAGATGAATTTTCTAACAAGAAAATTAACATCTTACCAAAAAGAACAAGTTTTCGACAAACCACATTAATTTTCAAGGAAATTGTTGAATTGTATAGTCAAAAGAATGAAATATCTACAAAACTGTTGAATTAACAACCCAAAAATAGGATTTTTTAACAAAAAGGTTTTTTTTCTACCAAAAAGTTAAGTTTTCATAAAATTTAATTTCCAACCGGATAGTTAAATCACCTGTGAAATTGTTGAATCCTCAACCAAATCAGATTAACTTAGACCAAAAAATTGAATTTTTATTCAAAAAGGATGCATTTGCAACCAAGAAGATTAATTTTCGACTAATAAAGATGAATTTAAAAAAAACACATGAATTTTGACTAGCAGTGATCAATTTTTAATCAAAATATTAATTCCCAACAAAGAGTAATAAAGCTATATTATTATTTGAAAAAATAATGGTAAAACAGTGAATTCTCCACAAAATAGTCACATTTTCAACCAGAAACATGAATTTGCAACTAAGAGGATGAATCTTAAAAAAATTAATTTTCAACGAAAAAAGTTTAACCCAAAAGATGATTTTTTACTCCAGCAGATTAATTTTCTAAAAATGGAATTGTTAAATTTTCAGCCAACTATGTGTGTTTTAGGTCCAATGCAGTTTATAAATTTTAATAATATACAATTTGAGGAACAAAATGGAGCGCGAAGCACGAAATACGTCAAGAGAATGTGTTCGTTAAAGCCGGAGGAGCTTTAACAAAAGAGAAATCACAATCACTAAATTGCTGCTGTCGCGGGCGACGAGAGTGTGCCCGCGGACGGGCAGATTTTTGTTGTTGATATTTATCGTCTTTGTCAATACTTCAAATTCTTGCCAGTAATTTAACTTTTTGTAGAAAAAACGTCTTTTTGCTGGGAAATTTGACAATTTGGTAGAAAATTGCAGTATTTGGTTGAAAATTAACTTTTTTTTAGACATAAATATTTTTTATTAAAACTTAAATAATCGGTTCAAAAAATTAAGTGTTTTGTTAGACATTTGTTTCTTTTTTTGTGAATAATTAACTTTTGAATTTTAGATATTAACTTATTCCATTTTCGGTGAATAATGTGTACTTTGTAAGTTGAAAAGTTTACAATTTGGTTGTAAATTTATATATATATATATTGTTAAAAATTCATTTCTTTGCGTATTAATTTAATCTTTTTTGTTAGCAATTTATCATTATGTTTCGAAATTCAAGTATTATGTTAAAAATTCCCCTTTTTTCGTTGAATTTGTGCCCTTTTTCGTTTTTATTGCATTCAACTGTTATTTATTTAAAATTTAATCTTTAGTGGTTGAAATATATTTAGTTACATGTCTTATTGAAAATTCATATTTCTTCTATAAAAATTCAATAGCGTTAAAAGTCCTTTTTTTAAAGATTAATCATCATAGGTGAAAATTTATATTGTTTTTCAAGATTCGATTTTATTAGTTGAGAACAAATTTTTTAACGGAAAATGTAACTATTCCATTTCTGATTTAAAAATTTATATTTTTAATTGAAAATAGATCTTTTTGTTTAAGATTCATTTTCTTTTTTGAAAAGTCCTCTTTTTGGTCATAGTGAATTAATTATTATATTTGAAAAATCATCTCTTTGGCTGAAAATTGAACCATTTTGTTGAAAATTCGATTTTACTGGCTGCGAACTAATTTTTCTAACTGAAATCGTAACTATTCCCTTTTTGATAGAAAATTAAAACGTGATCTTTTCCAATAGATAATTTAAAAATTTGGTTGAAAATGCATGTGCTTTCCTAAACAAATAATTTTCTTAGCTGAGAATTGATTTTATTGTTAAAAATACAACTGTTTTGTTGAAAATGCATCTCTTTTGATAAAAATGCATCTTTTTTATTAAAAAATCGCCTTCTGGAAGAAAATTAATTTTTTTGATTGAATATTTCTCCTTTTAGCTTACAACTGCAACTTTTTGATTGAGTATTAATCTTTTTTTTGCTGAGGATTGAACAATTCTGCTGAAAATTATTATTTTGGTTTAAAGTTGTTTTATTTTTTTTTATTTCGTTTGTTGCCTAAATATCAACTATTTTAGTAAAAAATTCAAATATTTAGCTGAAATTTAAAATTTTTATGAAAATTTAACTAATTGGTAGAAGATTAACTTTTCTGTTGAAAATTCAATATTTATATTTTATAAAACAAAGAAAACCATTTTCGAAGTTATCATTGGGCTGAGGATATGAACATTTGTAATTGCATTACTTATGATCTAAGGTGGCTCTTAAATATTTGTTTTTCTACAATAATTTGCACAGGATTCCTTATATAATATAAATAAAATATGTACCCTGCTCAAGAATTTCAAAATATCTTTACAAGGTGACATAAACAAATTTCCAATTTTATTTACACAAAAAACACATGTTTTATAGTTTCGAGATTCATGTAGTACTTTGAAATGTATTTTTACATACAATTTATTATTCTTACTTGTTTAAATAATTTTAAAATTATTGCAATAAATAAACTGAACGTTAAAATTGATTTAAAAAACTGGAAAAATCATGTTTTTGACAACAGGAAATAATGTTTTAAATGCGACGATAAAAATGTAAAAATCGATTTTCTTCTTTATTCGAAAGGTACTTTTTGTTTCACAAGTAAAATTAATAATAACGTTCTATTAACTTCTTTACCTAATAAGGTTTTTCCCTGAATAAATATTCCAAGCAGTAGACGACCGTAACGCATTAAAATGATAATGATCGATACGACGACGATAATTTTTTATATAAGACGTTTTCAGCCTTCATATCTACACCTTACTTCTTTTTTCAATTAAAAAAAATAATACTTTTTAACACACAAAAATAAAAATAAAAATTATTTTATGCAATTTTTATCAAAGAACTTTGTTTTATTATAAATAATTATTTATACTGAAATGACATTCTTTTTTATACTATAAAAAATATTAAAAGTACTGTACCCTATAAGAGTTCGAATCTCGACGCAATTTGTCTATCCGACTAACCAGTTTTTACCATTATACAAATTTCATAATCGCCTGAGTAGAGCAAAAAAAATATTATTTTTTTAGCCAGGAATCGGCTCAAATACATGAATTTCAAAAATTTTTAACGTAAAAAATACATTTTCAACTCGAAAAGATAACTGATAACCAAACCCGGAAGAACTAAATTTTCATTTAAAAAGGGAATAAATTTTCTATAAAAAAGAGCGAATTTTAAATAAAATATTTAAGTTTTTAACTAAAGAAATTAATTTAAGGCATGAATGCTCATTTAAAAAATGAATTCTCCACCAAAATTGTAATAGCTGTTCGTTCCATCAAAAAATATTTTATGTTTTAATCACAAAAAGTTTAATAAAAGAAAAAAATAAGAATTTTCAATAAAATTAGTTGAAACCTCAACCAAAACAGACTAATAACTTTCATACCAAAAAGAGGAATTTTCAGCAGCATAGTTGAATTTTTAACCAAGATAGATTGTTTAATCAATAAAAAAAAGAATCTCATCCATAAATATAAATTTTATACGAAAATGCACAAATATCATTTAGGGACGACGGAAAATTCCCGAAAAAATACATTTTCGACACTGTAAAATTTGCAAATTTGAAAATGTAGGAAAAATAAAATTAATTAAATTTTAAAAAACTGTATATTTTGGAATCGGAATAACAGAAGTATACAAAATGTATGAAAAATAAATTAGAAAAACAGATTTGTCTGCAAAAAAAATTTTTCCCTTAAATTTTCTCAGAAACTAATACAGTCTTCCAAACAAACTTTGCAGGATTTTGGTAATCACTAATTTATCTCGAAATTTATCTCTAAATAATAAAAAATGTTGTCTTCAATAAAAATATTTCATTATTTTATTTTGAATCAACAAATAATATTTAGTATACATCCTTTCTTTTAGTTGTGAAATTTTCTAGTTCCGATATTTTATAATACAATATGTTTCTGTCGGAAATTTCATTATTCGGAAATTCCCCAATTCGGGATTTTTGAATTCGGTAATTTGGTAGTTTCAGGAATTTTATTATTCGAAAAATTTCCAATTCGAAAATTGTACAGTATTGAGAATTTTATATTTTGTGATTTTACAGCCGAACCATCATTTAATCAAGTGAAATAATGATTTTAACTTATTTTCAAGTTTATCGACAATTTATGATATACAAGTATTTTTTTTATTATTTGCTTAGTTTTTGGAGGATAATTATAATTGAAAATAATAATTTTTATAACCCTCATTTAACCTCCAAAAATCTATTTTTTAATATTCTAACAACAATTTTACTATTATTCGTTATTTGGAACTTGATGTTGGGTGGGTGAACGTAAGACATATTTTTTTATTCGAAATTGATAGAATAAGGCTTTACTCAAAATAAAAATTCTCTGATTCAAAGAAAGTTTCTTTCAGTTAACGAGACATATTCATTACACTTTAGTTAAAGAAAAGTCTCTATAATAGAAAGACGTTTCTTTTGATACAAAGAAATGGTATTTTTGTTTTAATGAACATTTTTCTTTGATTTGAAATAATTTTCTTCATTTTAAAGCTTTGTTTGGTTAAATCAAAAAAATTACATTAATGAAACAGTTTCTTTAATTGAAAATAAATATTTTCTGATGATCTGTAACAACTTACACTTATTTCTATCGCAGTCTGCATAAATAGGTACCAATGCTGGTGTCCCTCAATCTATAATTGAACTTAGTTTTGGTAATTGTAGAGTGTACATAGTTAGCTTTGTAAACTGTTTACTTGTAGGCCTCGAATTAAAAGTGAATCTGCGTTTGCAAATTCAATTTGTGAAAGGATTAAAAAATAAACAATGTCATGAACTTAGAACAACTATTATTACAACAATTTTTTTCGCATGTTCATTTGTGCTCATTATTGTTTCTTACTAATTAAGGCAAAATGGTTATATTTCAGTAAATGATAGCTTTTTCGAGGAAATTAGTCTCTACAATTCTGCTGTTTCCGATTTTTTAAATCAATCTTTCTATAGCTGCAATCGTTAGGACAACTTTTTCTAGCTAAAACTATTAAGTTTAAACGAAGAAGAAAGGAATTTTCATCAAAGTAGTTCAAATTTCAACGAAGTGATAAACTCTTTTTATTTTCGCTGGAAAACAATTAATTTTCAACCAAGTAAAATAAATTTGTAACGAAGTAGTTAGATTTTTTACTAGAAACATGAATTTACAAACAAACAGATTAAATTTCTATTCAAAAATATAAATTTTGACTGAAAATGGAAAAATTAAATTTTCATTTAAAACAATTAGTTCAATAAAATAGTTTCATTATCAAAGAAAGTATTAAATCTTCAATCAATAAACGAATTATCAAAAAAAAGTGTAATAGTTGATATTTCAACCAAAAATAGAGAAAAAAATCTTACCCGAAATTATGTATTTTATACCAGGATTTTCGAATGAGAAAAAATTTTTGAAACCAAATTAATTATTTTTACTCTAAAAGAAATTTCAGGCATGAATGGAATGGTTAAGTTTAAAATTTGCAAATATAAAATGTAGATTTAACAAAGAAATACATTTTTAACTAAAATCAAGAATCATCAACCAAAAAATGAATTTTCTACAAATAGTTGAATTTTAAACCCAAAATAGGAATTTCCTACCACCAAAGAGAAATTTTCAACCAAGAATGGAATAGTTAAATTTTCAGTCAGAAAAATAAATTTTCTACTAAAAACACAGAAAGAACATTTTAAACAGATAGTTCAATTTTCTAATAAAAAAATGAATGTTCAGCCAGGAAGATTTAATTTTGATTAAAACCAGGTAAAGTTCCGACCAGAAATGGAGGAATTATTTTTTTAATTAAATCAATTGGTTTTCATCCAAGAAAAAATATATTTTCAAGATAATTGTTAAATTTTCATCAAAGTAATTATTTATTGATAAAAAAGTTAATTCTCGAAAAGAGTGTCAATAAATAAAAAACATTGTGTACCAAAAATATGAATTTTATACGAAAACTGTTAATAATAGCCAAATTATCAACCGAAAATGAAAATTTAACTAAAATTATGACTTTTCAATCAAAAAGTTGAACGTTTCGCCAAATACTTGAATTTTAAACCCCAAAGTGGAATTTCCTGCCATAAATGAAAAAAATGTCAACAAAACACATTAAGTGTATTTAATAATTTTTAGATGAAGTCAGGACTTATTTAATTTCAACCATTTTAAAGCAATAAAACTCCTGAATTATATAATTATCAATTATTAAAATTTATAAATTTATAAATTTCCGAAAAATAACATTTTTCGAGTTATAAAATGCCCAAATTATAAAATTTCCGAATTAGAAAAATTCCCGTATAATAAAGTTCCCGACCGAAAATTGCCGAATTATAATATATCTGACATCGAAAATCCCGAATAAAAAAAGTACGGAATAATAAAATTACTCGAACAGATTATTCTTCCATTAAATTGAAAAATTCCCGTAAAAAATTGCCGAATTAAAACTCCTAAATTTAGGCAATTAACATTTTTTGTTTCCATGATAGTATTTATTTATTGAAAATAGAAGAATCAAATGTTTTTCTAGAAAAATTTATTTTTTTAATGTTTAAAGTTTATAATTTAAAAAAATTTTAAAAACGAAGTGTTTAATCGCGCAAAAATTCGGAATGACTAGCCCAATATTTGTTATAAGCTAACTAGTCGTTCCTAATTTTCGGGAGAACTGGTCCATACGCTTTTCCAACTGTCCTAATTATTCGCGGCGACTAGACGAAGCCTATAAAATAACAATAATTGATTAAACCTTATCCAGAAATAATTTTTGTTTCAATTATTGATATTTTAAATTCAAAAAATAATTTTAGAAACCTTGAACACTTAAAGTAATTTTTTTAAATAAAAATATTTTATTATTTTATTGTTAATAGCTAAATAAGCTTCGTAAGAAAATCTTATTTGTTTAAACTGGGGAATTTTTTAGTGCGATTATTTTGTAATTCGGCTCATTTTTGCCGGGAATTTTATTATTAGGAAATTTTATTATTTTGGAATTGTTCAATTCGGAAATTTTATTTATAGCAGCTATCAGCAAAGGATGAAATAGTGATTTTCTATGTTGAGATGTCCCTGCAATACAGTGACTTATTGAAGAAAGGTAAATAGGGTAGCCGCATCCTACGTTACCGGTTGAATAGAAATGCAGAATCTCCAGATAATCAGATATTAAATAAATTAATAGTTTTAGTTTTCTTTAATGGTGATTATTGCATCAAAAAGATTGAATTAAGGATTACATTTATTTAAAAAAATCATAATTTAAATCTCTTGATGGTACGTACAATTTCTCTTTAATCCAATGTCGGTAAATCAAATATTTACATTTTATCAATATTTTCAAACATGTTACTGACTGATAATAAAAAAAAAAACTTTTTAGTTCGTACTAAGTTTAACAATAACACGTATGCAATGGAAGAAAGTGAAGGTCACAAATAAATACTGTTATTGTGACCTAAGTGGTGAAAGTGCCAGAAATTGCATAATCTAGGGTGTTTTAGTTCTGAAAATTTCGAAAAATTATTTCTAAAATTGGTTAATTTAAAATCAAACCATCTTTAATACGATTTTAAGGCAATATTTGCTATCATGGCCAAGGTAAGAATAATCGGACCCAGACGTATACACAGTGTAGCCAACATAAACCTTTTAAATGCCCATAACTTTATACATTTTTTTTAAATACATACAATTAAATTCGAAATTAATTTTACCTATATAAAAAAATGCGTATAACAAAATTCTCAAAAATCTCGCATGAAGTTACTTCCAGCAACTTTTTTCAGTTTGTTCTTTTGAATTTTCCGGATTTTTTAAATGGCATTTCTGAATGAGAAATTTTTATTCTAAAAATTGATTTCTAATAAATAAAATTCAAATTGAGAATTATTCTTTAATGTTCTACATGTACAGACAAAATTTGGCTATTTGTACTGAAAAGAAAAAATCTTATTTTTTTTACAAAAATTTCAGTACCCGTAGTCACGGCGAAAATAATAATGAACTTGAAAAGCCTTTTTAAAGAATTTTGAAATTTTTGAAGAGAATACAAATTTTTATTATCATTTCTAGAAAAATTAAACATCATTTTTATTTCAATAAATTTATTTTAGAAGTATAGTTTAAAAGGTTTTTAAACAGTCCAAAAGATTTGCAAAATTTTAAAAGAAAAGAATCTGAAAGATTTTTCGGAATTTTCTATTTCTTGGCCAAAATTTTTTCAACATTATAGGATAAATTCGAATTATTTTAAAAGATATTTAGAATTTCGAAGATTTTGAAATAAATGTTTGAAGCTTTTTAAGGATTTTGAAAGGTTTTACCATCAGTAAGGTTTTTTCCTTAAGAGTGCAGGGAAAATATACATTAATTTTTTTATTTTGTAAAACGTAATTTCCAGAAAATATCTAAAAATATTTTTACGAATTTCGAATAATTTCCTGAAAATTCAGAAAAGAATGTAGCAAAATTTTGCAATTTTATAAGGTTACAAAATTGTAGACAAATTTGTTTAAGTTTTTAAAAGAAATATTTAAAAGCTTTTTAAGAAGTTTGAAAGGTTATGATGGAATAACAATTTTTTTCAAGATTTCTGGAAAAACTTCAAATAATTTTTAATTTCACAAAAAATTTGTAAGATCATTATTTAGGAAGATTTAAAAACATTCCAAAAGATTTCCCAAATTGGATAAAAGAAATCTGAAAGATTTTTCGGCAATTTTGGTAACTTTGCAGATTTTTTTCACAGTTTTAGGCCAAATTCGAATTAGAGGAACGGCCGGTACAGTGTATATACAGTGACCAGCAGGAACAGTTAACAAGTCAACTTTAATTAACACTACTTATAGAAAATTGTTTATTTTCTTATTGCTAATGTATTTCTGTATTGTGGATATATCTATCCGAGTTTCATCCGATTTTAACGTTTTTATAACTTAAAAAAAATAACTTCGATTTTGGATGATGACTGTATATTTTTGTGCTTATAATTTTTGTAATTAAATATTAACAATAAGTCCAAAAAATGGGAATTGTTGAATGAGAATTACTTTTTCATTTAATTATAATAAAACATTGGTTTAAGAAGAAAAAATCAAAATGTAAAAATTGGTTCACTGTACCGGCGATCCCCTATTTTAATATATGCTTAGAAGTTTAGAAATAATTAAAAATTTGAAAATAAAAAAAAAACTTCAAACAAAAAATATAGATGTTTCAAGATAATTGTAATTTTTTTTATGATTCTTAGGAATATTTGAATTGATTTTGATAAATTAAATATAATTATATAAATATTCAACTGGTTTATGAAGAATTCATCTAAGTTTAATATGTATTTAAAAATTTTAGAAGTTTCGACGAGAAGAAAAATTTCTCTTCACTTTGAAAGATTTCCAAAAATGTATCATTTATATTTTTTAAGCATAAAATAGTTCTATTTTTTCAACAGACTCAAATTATCCCTAAAGGTTTTTAAAATCCTGTAAAAGAAGAAAGAAATTGTTTATAAATTTTCTTGGTACTTCAACCAAATAAACAAATAAACTTATAAAATCAATAGTTATTCGAAAGTTTTACTTTGTATCAAAAATTGCTTTTCTTTTCAAATTATAATTCACCAAAATTTTTTCCCCTCTTGACTGGAAAACCTTTTTTGGTTGTTTATTTGTCTTTTTGATTTGAAAAATCATTTCCTTTGGTAGAAATTTCATATTTTTGTATTAAAATTGCATTTGTTTTGTTCAAAATTAAAAATGTTGTTGTTGAATAATTTAATTATTTGTTGAACATTTGTCTTCCAGGACGAATCAAAATTTTTTTTTAATCAAAATTTCTTTCAGTTTTAATTTAACAGTTAAATTTTTTGTTGATATTTCATCTTTTTTGGTTTAAAATTTAACTACTTTGTTAAAAATCCACTTATTAGTTTGAAAATTCATCATTCTAATTCAAAATTAATATCTTTCGCTGAAAAATGTAATTTTTTTTGAAAATCCATTTTCTAATGAATTTAACTTTTGATTTAAAATTAAAATCCTTTTGGATGGAAATATCAAGTTTTAAAATAACTTTTTTTCAATTCATATTTTGGGGTAAAAAACGGTATTTTTAGAGAATTCGCCTCTTTTGGAAAATATTTCATCTTTTTAAATTAAAAATACAGCTGGTTGAAAATTTTCCTTTATTGATTGAGAATTCAAGTATTTTGTTGATAATTGAAATATTTGGTTGATATTTTGTCTTTTCCTGATTATTTTAACTGATTTTAATAAAAAATAAGAAAAACCGTTTAATTGAAATATCAACTATTATATTGTTCGTTGAGAATTTATCTTTTTTTAATTAAGCTATTGGCTTAAAGATTCACTTCGTTGTTGCAATTTTTTTTTGAAATCTGAAATTTAAAAAAAATTTTTTTGAATTTCTTCAAAAATTTAAAGAAAATTATATTAATAGAAATTTTAAAACAAATCGCCAAGAAAATTGAAAAATAAATAGTTATTCAAAGTTTTTATTTTCTATTTAAAATTATTTTGCTCCTTGAATCGAGAAACCACACGCGGACGCGATTTCTAATGCCTTTAAATTTCAAAAATTATAATTTCTATAGTTATTGCACATTTTTATACTTTTATAGCCAATACTTTACTCTTATTGGCGGAGTTCCTGCTCTTGGAGAGTGCGAATAGGTAAATTATTTACGATTCTTTTTCCAATTCATTAATTTAAGTTTCACTACTTTCACCTTCCGGAGAAAAAATTTGGAACTATTTTAAATATTTCTAGTAAATTCTATGATACGTCAATTTTCGTTCATATAAGTCAAAAAAATTTTACAAATATTAATTATTTCAAAAGTTAGTAACATTTAATTAAAACATTGATATTTTAATTTCCTCATATATCCTTTTAAGAATTTGCTAAAGACTATCGATTTATCAATTAAAATTAGGAGCCCCAATAGTAAACTTCAGTACTGTGCATGCTTTAAAGAAAACACATTGAATTCAATTGATTGCAATTGGGAGGTTGATTCGTGAATTCGAAATTTTGGTAACATTCGTTGCACGAAGTTTACGCTTAATTACTAATTGCAATCGTTACAATAATACACAAATCTAACTCTCTACAACTGCGACACGACAGACAAATTTCTCATTTATATCAAATCTTGCATTAAAAATACACATTTTATTTTCTGAAATTAATTGACAGTAATTGGAAGTTACAAGTTTTTGGCATAAATTGAGAGTTATATTTTTGATAAAAAAGTAAATTTGAAAAAGTTAGAAAGTATTTTTATGCATCATTTAACATAAATATTGCAATAAAATATTGTTTTTCCACTAAAAAAACAGGATTACATTTGAAAGAAACCCCATATGAAATTAGACCAGTAGATATCCTTAAATCTGATGGAGAACAACACACTGCTGAATTCCGAAAAATAAACCCCATATCAAAAGTACCAGCACTCCGCATCGACAGTCATACTCTAATCGAATCTGTAAGTATTCACAAAATCCTTTCATTTGACAGATAATTTAGAACATATAGGGGAGAGTGGCCCTAAGTCGGCACTGCGAGTTAAGCCGAC
>JAWWLR010000092.1:44660043-44670956 GCA_035041075.1 Acraspis erinacei | reverse complement strand
CTGCGAGTTAAGCCGACACACTCCCCTTTCTCACAGATGGCGCGCGCGTCGGCTTACCCATTTTGTCGTATGAGAGGTTGTTAGACATAGACGTAATTTACGTTGACAATTGTCACTTTAGTTTTTACTGGACAGCATGAGCAGGCTACACATTTGTCGTGCAAACGGAATTCCATTTTCTTCCATTCCTGTCAAGCAACTACAGGTGTGCCAATATTTTGAAAAGTTGAATAGATTAAGTGCGTTGATTTCTGGGTTCCGTGTGCTTTTGCCTGATAAAACCGATTTTTATTCGCATTTCTTTCGTGTGAAAAATACAATGAAATGTGTGAACATTTATAGTGGTGCTGAGTTATTTTATTTTGTTGTGTTTTGACTGCATTTTTCTTATCTCTGGTATGAGTCATTTTATTTTCTGCGTGTTTCTCATTGACTTTTTGCTGATTCAATGGGGCTGCCGCATTGGGAGCTCGAGACTAGGGAGTGCCGACTGAGGACCGCCTACTTCGAACGACATAGAATTGTATTTAAAGGATCGTTGTAGCTGACGAAAGACATTAAAACGCCATTAAAGCCTGTTTTCCCCGGTTTTACCTCGATTTTCAAAGAAAACTCCTACTGTCTAGATATAGGACCACTCTCCCTATGTTATACATCACCCCATTGCTGTTCTAAATCATGTCTGATTCGGTGACTATATATATTTTTCTTCAACTTCTTTCTTTAATAACTCCGACAAAACAGTTACATATACTTCATACAATATTGGCATCAGCTTCACATCCCTATAATCTTGAACCTTCTCCCCTTTGCCTTTCTTCAGTATGGGTACTGCTCCTTCTTTCCATAACGCTGGCCACTCCTCTCCTCTTCATACTCTATTACACATTATCCATGCCTATTACATTAGTTATGTCCTCTCATATTTCTAGACTTCATTTGGAATCTCATCTATACCAGGTGCCTTTCCCTCTCTCATTATTGCTCAAAACTTTACTATTTCTTCCCTTGTTATTGCCTCTTCATCATCTCTTTCTCTACCATATTTACATCCTTTCCCAATTTTTCTCTCTACAGCTCCTAGCAAATGCATCAAATATTTTTTCCATCTCACCATCTTAATATCCTGGTTTACTCCTTTTATTCACTGTTTCTCCTTACCCCCACCCCCTCTCTCTTTATTTACTACCTTCTAAACGTGGTCCTAGCCTTCTTCGCCAGTTCCTGAAACATTTTATTTTCTTCATCTTTCTTTTTATCAGACAACTCAGCATACCCCTTTTCTCTCCTATAATGTTTTCCAATACTTTTCTTTCTCCATTTTCTGAATTCCTATCTGAACTCCTTCTTTTGCTCTTTGCATCCCTTATCCCATCCACTTCTATTCCCTCTTTTACTACTTTCTTTTTTACTTGTGCTCTATAATCCTCTTTTTATTTCTTCTATCATTTTTTTTATCTCCTCGTCAACATTTCCCTCTCGTATTTTAAAATTTCTGATCTTTTCTTTAAACTGTTCTTTTCCTTCCATTGGCCAATCTCCCTTTCCTGCTCTTTTTACTTTTGCTTCCTTTTTATCCATATTGTTATTCCTCCAAACCCTTTACTGATTTCTTTCTCTCTCCATTCAGTATCTTATATTTCGATTCTTTTCCTCGGTCTCCTCTTTATTCTTTTCCAGCACTTCTCCTGTTCCCGTATTAAAATCTTTTCCTATTATAAGCCTCTTCTCTTCTTTATTAATTTTCTTTCATCAATTTTTTCACCTACTCCGATTTCTCCTGATTATCACGGGCCACGTTAACAACACAAGCTATCACTTATCTCATTCCATCTTTATCTTTTCTACTATTTATCCTTCTATTTGTTCTTTCCTCTCTTTCTTATCCAACCCTGTTATCACCATTCCTCACATTGATCTGCCTATTTTACTCTTTGCATTTTAAACTTGTCATTTTGAACTTCTTCGTGATCTTCCCCTTACTCTTTTTCATCCCTTCCCATCTGGCCACATTTCCATCATTACTAACCTCACGACGCCAAATTTCTCATAAAATCCCTATCCTTTCTTTCAAATCTTGCTATATTTCAGTACCTCGCTTCTTAACAACTATTTCATTTCTTCGGTCAAAATCTACCATAGACATTCTATCTGTATTCTGCCATACTTAACCCATTTTCTTTTTCCCTTACTTATTTTCTCTTCTGCTATTTGCCTTAATTCATACTGAATATTCTTTTCTACCCTCTTATGTTACCATTTCTTTATTTTTACTATTACCATTTTTTATCCTTTTTGCGTTTCCTTTCCTACTCTTCGCATTTCCTTTATTTCTGATTTAGGATCTATACTTTTTAGACTAAGATTGTTTAAGAAGAAAATATGAAGGGGGACGTTATTTATAAAGAAGAAGAAGAAGTATACTGAACATTTAACACATAATCTACTGATTCATGGTCGATGAAAAAAAAACATTTCTATTAAAAACTAAAAATAACGTGAGCCAAACGTAAAATACATGCATTTTCAACTAAATCGATGTGTTTCCAACTCGAAAAAAAATTAACCAGAATTAATTTTGAACTGAAAAAAACGAATTTTTAATTTAAAAAAAAATAATAATTTTCTACCAAATAAAATAAATTGTTAATGTTTAAAATATTAATTTTCAAGAACCAAAAAAGTATATTAATCTTTGATCAGAAACATTTGAAATAAACCAAAAAATACGAATTTGCAACAAATTAATTGAATCTCATCCAAAAATACGAGTTTTATACCGATTTGTTCCATAATACTATAATTTTAAACCCAAAGAAGACGATTCCTTCAACATATTACATGCACTTTAAACTAAAAAAGATAACTTTTCAGGCCTTAAAGATAAATTTCCAACCAAGAAGATTAAATTTTATCGATAAAGATAAACTTTTGACAAAAAAATAAAATTAAAAGGTAAACAGACAATTTTTAGTTTTAAAAAACGACTAATTTTAAACAAAAAATTTGATTTTCTTAAGGAATTTTCAACCTAATAGGTAAACTTTCAACCGAAGAAATCAACTGTCAACCAAACTGATGATACTATTTTGATTTTCCAGGGCTATTATGACCTGAAGGTATTAATCAATAGAATGTTTTTTTATATTTTGTAATTTTGTTGTATATTCCAGAACTGTTCAATTTTCAATCTAAGAGTGGTATTTTTCACACAAAAAAACAGAATGCATTTTTCACATGTTCAATTTTCAAGAAAATAATAAAATGGAATTTCTGGAATTCCCTGACCCACATCAAGCCTGACTGAATCTCTTTTTTTTCTGTTAAAAAAATCTACAGTAATTTTTTTTTACATTGTTCTTCTACAGATGAGCATTTTGCAATATTTGGAAGAAACTAGACCCCAAAATCCATTAATGCCACAAGATCTAAAGGAAAGGATAAGAGTTAGAGAAATTTGTGATATTATCGTATCTGGAATTCAGCCCTTACAAAATATGGGCCTAAAAGAACATGTGGGGGACGAAAATTGGTTAAACTGGACACAGCTGTGGATAAATAAAGGATTTACAGGTACATACTTTATTAAGAAGAATAAAATGAATCTTTTTTATTTTTTTATTTCCATAAACAAAAATCATCGTTTTTTTAGCTCTCGAAGATATATTGTCAACTACTGGAAAAGAATATTGCGTTGGTGATAATATCACTTTAGCAGATTGCTGTCTAGTACCTCAAGTGTACAACGCTACAAATTATCGTGTAAATATGAGTTTGTATCCCTCAATTTCCCGGATAAACAAAAATTTAGAAAATCATCCTGCCTTTCTGGCCACCAATCCTAATAATCAACCTGACTCTCCAAAATCAAATTAAGTATTTTTCTATTCCGGGGGAAAATATTGTTTAATAAAAAATATAACAATAATAAAAATATAATTGTTAAACTTCTTGAAAAAATTAAAAAGCTTTTTGAAGATTGCAGATGTGTCGAAAAAAACTGGAAAATTGTTAAGACAATTTTTCAGTTCATTAGCTTTAACAGAATATTAGGAAACATTCTAGACAGTTTAGAAGTTTTTAAGATCTTTTGCAAGTTAGAAAGAAATTTTAAAATACTCAGTTCATTTTCGGAATTTTTTTTAAGTTTCCAAATATTTGTAATCCCTTTAAAACTTTTAAAATTTCTCATGGAATCTGTATTATTATTATTAGAGAATAAACTAAATTCCTAACGTCTTTTCCTCTTTTGCTAACTCTGACTTTTTTAGGATATCAAGAAATTTTTTACACTTATCGTTTGTAACGCCAGAGTTATAAAACAGTTATTAAAAGCAGGCCTTATATTAGCAGTTGAACATTTATATTTTTTAGTAAGAAATTATCGAATCTAGCAATGTGTTAGCATAGAATATCCCAGGTGCCTTTTTTTACAGTGTATTTTTCACGAAAAATGGTAGAAATTGTAGGTCTGGTGGCACTAAAAAAGTTTTATACGTGAAATTTCTCATACATCCCCAAAATCTTATTTTAAGTGAATGAATGTGAATGGTGAATGTTCTTTTTATCATACTGAACAATAACGACGCTCTGATGGAAAATATTAAAAAGTTTCATGCTTTTTAACTTTAACAATAATTTAATGATATTTTTAAAATTCAATATTTTTTGCTGTTAATATAATCAAGCAGACGAATGTTCTACAAAACAGCTGAATTTTCATCTCTAACGTATTCATTTTGTACGAAAAAGACATATTTTTAACAAAATAATTTAATTTTCAACCAAAATGATGAATGTTAATTAAAATTTTGAATCTTTAAACAAGCAAAAGAATTTTTAATAAAGTAGTTCAACTATCAACTCAAAAATTATATTTTAGAACTAAAAATACGAATTTTCAGCAAATAAATATTTTCCACTTAAGGAAGAAAACAAATTTGATCGAAATTCGAATTTTGAATAAAAAATTTAATTTTCGAATAAACAGTTCATAAGATCGAATTTTTAACTAAAAATACCAGTTTTCAACAAAAAATGGAAAAGCTACATTTTCAGGTAATAAATTAAAATTAAATAGAAAAATTTTTCGTAACAAAATAGTTAAATTTTTAAACAAAAATATGAATCTACAAAGACAAAAGTTAATTTCTAATAAAGTGGTACAACTTTACCCAAGCGGTTAAATTTTCAATTTAATAAAATAAAAATCAGTTTTCGGCCAAAAATGGAATAGCTGCCTTTTGAATAAAAAATATCAAATTTCTACCAAACGGTATTAATTTTCAAGCCATATAAGTAAATTTTCACCCGAAAAATATGAATTTTCAATCAAAAATTTGATTTTCTCAAAAATTACAAAATATATGAATTTCCACTCAGAAAATACTTATTCTCAACTAATGATTAATTTTCAACCAATGATAAAATAGTTCAATTTTAAATTTAAAAATTAATTTTCAACAAAAAGGAAACTAATTTTCAACAAGATAGTTAAATCTTCAACTGGTAAAATGAATATTTTACAAACTAGTTAAACTTATCAATAAAAAACTCATCAGACGCAGAAATGAATCTACTTTCAATATATTGACAGCACATGAACTGAGGATAAATGGGAAACTTTGAAATATTTCCGATTAGACTTTCGTGATTTTCGCCGTGATAAAATGAACTATCAATGATTAAAAAGGTATATGTTTATACTTTCAAAAATAACTAAAAATTATAAATTATATGAAAACTGCTAAAAAAAACGTTTCAGCAGACTTTTTTGTTTGACAGAGAGCAAGTTTAAAACACTATTTTTTTAAAGGATTATGTCTTCAAGAACCGTCAGCAAAATTGAAGGACTTATCCAGGTTTTTCCAGACCAAAAAGAATTCAATGATTTTTGCAGGTTTTCAAAGATTTCCAGGACGCTAGAAATCCTGTTTATGACCATGCTGTCGGTATAGCGATTGAATAATAATAAAATTGGGACATCAATAAATACTAGATCCCAGAAAAAAATTGACTTTTATACTATCACTTAAAGAATTCAATTTTCCGCGTGGGCGTTTGGCATTTATGGCTTTCGTAAGAAGGGTCTTTTCGCAGATTTATTCACCGCTTGGCGAGGAAAGTCGCAAGTTCTTAGAGTAACCTTTCTCCATTGATTTTGAATGTTTTAAATTTCAGTCGTTAATTTTTAAAAAATTATTCTTCTAGTAACCGAAATTTTTATATTTAAAATTTGTATGCACATCTTGCAATTATAATTCAATTTAATTCAATCTATGAAAATGCTAGGATCGTCTTGCGTAATAATTCTTTTTAAATAGACTTGACACTGAATACAAATTTTCTGTCCAAAATTAAAGAAAATACACTTTTTAGATTATACATAAATACCTTTCCATTTCGGTTTTTGGTACAAAAACAAATTTTTTCATAAAACATAAGCTTAAAATAAGCGCAATTTAGTGCAAGTTTGTATTTTACCTTTTCGAAACTTACTAAAATACTCATCATTTTTATAAAATAAAATATAACATTTTTCAAAAATATTAGATAACATTTAGATATTTCAAAAAATCATCTCCGAGCGAAGTCATTAAGCTAATTTTTTAAGAAGCTTTAAAAAAGTATTAATTTCATTATGTTCGTAAAGTATAAATATTTGCATTATTAAATATCTCCCAGTAACTTTTCTCAGCACATAAATTATAGGAATTGTGATAAGACAATGATATTTTCGCGCAGATTTTCATTATTTTCGTCATGATAAAATTAAATCTTGTCATAGAATTTAATTTTTTCTAAGCAGCCAATTTCATACCGTTTCTTGGCACCATCGCGTAAGCAAATTATGAGGAATTGAAAATGAAATTTTTAATAAAGAAATAATTTTAAAGAAAATTCTGTATTGTGATTTTTGCTCTTGATGTTAAATTTGCTGACAGCAAGTCTAAGCATAAAAATAAAAAATATTCTGAAATAATAAAAATATTGCAAAAGGTCTCTTTCCCCCCCGCGAGGGATCAGATCTTGAAATTTTAAAAAAATTTTAAGAAGAATTCGAATTGCTTGAAAACATGCTTCGAATTTTTGAAAAAAAATTCAAAAATAATTTAAAATAGAAAAGAATGCCAAAATGGTCAAAAAAGAATCGGGAAGATTTTAAGATAATTTCAGGAATTATCCAAGTGAGTTTAAACTACTTCGATTTCTCAGCTGAACCAAATTTTTCCTAAAATTTTGCAAAATTATATAAAATAATAAAAATGTATTAAAATTTTTTCTAGATACGTTTTCAAAATGTCTGAAATCTCCTCAAACCTTTCTAAATTTTTCCAAGAAACCTAGGAAAATTATATTGATATAACCTTAAAAACGATGTGGCGATGTGGCCTCCAAAAATGAAGACCAATCAAAGTCTAAAAAATGATTACTTCCATAGAAAATATAACTAATTTTCTAAGTAATAAGTTATAAATTTTATGGAAAAAATTGTTTTATCATATTATTGGGTTTAAAATAAAAATATATGAAAAAACTAAAAGTATTTATATGGGGTAATAGTAAAAGATCTTGAATTACAAAATACACACTCTTATTAATCAAAGATTCCTGTAGTACACTTTAAACTGTATTTTTTGACTGCAAAAGATTTTATTGGATCAAAAGTATTTGGTTCGAAGAAATTTATTTTTGGTGCAATACAAATTTTTGTATGTTAAATGTTTTTTTTAAATTGTTATTTAAATCTGAAATCATAACAGTTTAAGTAATATTTCTCAATGCAGAAGAAGAATGGAAAAATTTTTTTAATTGCAAGAAAATTAATTTAAAAAAAGACTTCTATGAATATTTGACAAAAAGGTCGAATTGGAAAATTGGATAAAAATTGTTAATTCAAATTTTCATTCTTCGGGAATTGGCAAATTCGGAATTTTTAAATTATGGCAACTTTATAATTTCCCAAATTTTTTGTTTCAAATATTTTCTTTTTCGAGAATTCTTTAGCCACGCAATTTTATTTTTTGGGATTTTTAGGAATCTCATAAAATTAATAATTAATTAATTAAATTAATCAAACTCCCGAAACTGCCCTGGTGTATAAACGCCACATCTTTTAAAACAACATGTATTTAGTAAACGAAGGCGGGATTATTTCTTATGGCCTACTTTTAACTTTTCGTTATTTCGTATCACTTTAAATTATTCGATAAAAGTAATTATTATAATAATTAATATTATAATATTAATAATAAATTTGTTGGATAATTTATAATTTTTCAAAAATGTACAAAAAAGCATATTTTCTTTTTAAGCAACAAAGATCAATTTTCAATAACTTTCAAAATAATTGACAGATTGGATTGGCCTTTCGCATATTCTTTTAGTGTCCTAAACTAATGATCAGGTTCGTTAGTTAGCCATTTTGGACTAAAATTAAAAAAGTGAGCACATTTCAAAATTTCTGCAGCCACTTTGTTTCAAGATTCAAAAATTTTCTTAATGGCTGTTCATAGTATTCAAAAAGACGAACAACTAATAAAATCGATCAATGTTTCCAAAAATATCGGTGGTAGAGTTTCGTAACCTCGCATGCGCGAGATAATTGAAATTTCCTTTTCGCACTCAGCAATTTTCAAAATATTGATCGACTTACTGATCCCACCAGAAATTTTATTTTTGAATTGAAAATTAGACACGTTGTGAATTATTTAAGTCATTAAATTGATTAAATTCGATTGGGATCTCAAAAATTATATTTAATTATCAGTGTTTGACATTAGTACCCTAGTATCACGGAACGTTGCTAAAGCGCCCCACTATAGGTCAAATTTCATTTTTCTGGTTTAAAATGTAATATAACGAGAAGGAATAGAGATAACTCAACAAATTTTTAAAAAATAAATTTCATGTTACGTGGATTAAAGGAAAATATGTAAGAATGCCTACATTGCTTATTGCAGGGGTTGAAGTAAGGGGTGAAGTTGAGCATATTTAAAAAATCGATGACCTTTTACTTTTCTTTTTGTTGAATCTCAAAGGGACATCATGATATCAATACAAATTTTATTTTAAATTGTAGTTCCTGTAATGCAGATTAAGGAAAAAGTTATTAGTATACCATCAAACCCTAAATTAGGGGTTGAAATAAGCGATACCTGGCTAAAAATCAGAAAATTCTCTGAAAAACGTTGTAAAGGGATTTCGGGGGTGGTAAAAACGACTCTAATAAGCACTTCTTCAAAATCCTCAACTGTATGGATGGTTTCTTGCTATCATTCTCCTTAATAGGAGTGGAAATGGGCAGCGAGAATCTGAAAACAATGTTTAACAAAATACTTTAATATTTAACTAACGAAATATCTGTTCAAATAAAATTATGAATCTTCAAAAAAATGTAAACGTTTAACAAAATAGTTAAATAATGGAATAACTTTTGTCTATTCCTTTCTTTTTTGCAGCTTGCGTCGTCTTACCCATTTTTTTTAAATTTTTGATTATTTTTTGGTCGTCAAAACTAGAACTGTTTGTCAAATGATTTAAATTTTCTATTTTTGAAGCCAATCTAATAATTTGTTATGATAATCATGTAGGGCTTTAAATTTTGTTCTTCTCTTGACTTTTTTCATATCGTGGGGTTTTTGTCTTTAAATTTATACTTTCGTTCGTTCTTTTTTAATTTGGAAAAGTCTTTAAAATTCTCTGAAAAAATGCTCTAAATTTTTCTATTTTTATCTAAAATAGGCTAACGAACTTGAGCGTCAGTTACCAATACTAAGAAAATGAAACAAGGGCCAATCTACTAAATTAATTCTTTCAAGTCATCGAGCTCACAGACACACATTTGTAAAAACCGGTTATTCAGATTCAGAGGATCTCATATCGTGGACATTTGAGAAAAACGTGGGGGAGGGGGTTCAAATTTCACAAAAATCTTATACCTCATATGAGGAGCATGTAAAAATAATATTTTTTAAATTTGATCCTGATGCCACGAAGAAACTTTTCAGTGCTGTTCTGTCTGCAATATGACAGAAAAGTGTTAGACTAGTAATACTACTCAATCATTTTAACTTACACTTTAAGGTATAAAAATATATTTGAAAATTATTTTCAAAATGAAACTTTTTGTTCTATAACTAAAAATTCCAAATAATTCTCAATCTAGCTTCTCTGATCCAAAGTGACATATTTGACTTGAGGAATTATTTCTTAAATAAACATCGCTACTTGATTACAGGAAGATGACAATAGTATTTTTAGAAAATGAAGGTGAAGTAATTTTTTAACATCTAGCTTTATTTTCCGTGATTTAGAATTAGGTTATTTTATCAAGCGATATCCTTGGACTTCGTTCTTTTTATCGAATACATATTTTTCAATTTCCCATTGCAACTATTTGAAACTTGTAACATTTCGTCCTCTGCAGATTGAATATTTACTTTGGTCCTTTAAAAATTGCATAAACGCGTGATCTACTTGATTCATATTCATTCTGCCAGGAAATAATAACTGCTGTAAAGGCGATTTTTCCTCATGGGACTAGATTTCTTCTTTCTGACCTGTAGACATCAGTCAATAGGAAATGGGGTCTTTCATTTTTAAAAGGAAATTTAAAATACCTTGAAAGCCTTGTTAACTTTCATTATTTGTGTGTGTAACTTTTTTGTTTTCCATTTGTGAAAAAGTAACAAAGCTATTATCATAAAACTTGGAATAATTCTAACTCCAGTTGATATCCAGATCTGATAAGATTTTGAGTAGATTTGTAGACTTCTTCAGGACACATCGATTGAGATATTATCGTTTTCCAACATCGATTTGAAAATCAGAAGAAAATAAAGTTTTATAAGAGGAAAACTTTGTTCGAAATGGAAATATAAAAAATTATTCTTTCTTTATAATTGCGAGTA
>JAWWLR010000092.1:44647165-44659943 GCA_035041075.1 Acraspis erinacei | reverse complement strand
GATTTTCGTCATTGTTTTTAGTTTAAGGAATGTATATATCTTTTCAGGTGTACCCTCCAGCACCTCTTATGATTATCCGAAACATTCTGCGAAAGAAAATTAATTGGTATATATATGTGATCACTGGATAAACTACTAATATTGAAGAAATAACGATAATTGGCTAAAAGGGCGGTCTTAAAACAAAAAAGGTGACTTTTTAAAATAAAATTCCAACTTTGACTCCTCAAAAAACATGTTTATTTTGATCATACTCAGTCGGTCTTAGGTTCATCCACTTCTTCAAGGCTAACCCGAGACTACCCTGAAGAAGTGAGCTGCAATGTTTTCGGAACCTTAGCAAAAATTCGTAGTTTTGTACACGATTAGAAACTGTAATATTTCTTTTTATAATAACATTATTATTATTTAAGAGAAATGCTTATAAACAATCCAAGAAACTTTAATATATAATCACTCAATTATTATATGTATAATAAATTTCCACACCAACAGAATCGGCTAAATACTTATTTTAAAACATAAGTCAAATAGACATAAACTGAAAAACAGCGATAGTGTGGATTATTACAGGTGTAACAAATTACTTATTTTTCTGTCTAGCATTTAATGAAGAATTTAACTTTTTTAAAGGATAAAGTACTATTATAATAAATTAAATAAAATTGTAAAAGAAACATGCATTTGAATACTCATCGAACATTATCATAGGCAATTATTTGATTTTCTTTGTAGTGAATATACGGTACTTTTTGTGCCGGTTCGAAGAATACGTCCATTTTTTATCAAATTACATAATTGTAAAAGTGTTATAAAACCATCATATTTTCCTTTCTTACTAAACAGTGCACCTCTACCAAATTATTTTGGGTTTGCCAAAGTATAGGATAATGTTGTATAAGTCGTTCCCAGTATTAACTTGTTTGCTGGAGCACCTTTGCCCATCCAGTATCTCACAGCGTAATCCTATAAAGGGAATTTATTCGAAAATATCACGCGAATTTAAAATACCAAAAGTTCGAAAATTGAAAGTATTTTGTAGCGTGAGTTTTCATTCTAATAACAATATAATAAAATTCCTCTCAAACTAAGCGACATATAAATCTATGCCGTTCAATAAAGCTTTCCACATGAAAAACATAAAAATGGGAAAATTGGAAACTAAGCAGTACTAAATTTATCAATGATAAGACTCAGTATCTTTTATAAAAATGTTTACAGCCGTAATATGGAGTAATATGTGGTAATATTACCAACAACAGATGCCTTAAAAAATCATCGTTTGAGTGAAATAGGAAAGTCTATAAATTTATGAAGTTCACGTATTTGTATATTCCTTTAATATCATAAAATATGTCGGAATCATGAATATAAGAAGTAGCTGAGACTGATAAAATGAATCGTTCTTTATCGAATATTTTCTTGAGTGCCTTCAAGATTAAAGCGAAACATTTCTTATCAGGGGGATTTCCGCCTCGTGGAGGTTGGTCGGAATTGTCGATTTCCATACCACTAATTCCATATTTTTTGACGTATTTGTTAACATTATTGGCAAGTTTTTCACGAAAAGACTCATCAGTGAGTAATCTAAAAACTGAAAATGAAAGAAAAACTTTATTAGTATGCCATTTTCCATAAAGGTCCTAATTATAAATTTAAGGAAGGGGATATCAAGTAACATAAATTTCCATCATTCGAGGACCAGAACAAAATATGCTGTGTAGTTAAAAATTAGGTATCGGTACACTTTTAATATTAGCATTTAAAAAAATCGGCGTTCGAGAAAAACGCGAACCTCATGAAATTTTCTTTTTTTTTTGAGAGATTAAATTCAAATGTTTTTATTCTAAGAAAATGCTGCATATCGAGGTAATGTCATAGTATCTGTCCCAAAAGAAACCCAGTTTTTTGTGTTTCTGAGTCTGATGTTACCCACCGAGAAAAAAATATTATCAATTTATAAAATATTCTTAATTATTTCTTAGTTCCTAATTCCTCAATCTTCTCAAATTTTCCCCTTAAAGGGAGAATATTACTCTAGAAATGGTTAGTCAATCAAGCGAAATAACTTATATTTTTAAGCTATAATGTTTTCCCCTCTATTCTCGTATAACAATACTTTATTTAATTGCTATCTTATAAGTGTTCATTTTTTATTATATTATCTTACTTTTGCAGTTGAAAAGGATAAAGTTGTTCTTGAATATGTTCCTGATCTGTTCCAGAACTTTTCAAGGAGAAAAGGGAAAGGCAAGAGTTCAGTTACCCCTCCAGCTACGATAATCGCATATAAGGAAGCTTTCTGTCTTCACGTGTTTGTAAGTTCAATTTTAATTGTAATGGTGCCACTACGCTATCAATTATAATCACTTTTATAGATATATATTTTTGAATGGTTATGAAATAATTAATGCTTCTGGCCTCTTCCAGTGTTCAATTTATTGATATTTGTTGTTAAATCAAAACATTTCGAGTCAGGCTTGACTCCTTATCAAGATTATTTTTGTTGTGCATTAAACATTATTAAAAGCTTTCTCTAAGAAAGATGTAGAGAAGTTAAGAAAATATTGATAAGGTTAAATTTTCATTTTATGAAATAGTATGTTGAGGTTAAGGTTTCAAAAAATTATATTTTCCCTAAATTTCAAAATGATCAGATTGGTTGGCTTAATACTATTATTTTGTATATAAACTAATTTATTTAAGTTTCTTCTGTAGAAGTTAAAAACAGTGTAATTATAATATATGCAGTTAAATTTGTTTTATGGAGAAGAAATAGTTTGTATTACGATATACCCTAACAATTTGTTTGTGATTTGAAGATCATCCAAATTAATTTGATATATAACCAACCAACTTGATAATTTTAAACTTTAACAATAATACAATTTTTGAAACTTCAACTTCAGCATACTTTTTTTTATAAAATCAAACTCTAACTTCATCAATTCTTTGGTTTGGTAACAAATATCGATAAATTGAGCACTGCAAGAGGCACCCATCAAGTATTATAATAAGTTATTTAATTGTATTAATATTATTTTGTAATAACATTAATCGTCTTTGGCATTAATTTTATTTAGTATTGAGTAATTTTAATAGATATTATATCATTTTCATTATAAATAATTATGTATTTATTTGGAAAAAAACCTAATCTATAATCGATCATATTTAGGAGTAGATGAAATTCGCTCTAAATAAGAGGAATGCATTTAAAACGGATTATAGCATACTCTTAAATTGAGAGGATTTTTCCTCTTCCTTTAAGAGGATCCTCATGATTTGAGAATAATCCTCTTCAAGAGAAAATAATCCTCTTAAATTAATAGGAATCCTCTAGAAGAAGAATGTTTTTTCTCGGTGCCAGATGGCACACAGGTTAAAGTGTGATTTCCCCTCGGAATCCCAAAATTGACGGACCTAATGTTATTAATATTATGTATTATGTTTATTTGTATTAAATATTATTATATTATTGTATTATATATGCTTGAAATCTAATATTATGTCTTCTATCGTAAATGCAAATATAATACTTACTTATTGTTAACACTGAATATGTCCTCCACAGTACCTATGAGTTTCAAATTTTGGTGCTTTTTTTGAAGTGCGTTGAACTTTTTAAGTCCTGCATATTTCTCTGCATATGCATGAAGATTGGCCACATAAGCATCAGCTTATTCCCTAAAGCAAAAGCTGACGACATTCCAAGAACAAGTATTAAATTTGCATAAAAAAAAGTCAATTCGCAATATTGATTGACTGATACGTTTTTTTTACATTACTATTTTGCTTCATAATTAGTTATTTTTACAGAAGTTATTATTTCTTATGTATACTATGGTAGGAAATAAATGAACAAATATTATTTCTGGAAGGACAATTCTGGAGAAATAAAAATATGAAAATGCATATTCTCATTCGTTCAAAATACGATATAGAACAATTGATACCAGTTTACTTAATACGCTGAAATAATAATAATATTTATGTGATATATATAATTTTTTTATTGTTTTCTTGAAGGAAGAAATTATATGAGAAGTCAGTTTTGAAGCAGAACAAAACTGACTTAAAAATTATAGTATGATATGATGAACTTATGGTAAAACATTGTGGCTAAAATATATCTTACAAGTTGATTATTTTGTATTTACAAATCCGAGATTTTATTTGACCATTGAGCCTAATAATACGTATACCATAGATGTTTTGAAGAGTTCGTACGACATTTTCTTCTTAAAAAATCTTGATACAATAGAATACTTGAGTTTCAACTGACAGCCGCTTTCTACATTTATTTTCAATTTTAAAATATACTTCGTGTACGACGACACTATGATATGTGATTTTTTAACACCTAAGGTAAATATTCCCACCGCGACGAAATAGCGCTAGACAGTGAGTTTAATATTTTTATAAAAATGCTCAAAGTTGTAACAGCTTATTCTTTGATAAATTCACAATTTTAATTGGTAAGGAAACGTACATTAATGAAAAATATATTCGATCTAAGGAAATCAATAAATAAAAGCTCGCCTGTGAGAAAACAATACGAAAGTAAAAAGTTATAACTCATGAAACATATTGATGAACAAATTCTTGCAAAAATCTAATATCCTAAGCAGGCCAAAGTAGAGTAAATATAAAATTTTGTACATAAAACAGTATATTTTGGTTTTTAAGGTTTTTTGACGTTTGTATCAAATTTTTTTCAAAGAAAGAAGTTGAATAAAATACAGTATTAGCATAAAATTTTCCATGCTATTGAAGGAACAAGGACGTTATCATATTGTGAAATTGTAAACAAGACATGGCCTCTCCTCAGTTCAAAAACATTGCCAACTGAATGTTTAAACAAAGTAAAGGAATATGAAAATTAAAAAAAATCTTAATGTTACAATGGATCAATGGCCTCCAAAATAATTATACATCATCAGGGTCTTTATGTGCTACTTTTCAACAGAGTTCGATTTTTGATTTTGAGAATTGTTTTTGCATGTACATTTCCCTGATATTGCATTTAAACATTCAATTACTTAGCAAAATTTGCAAGCTCGGCGGAATGTAGGTTATCTGCCAAGTCGAAATAGAAGTACTCATTTTATTCTCTTAAATTCTCTAACCTCGGAAAGTTTGCGATGTTTTGGTGATGATTAATTCCATATAATGCAACTGTTATTTAACTACTCAAAATATGGAAAGATTTCCATTTTTGCATGTTTAGAAGTCTTAAAACGAACTTAATGGAATACTTATTAGCTAATCATTATTAAATGTACAGAAATTTTACAGTCTTATACATTCGAACTTGTATGGAATGCAGAACAAAATTATAATATGATACTATAAATATATTATATATATATATAATATTAAATTACATAGATAATATAATAACGTAGATTGATGTCATGTTTTTCTATGTTCAGTAATGAATATTTGTTAAGAACATTTTAAATGAATTTTTTCCAATTTAAAATAATACCCAAATTTTTTTTCCAAATTTACAAAAAAAGTTCTGGTTCTATAATGAAAATTGAATAATTTTATTCCAGTATATTTTACTGACATACAATGAATACCATAAATCAAACATATGATGTAGTTTAACTGAAAACTTAATTAAAGATACGATAGGCAACCCGTGCGAAAATTGCCTTATTTTGCCTTATTTAAAAAAGGCCCAGAGCAGGTCCGGCTCAGGATGCCTAATTGAAAAATTTAGGTATGAAAATGAGGGCAAATTATTTTTGATAAAAAACAATGCCCGACTCGAATCTCAGATGAGCGAAAACTCATTATTATTTCTATATTTGTGGTAATTTTATTTTAAGAAATAAATCGATTCGCACATTCACCCCTAGAGTGAAATGAACACAGGTGTATTCCTAAAAGAAAGTAGCCTGACGCTACCACTTTTAGAAGTTGAGGCGTGGGTCAAAAAGTCATATTTTCTATAAAAAATTCAAATACTTTGTTCAAAATTAATTTTTTTAGTCCCAGCAAAAATGAATTTTTATAAACAATTCTCCTAGCCCAAAAAATACTTATTAGTTGAAAGTCGAAACGCGTATTGGATTTTACTCATTTAACAATAAATGATCAATTTTAAATTTAAAGGGAGAAGTACCTTTTTCATCACCAATATAATTAATAACTTTTTATTTTCTTATGCACTTTACAATTACTGTTTGTTGTAAGGAATTATAAAAAAATCAATCATTTTAAATTAGAGCGCCACCGGGAAATAATCCGAAAAATTTCTATGAAAACATTAATTATGAATTAATTAATTTCTGGCTATGTATCGGTGGCCAATCAATCTTCTGTGACCAGATGCCAAAACGTATTTTTAAGAGGGATCTGGAAAAGGGATCCGCGATATCACAAATCACTCTTCTGTGACCAGTCGCTAAAACTTTTGCTATGCAAAATTACTACAGGTAAATGTAGTTCTTACAAAAGGACCATTTTTGACTCTTTCAAACTAGTTTCGACAAATGATCGTAGTAATTTTGCGTTTTATCTAGTTAAAACTCCTCCACTAGGGGCTTTAAGACCCTGTAGTTGGTGTTTTAACGACCTCTCGGGGACACCGGAGACCTCCCCAAGTATTTAGTCTTACCCTTGCATGCAGGGCTCTGCAGGGGCGGAACTTTTATTTCCCTAGCTAGTCGTGGGATTCAAAATGGAACATGCAAATAATAAAACGAAAGAGGAAGGAGAAAGGGTGGTAGCGGTGAGGGGGGAGGGGTTGGATCCTAGCGGGTCGAGCCTTTCCGCCGGATCTTTCTCTTCCCCAAACCAAATTCAGGTGGTGGCTGCGCCCCCAGCTCCTACGGGAGCTGAGGGAGTGGCGGGCCCTCTGAGTGAGGCTATGGAATTGGAAGTGGCCAATCAGTCCCCAAATAAGAAGAAACGCATCAACGGTTCTCAGAAAAGGAGACTGAAGAGCCAAGCGCAGCGGGCTCACTAGACCGCTAGCCCGCTGGAGCAGCTGCGGTACCTGGCACATCGCCAACCACAGCGCCGATAACCAGCAATGAGTCTCAGAAGCGAGAAAGGGGCTTGGATGGCACCCCACCGGGAGTAGCTAAGCCGGTGAACAAGCATAAGGCAGCCCAGAACACGACGAACAGGTAGTCGTCAGGTGTTAGACTGACAGCCGCTCAGAGGGCTGACCACTTGACGGTGGTGGTGATGGATGCGAGCTATCTGGACTCGTTGCTCACGAAAGAGCAGTTTGAGCTCTTCAGGAAAGCTACCTGGAGGGCGCTCGAAGGAGGGTCTTCAGATCAATGGCCAAAAATCAGGACCTCCTTCTGTAGGGGAGGAGACTTTGTATTTGCGGCAGCCGACTCAGTGGCTAAACCTTGGATGCACAAAGCTGCGTCCGAGTCAAGGCCCTGGGAGGGAGCATCTCTGAAGGTGGGTGGAGTTCAGTTGCTCCAGCAGATGGTGAAAGCTACGACGTGGTTCCCTGCGGAACTGGAGGTACCGTCGGTGGTGCTCCAATGGTTGGAGAGATTCAATCCCACCCTTAAGACAGCGTCCTGGCGAATCCTCAGGCACGATAGGTCTCAAGAAGAGGGCACTGCGGGAGGTGGAATCAAACACCTCCTGGTGGTGCAAATTCCTGAGTCTCAGACGAGGGCTCCTGCGCTCCTCAATAACAGGCCCTTCTACCACTTTGGACAGGTCAAATTTAAGGTTGCCGGCCAGAGGTAGGAGGAGCCTATAGTTGTACAGGGAGATCGGGAGCAGACCTAAATGTGTACTCCCGGTCTAACCATTACACAAAGTAACTTGCATCACAGCAAAGGCTCCTCTGCAGTTTTGCAGAGGGGCATTCCTGCGAGGCACGCACACAGGCATCTCGCTAACTCATGAACATTAGTGGTTTAGGGGGGGCTGGTTTTTGTTACAGAGACACGGTGGAATGGGAAACTCGAAGAGATTCGCAGGGAAACGAGGGAAAGGTTCAGACGTGCCAGTACTGGCAAACCGAAGGAACTATGAACCTCATTTACGAAGATGAGGGATGAATATAGGAGTGCAATACGTAAGGCAAAGCATGAAAGCTAGACCAACTTTTGCACTGACATCTAGAAAGGAGCAGAGGCGGCTAGATATATCCGCGATAAGGTCTTGTCAAGAAGGCCACTTCACAAGCAAGAACACGCCTATAGGGCTGGCCACTCGACGGAGACGGCCTTGAGCACAGCAGTTAACCTAATCGAAGGGCAACTGAAGCAGAAAGGCCTCGCAATCGGAACCTTAATGGACATTGAAGGAGCCTTTAATTACACCTCGGGAGAGGTGATCAGGTCGCTTAATCCGAAACCGAGGTCCAAAATAACCCAGCGTTCATGCTGAAATCAACACGTTAAAGATTAAATGGCTTAGATTACGAGTTATTTTTAAGATTATGTCAGAATCCTGACGCGTTTGGTATTTTTGGACCTCGGATTTGGATTCAGCGACCCCAAAAAATATAATACACATGGTCTGCAATCCAGAACCTGAAAAAGATACTAAAAAAAGGTTTATGAGGTTTTTTGAGGTTATGTCACAACCCTGAAGCAGTAGGATTTTTTTGATCTCGGATTCGGAATCAGCAACCCCAAAAACATATAATAAATGTGATCTGACCTCCAGACCCGCAAAAAGATATCGAAAAAAATGTTTATCGTATTTTTTTAGGTTTTGTCAAAATCCTGACATGCCGGAGTTCTTTGGACCTTGGATTCCGATTCAGCGACCCCAAACGCGTATAGTGAACATGGTCTGACCTCCAGACGCGGAAAAATATTTTTTGTGTGTCTGTGTTATAAAAGGTCATGAAACTTTCTTCAATAGGTCAATCGATACGTTACGATAAAACGGCGACTATAAAACTAACTTATGTTCAAAAATATGCTTGGATAACCTAGAGATATGTGCAGGCTTATTGCTGGATATCTGGCAGTATAAAAACCTGCATTCTAAATTGCATGCATTTCTAGCAATTGGAGAAAAATTCATATTCCTACGACTTGGATTAATCGGCCAATAAGCAAAGCGGAAAGTGCACAGTAATAAAAACATCGAAATTGCGAGTTTCTAAGAACATGTCCATTTTTTAGAAAGTGATAATGATGAGGTTCAAATTAAAAGTATAGTTGGGAAAATTAATTTAATTACAGTTTTAAATTAACTAAATTATTATTTTACTACATAACTATATTCTTCATGATTTTTTAGATAAACATGTATTTATCATTCACGTAATGATAAAATTCAATCTTGTCTTCAAATGTATAATGATTTGAAAACATATCAATCCTTTCTTCGAACGACGATATTTATGAATGTTGAATCCTGGATTCGAATTTCCATTGTTATCAGTAGCCAACTTTAGATATACTCCCATTTTTGGCACAACGTTAGAATACGACAATAAAGAGTTTAATTGTTTATCTTAATAGTCTTTATCTTAAATTTTCTTGTCGGGTACAAAATTGTAAACATTTTATATTATCGTTTGAGTCGTTTGATAATTTGACACGAGGAGGCTCTATAATAAATAAAAGATGTATTGAATAATTTCGACGACGAGATTTTTTAATTTCAAGCGGTAAATATCAAGAGTCGATAAATTCTTGTCTTGCTATCCATTACTAAAAAATATATCTTTTTAAATATCATACTAATTTATAGCTTGAAGAGCATCACAGAAAAAACTAAACTTAAATTTTGTTGCATGTAAAATTTTCCGCGCTTAAAGTTTACATGCTATTTGGGGAAAATTGATCATACGATAGAATAAAAGTTGTCTTCTGCGTTTTGAGAGTTTTTGACGCTAATTATGATTTGTTTTGGTTTCTTGATACAAAATGTTTCATGCTTAATAAAATAATAATTTATAATAATAATTATATGTTCATACAAATTGCTTAAACAGTTTTTCCAAAAATGTCCTTTTTTGTCCAATTTTGCGATTGGAGTGAAGTAAGATCTAATTGACATTAACCAAAATAATTGTTTTAACAATTTATTATTATTCATATCTTATATTAATGCTAGAATATTGCAGATTTTTCAAAAATGTTCCACTTTTTATCCTATTTCTATTTAGAATGAGTTAAATAAGTAATTAAAGTTAACAAAATGAATTGTTTAAACAAGTTATTATTATTGTTAATGATATTCAATTTTGATTAATGCTAGAAAGTTGCGGTTTTTTTCTCAAATTTAAACTGTTTTTAATTAATTCAATTTAACAAAAATATTTATTTTAACAAACTATTGTTTATAAGTACCTTCTTTTGTATTAATGCTAGATATATATATATATGTATATATATGTTTTATTTCAGAAAAATACATTCAAGAAAAAGGAAGAAATTGTTTAAAAAATAATTCTTCCTATTGCTTATTTATTATTCGTGTATAAATGAAAATCCAAAGCTATGTTACGTAAGGGAGAAAAATTATTGATAATTTATACATTATGAATTATACATTATTATATTATTTATACATTATTATTATTACTCGACTTAGTGAAAATTTTTCAAAAAGCTGAACGATTTAGAAAAAAACTGCAACGAAATATCATTACGGAAAGAAAAGATGAATAAAAACAATAATAATTTGTTTAAACAATAGTCTTTGTTAAATTGTATTAATTTTTACACTGCTCAATGTGAAAAGTGGATAAAAATTCGAATATTTCAGAAAAAACCGCAACTATCTAGAATTACTATAGGAGAAGGTAATCGTGAACAATAATTATTTTTTTTAAATAACTAAGCTTCTTAAATTGCATTAATTTTTACTTTGCTCTAAATGAAAAATGAATAAAAAGTTTAATATGTAAAAAACGCAACTTTTTATTATTATTTGAAGAGAAAATGATTAAGAATAATAATAAATTGTTTCAACAATTATTTTTCATAACTTGAAATTATTATCCCACTCTAATTGAGAAGTTGACAAAAAGTGGGAAATTCCAAAACAAAATGCAACTTTCCAGCATTATTCTACGAGAATATTATTATAATTACTAATAAATCTTTTAAAAAAATGAATATTATTATATTCAATTAATTATTGCTTTTCTCTAACGATAATAAGTAGTATTTTATACATCAGAATTGTCTATGTTAAATATAATTTTTTTAGGTGGGTTAATTTTGCCGAAGAATTATTGCAACAAAAATAACAATACTTTCAAAACTGTCTTTTTTAATCACGGGTCTTGGAACCGTGGTTAAAATAAGAAATTATATTCCTATATTTATTGCAGCAATCTGGTACTATACACGTTGGAATTTTTGTGAATGAAATCTAAATTTAGAATCCAAATGAGAAAAAATTAACTCTTTTTTTTAATTTTCATCAAATGAAAGGGACTCTTCGTAGCAGAAATAAAATAAAGTGAAATAGTTAATGAGTGTGTAAATAATTCTTGTTTTTCATTCTTCAGCAGTGACTTGCAACTTCATTATGTTAGTGGAGGCGGCGAAGGAAAGTTTCACAATATTACCCTCGCAATTCGTGTTATTTTAATAAAGCTGAAAATGTTTCACAACCGCATATTTTATCGAATAAGTAACTATTTAGACTAATTTAATTATTATAATTTGGCTACTAAAAATTTAAAGAGTCTTACAACAAATTATATTCTTCTTTTAAGAAATAATTTCCTTAATTCAAGAAAGGACAAATTTAAAATCAAGAAAATTCTGAATTCTTTCAAACTAAGTCAAGGATAACGTTTCTCAAAACTAAATAAAAATTTTCTCTGCATGACTGTGAAGAAAGCCTTTTGTAATTATATTGAAAAATTCCTAATATTTTAAATAATAGTTAAAACTTCTGTTATTCATACTGAATGTTAGCGTCGGCAATAAAACGTTGATAAGAACCGATATTTTTCATGCATGTGTTTTCCAATAATTATCAAACACATTAGATACAAGGTACAGGCCTATAGCTGTTTAAGCTTTCCTCGTTTCGAAGGTTACTATTTCAAAAATCTCGGTATAAAAATGGCCTGGCCTCGGCATCCAGCCACCAATACAAAAAGAAGTAGACACATTGTTTTTTTCCGCCAAAAACATTACTTTTAGATTTTTTCGTATATTTATATACCTATACGTGCATCATGAGGATTTTGATTCTTCTTTTCATGGCAGCTACAGTGAGTGAGTATACGCGAAAGAATTTAATTAATTAGACGATTTTTTTTCTGTTTCTTATTCAATTAAATTCTATCATTAATATAATATTTATTTCTATAATTGTCAGGTCTCTCAGAATGTTCAGATGTGTTTTATTTTCCGAAAAGGAGTTATAGTCCCAAGGAAGTACTAGAAGTATTTTTTAATATAACGAAAAAGGATTTGAATATAAAATGTGACAAAGTTGACACCAACGAAAAAACTAGGTGGGACAAAATCGGAAAAGCTTGTTCAGATCTTCAAGATGCTGCGCTGTCTCCACAAAAAAAAGGCTCAAATAAATACGAGGCTCAAATAAATCTCATTAAAACAGCTCTACCATGCGCAACAAAAGAGAGAGTTGCCAAAAGTCTTTCATTCTATACACATCCGTAAGTTATTTTAATATTTTGAGCACGAAATTCATACTATATTTTTAGTTGGAGATTTGTATTTGTGTTTTATATAAGATATATAGAAATAATTTAAATTGAACATTGCTCTAATTTCAGAACCAAAACAAATTCTACAGCTGTTCCGGAAAAAGCATATACCGCCGAAGAAGT
>JAWWLR010000092.1:44610258-44634263 GCA_035041075.1 Acraspis erinacei | reverse complement strand
TAATACAACAGTAAAGATTTACCCCCCCCCCTGCTCCAAAACAATCTGGTACTGAATTTCTGGATGGCCCCTAATCTACATCTTATATGTATTTACGCAGATATTGGCAGGAGTGAACAGTATTTTCATCTTTTATCCATTAAATTATTATTGACCTGGCATTTTTCACGCCTAATTAAACTAAATGGACAAAAAAAATTTCACAAAATACTATTTTTGTCCACTCCTAGTTTTTGACTGTAGAATCGGTTTTAAGAAAGATCACAACCCTACAGAAATAAAATATATTTAAAAATAAATTCTAAAGATAGTTGAATCTAATTTTTTGTTTGAGAACGCCGCATCACAGACTGCTTTTTGTGCCAGTTAGAGGGAAAGTAAAAGTATTTTGTTTCCGTTGCATATCGTTCCCTTAAGCCTCGTTAAATGGCCACCTTTGTAATTAATTCTCTAAGGAGGGACTTATAACCGAGTTTGGTTATAGACCTTTTTAATAATGAGAAATGGAGGAAAGTTTACCCCCTTAAACGTAGTTGGGTCGAGCAGTGCAGCACAAAAAGCTGAAGTTTCCGCCAATATAAGATGGATCTCTGGATCTATTTTCCCATCGGTAGACCTTCCGGTTTCCATTACTGCGATTGACACGACTGGCTGCCTCTTGAAGAGCAACGGGTCTTTCTATAAAGAAATATTTTTTTATTAATGGTTACCTTACTGTATTCTGTCGTAAGAGCCTTTGTCACGTGCTGCATCAATATTCATCAATATTCATAAATATTTATCAAATCCATCAAGTCCCTTACAAAGTATCCAGACACTTGTAAGGAGACGTCCATAAATTATGTTACCAATTTTTTGTATCTATTTCGCTAATGAATCAATAGTATTTTTGTGTATTTCAGAAATAAGAAAAATAAGGTAATTTTTCATGAAACTAAGGGAATAAATTCTTGGTCTTAATATTAATTTTGATAGAATATTGAATTTAATGTGGAACGCTTGAAATTTTTTAAATTTCAAGTCAAGATATATCGAATTTCCAAACATAATAGTTAGATTTTTAATCAATTACTTTTTTTCATATCGTGCGTTATTTGGCTTAAAATGTTCACTTTCGTGTGTTTTTGGGAATTTTGTAAATGCTATAACTGTGGAAAATTTTGGTTTTATCAAAGAAAGTCATTAGGATAAATTATTCTTCTTTTTGAAGACTATGAATAACCATACAGACAATTGTTAAATGTTGAAAAAGGTTGTCTCAAAAATATTCAAAATATGCTCACTTTTTGAATTTTTATCAACAATGGCTGGCTGATGAAATTGACCTTCATTTTAAGATACTAAAAGAGCTTACCAAAGTAAAATTCAATCTGTAAATTCCTTTGAAAGTTATCGTACTAAAAAACCCCATCCACGAACAAACAGACAGACGAATCCGTAAAAACCTGTTTTCGGATTCATGGGGTCTAAAAACATGGAAATTTGACAAAAAAGGGGGTGTCAAATTTTACACAAATCTAATACCTTCTCTGGTGAGAATGTAAAAAATAATTTTCAACTAAACTGCTTAATTTTTTATCAAATTGTTAAATTTTCAAGCCAAAGAGATGAACTTTTGACTGAAATAATAAATCTTAAACAAAAAATACTATTTCAGTTACAAAAAATTAATTCTCTAGCTAAAAAAATTCCAAGAAAGTAGTTCAATTTTCCACAATAGAAATAAGATTCTCATTAAAATGATTAATCATAAGCAAAAAAATGGATTTTCAACAAAAGGGTTCACCGAGTAGTTGCATTTTCAGCCAAAACGGTTAATTTTTCAACTCCAAAGATTAATTATCTACCAAAAAGACGAATTTTCAACAAAATACTATATTGAATATTTTAACTTTCAGTTTAAAAAATATTTTTTAAGCCAAAATGAAACGAATTTTTAACACTATATATAAGTTTTCAGCGAACTAAATGAATTTTTACTAAGGAATATCAATTTGGAACCAAATAGTTGAATTTTTAACTAAAATAGCCAAATATTCAACCAAAAATACAAAAGTTTAATTGTTTGATAAAAATACTCGAAATTCTTAAAAAATTAAAGTTGATGACTTTATTTTACAAGTAAAGCATCTAAGGACAGGCTTCTCACTCTTTCCCTTATATTTTTTAATTGTAAAGTCTACTAGATTATTAAGTTTTGGTTCAGAATTCATCTTTTTTGGTAACAGCTTCTGCTACTTGGTTCTAAATTTATCTTTCTTTTTAAATCCATACTTTTAGTGACAAATAATTTTCTTACCTAAAAATTGAACCAATAAATTTTGGCTAAGAATTGATCGTTTTTAGTTGAAAATTCAACTTATTTGTTGAACAAATAATTGTATGGGTTTAATATTGATATAAGTAGTTGAAAATAGTTTTTTTCTGGGTTGAAAATTAATTTTTTAACTACAAATTTAAATATTTTATTTTTGTTTGAATATTTATCGCTTTTAGTTAAAAATTAAACTACTCGATAAGAAATTGTACTAATTTACGTCATTTTTGGTATAAAATAATTCTTGATTTAAAATTTAACTGCTGGGCTGAAAGTTCAACTACTTTCTTAAAAATTAATTTTATTTGTTGGAGAATTAACTCTGGTTAAAAATGTAATTATTTGCTTTTATATTTATCGTTTCGGGTTTGAAAATTCTATTAATACGCTATAAAATGCAACCATTTGTTTAAAAATTTACTTTTTGATTGAAATTTTATATTTTTGAGGTAGTGAATTCAACTGTTTCACAGAAAATTTGCCTGTTTGGCTTAAAAATTCAACAGTTTTGTTTAAATGTTTTTGTTGACTTGAATGATAATTTTTGCTTAAATAACAAGCATTATATTTTCCATGAATATGTTGAATCTGTTTTAGTTTAAATTTCAAATATTTTATTGAAAGTTAAACTTTTTTTTAATTAATTTTTTTGGATCCATCATTTTAGTTTAAAATTCAACAACTTCGTCGAAGATTTGACCACTTTATTAAAAATTAAACTATTTTGTTAAGAATATAATTTTCTTTTTTTTATTTAACTGTTTTGTTGAAAAATAGTATTTTTGATTAAAAAATTCGTTCCTGTCAACTGAAGATTAAACTTTTTTCTAAGAAATTCGTCTTCTTGGTTTGAAAATACAATAATTTTGTTCAAAATGCAAGTGTTTTTAGTTAAAGCTTATTCTTTTTTTATAAAAAATGTGACCTACTAGTAGAAAAATCATGTGTGTAGTTTGAAAATTCCAATATTATGTTTGAACATTTATTATTTTGTTTCAAATGTATACTTTATCGCCGAGAATATAAGTGCTTTGTTAGACATTTGTTCTTTTGTGTGGAAAATTCGTCCCTTTGTATTGAAAATTTAACTCTCTTCTCAATATTTCCCGAAATAATTCCTCTTATTGGCTTGCTTGAAAATTCACCTATTTGGTTCAAAATGCAACTGCTTTTCCTTTAGTTCTAATTTTTTTTTAAGAATTCGACCAATGGTTTGAAAATTTATCTTTAGGGTGAAAATTCAATTATTTTGTTGAAAATTCGTGCCCTCCGTTTGTTTATTATATGCAAATGGTTTCAAAAAAACATGAAGTAGACATTAAACAGTTCCTAAAAGGGAAACTTGCTCGATAACACTATTAAACCATTGTTTTTACTATATTTTTAAAAAGCACCTACAATTTTCTTCTACAAATTTATAGATAAATTTGTGTCAGAAAAAGAAAACAAAAAAAAACACATAATTGAAGCAGTTTCAGCTCAACGTATTCATAGCCAGCTACAACAACTCGGAACGGTTTTAATTTTATTTCCCTTTTCATTCGTTTTCAAAGTCGTGTTTGTACTCAACATTTCTCTACTTTTTCAAATGGAAAATTAATGTCACGTGACATCACGGAAACTAAGGGAGGGGTTGCTCATTCTGTCTAATTATTACGCAGCTTTATTGCGACTGGTCTAGCATAAAAAGTCAAATGGTCATAAAGTGAGAAATGCAATTAGGACTCACCAGTGTCAGCTTCTGATTGTGGCATAAATTCTTGCAACTCGTTTATAAGGGCTCTTATTTCTTCGGAATCTTTTTGAATACTGCAAAGTTCCTCTTCGTTGAAGTCCAGCGTAATTTGCTTGCACAATAGGATTTGAGTAATGACGTTCCCAATATTCGATGGCCCCGATTTGCTCTCTATGGAATTATGTTCATTAAATTATAGTTATGAAAATCCTTTTTACAAACTAACTGATTTATTTGTTGGAAAATGTTATTTTTCATTCATGATTTCAAGGGGAACGTTCTTAATACAAATTCCCCAACCGACTTCAATAGCGCTCCATACAAAAATTGGTGCATGCCCGTGTCAAGTTTCTACAATAATCTGGAAGGGTCTCGATGACGAGGTCACAAAATGATATTGCGTAATTGCGAAATATAAATTTGCGTAAACAACTTCAAGGTTATTTATTATATCAATTAAGCATCTCGCGTAAACACTCACAAGGCTAATTTAAATTTTCATTTTTACCGCGTCATATAGATAATAAAAAATAAGCATGATTCATTCCTTCCTTATAAGATAATACATTAAATTTAAAAATTCCTCTCCTTATTTATTTAATGCGCAAAATGTGCAGGTTTAATGTTGTGATTTGATAAGAAGGGCTATGCATAACATTCTATTTTGTCTGTGAATTTTATTTATTGATTTTTTATAGATATAATATTTAATTAAAAATTTAGGTCCTTATGTAATGCGTCATATATTTGCGCATTAAATAAGGACAGGATTTTTTTTATTATACACATTATATTACCAGGAACAAATAAATCAGCTATATCACGCAATAAAAAATGCAAGGAAAAATCGAAATATAGTTAATCGAGATAATGAGTAACCTTGACGTTGTCCACGCAAGTTCGTCTCTCACAATTACGCCATATCATTTTGTGATGTCTTTGGGACCCTTTGAAAACATTCTAGGAATTTAGCACGGACACAAACCATTTCACCTGTGTAACATTCTCGAGTTCGGTAAGATAGGAATTTATATTTTATATTTATATTTATTATTTATTATTTATAAATATTAGAAATAATAAACATTTAATTGTTAAAAAAATTATAAAGAGATATTTTCAATTTTCATCTTTTTTACCCAATTTTGTTAAAAAGAAATATACAAAAAATATGAATTTTTAGGAAATAATTTTTTTCTTGGCTCCTAATGCTCATACATATTAGTAATCAACATAAATTACAATCTGAGTATACAAACTTTATATACAAATAGAAAATTTTCCAACGTTTATTGACGACAAAAATTTGTCTTGATCTAATATTTATCGACGTAGCTTCTTAGACTTATTCCTATACATAAAATAGCTAAAATCTAAATTTGAACCTTTTCATAAATAATTCATTTTAAAAAATATAAAATTTTAATACTTTTTCGGTGAAAAAACTGTATTTCTGAAAACTATCTTTTCTATTTATTAACTTAGATTATTTATAGGAAAGCTAAATATTAATTTTAAACAATAATCTTCCTGCTAGTAAGTCTAGTACACTATTATGATACATATAAGATGGAAAAAAACTGTTTTTCTAGAAATAAGGATATAAATGTTCTATTTGTTAACTTAAATTATTCATAAGGAAAATAGTTGTTAAACTATTTTCTATGGGCGAGTAACTTTTTGAAAACTTTCTCATGTAGATTATTTGGAAAAGAAGTTTTGTCATGAAAAATTCCCAAATGGTCTACTGTCTTATAAAATTTTTTAATAACAAGAGAATTACAAAATAAACAAATTCTTTGCTTTCTTCGTATTATACTATTGTAAGTAAAGTTTATTGCAAACATATATAAGGATTCAGAAAAGATAAATTTTCTTTCTTTCTAAATTGAATCTTTATTATTATATTATTGTTAGAAATTTAAATTTTAAAGAAGAACCTACTTCTTTATCTTGTTCGTCATTATTTTTGCACTCGTTAAGAGTTATTTCACCCGGAAAAAGGTTTTCTATTGTTTTAAAATGCTGTTGCAAAAAAAATTAATTTGAATAATTTCAACTTTTTCATTTTGTCCCTGTTATGAGCATTTTTATTTTTTATTTCAGTCACTCGAAATTTGCATTTCATTATTATTTTAGAACGCACAATTTTAAAATTGTGCTTTTAGAAAAGACACTATCTTTTTCTGATTAGCCTCACCGCACAAATAGATATAAAATAATTTATTTTCAATTTAATTTATTAACAATAATCTTGTCTCAACTATTTATTGAATTAAATTTATTTTTGTACAAATATGTTAATAGGTTTGTTTATTTAAGTGCAATTTCTTTTCCTTATATTTAAATATCTAAAAATATTGAAAACCAATTTCCAAAACTGAGCATTTTGATTCGAAAATCTATCAACATTAAAAAAATCTAATTCGTGGAAGAATTTTTTGGTTAAATTTTAATTTGAACAGAAAATTTTCTTTTTTTCCCACTTCGATTAACAATTTTTTAAGATTGAAATTTTTGATATTATCATGAAGCTGTTTGTGTAAACAAAGTCGTATATAAGCTTATGAACTCTCCTTCTTTGCATCCACAGTATCCACTGTTTTTAATTAGTCCCCATATTTACGCTCTGCTCATTATGAGAAAGAAGTAAGTCAAGATAAATCTTAAACATCTCAGTTTTCACACAACCAACAACTCCAAGCATCTAAATAATCCAACAAGTATAATAAATTCTTATTTTCAGAAAAACCTAGTTTCCTAAACTTGCTCTTTATTTACGCTGTTCGACCAAAATTGCTTCTTGCGCAAGCAATTTGATCTCTAAAGTGGAAAATAAGAAGATTCCTTTATTTCGGGAATATACTATGATATGGTTTTGCCATTATTTCGTTATAATTTAAGGGAAAATACTTTCCTTCTAGAAATTGCAGGAAAAGACGAGCAGGGAATATACTTCGAAAGCTTAATTAAAATGCGCTTTAGGAGATCCTTCAGACGAAATGTGAGTTAAATATGTATAAGGTAATGTGATTTATAGCCTAAAAAGGCGCCTTTAAAATCTACGCTTCATTTTATAAATATATATTAGAATGGTCCAAAAAAAATTGTCCTCGTTGGCTACAGTGGGTTGAAAATTAATAATGTGTTGAGGAGGAGTAATATGGAGAATGGAATTGAGGGGAATGAGGAGAATGGTAGTAGGGGAAGTAAGGTGGAATGAGGAGAGGGGAAGAGAAATGAAAGGAGGTGAAATAGGAAAATCTAGGGGAAATAAAGAGAGGTAAATTAGGCTAAGTGAAGGAAAATGAGGGGTGGTGAAGCAGTGAAAGTGAGGGGAAATGAAGAAAGGAAGAGAAGGTGCAGTGAGGAGATTGAGGGAAGTGAAAGTTAGGGGTAATTAGGGGTGAAGAAGCAGGGGCAAAGAAGTAGATGAAGCTGAAGAAATTATGGGAGAAGTAATAGAGTAAGAGAAAGTAAGTGGAGAGAAAGTAGTGAAATAAAGGGTAATGAGAGGAGATAAAGTAGGGGAAGTGAAGGTAAATAGAGGGAGTGACAGTAAGTGGAGTTGGCAGGAATGATTGAGCTTTATTGATGATTTTTCAGGAGTGCGGAGAATAAGGCAAATTAAGGGTGAAGAAGTAGGAGAAGTAGAGGAAATGATAGCAGAAGATTAGGGGGAGTGTGATGAAGTATGGGGCGGGGAAGTAGGGAAGTAAGGGGTAATCAGAGGAGGTAAAGTAGGCAAAGTGAATGTGAATAAAGGTAGATATAGTAGGTGCAGCGTGGAGAAACGATGGAAATAAAGGTTAAGAGAAATTAGAGGTGTCGACGGCAAATGAAGGGAGGAGAAGAAGGGTAAGTGGGGAAAATGAAGGGTCGGGGAGGAGGTGCAGTGATAATAAATAAGGAGAACGGAGGATAAGGGAAATAAGGGTCAGGGGTGGAAAAGTATGTAAGTTAAGGGTAGTATGAGAAGGTAAAGTAGGAACGGTGAGGGTGAATAAAGCGAGATTAAGGGAAATTAGGGATGAAATAGTAGGGGAAGTAGAGGAAATGATGGAAGGAGAGTAGGGGGTGAAAAGATGTGGGGGGAGAGGAAGTAGAGAAAGTAAACAGTAATGACAGATGGTAAAGTATAGTAAGCGAGGTGAAATTAAGGAGGTTGAGAGAAATTAGGGGTGTTAAGCAGGAGAAGTGGGGGAAATACTGGTAGGAAAAGTAGGATAAGTAAAGGGAAGTGAGAGCAGGGAGAGTAGGGGAATTAATCGGAATTAAAGGAGGGAAGGGGAAACAGAGGAAATTAGGGAAATTGGGAGTGGACTAGAAGGGAATTTAGGGGATGATAAAAAAACAAAAAATTTTGTTTGGGCAACTCTAATATATATTGAATCCTTTTTGAATGTCAAAATATAGGTACGATTTATTCATCAAACTAAAATCAAATTTTTTAGAATATAATTTACCAAAATATCCTGTCATGTCCATTGGTACGATGCGAATCAAATTCTTGCTCTTGTAAAGTTCTCGAAGGAAAAGTTGGGCGAGGAAAAATAATAGGACCAAATTGGGACTGTCTGCTGGTATCCCTGACTCCATCGCGCTGTAATTCAAAAGAAAAATATTAACGTCTTGAGTTTCCCACGACAGAGAAAAACTTTCAGAATTTCACAATTTTTTATAGGTTTAAGTTCTGATCAGAAATAGAGGGTAGTACAGGATTCGATTCCCCAGACGATTTCAAATTATCAGATCTTTCCCCATTTTTCCTGATTTCTTTTAATTTCTGATTCCTGAGACAAATTTGTCGCCTTTTCCAGTTTTTTTCTGTTATTCTTTATTTCCGGATCCCGTCGAGACTCTACTATTGGAAAAAATGTCCATTTTTGTATTACATGAAGGTTCAATATGCTTGAAGTTACTATCGATTGACACTTTAATTACCGGGGTTTCTACAGCGCAGGATACTATTGAATGTCAGGAAATTTTGGATAAACTGAAGTTATGGTTAATTTTATTATTTTGTTAAAAATACAAAATATTGGCTAAAAATTAATTTTCTTTTGTTGATAATTTGTCTTTTTTAATTGAAAGTTCATTTATTTTGTTAGAAATTACACATTCTTGATTAAAAATCACAACTCCCTGGTTAAGTATTCAACTGTTTAATAGAAAATTTGTCTTTTTTCATTTAAGTTAACTGTTTTTGGTTTAAAATTAAAATCTTTTTTTGGTTGGTATATCAACTATATTACGTTTTTTGTTGGGAATTAATTTTTTTAACTCAATTACTTAGTTGAAAGTGGGACTACTTTGTTAAAAATTAATGTTTCTTATTAATGATTCATCACCTTAGTTGTTTTACTATATTTATTATTATTCCTGGCCACTAATAATTCATATTTTGGTTAAAAAAATTCATCTTCTTTATTAAATGTTAACCCATCTTTAACATTTGTTTTATTTGGTTAAAATTTAAATTTCTTTACTAAAAACTTGTAAATATTCTATTTTTGATTACCAATTTATCGTTTTTATATCAAATTCATTAATTTTTTGGAAAATTTTTTTGTTTTTTTTTAGAAAATCCAATAATTTAATTGAAAATTCATTTTTTATTGGAGATTCATCATTTTAGTTAAAAATTAAATTATATGTGTAAAAATGTAACTATTTTGCTGAAAATTCGTTTTTGAGTTAGAGATTAATTAATTGATTGTTTCTACAGGACATTTGTTTACTTACAAAATTATGCATTTTGTTAAAAATTCGTCTTTTTTTGAAGTAAATTTGTTATCTTTTAGCAGAAAGTACATATTTTCGGCTTGAAAATTTGATATTTTGAATGAGATTTTTCTTTATTAGCTTAAAAATCTGCCACGGTTACAAACTCAACTCTTTAGTTGAAAATGCTTCATTTTAACTTGAAAATTTGTCAGTTTTGGTTGAGAATTTATTTTTCGGATTTTAAATTCCTGTATTTCGTTATAAATTCATCTGATTAATGGAAAAATAGACTACTATTTCATAAAAAAATTATTTTATTTAGTTCAAAATTAATTTTTCATAGAGATTTGATCTATTTTATGTTAAATTTCAACTACTTTCCGGAAAATTCGGTGGAAAAATAAGGTCTTTAGTTAAACCTTGATCCTTTATGTTAAAAATTCATATTTTTGGTTTGAAAATTCAACTGTTCCGTAGAAAATTCTCTTTTTGACTTAAAAATTCAAGAATTTGGTTGACACTTTCTTGTCTTGATTCAAGAATCTTTCATGGTTGAAAATTAAATTCTTTTAAACAAAATTCGTATATTTTATTGAATTGAACTATTTTTTATTGGAAATTAAAATCTTTCTGCGTAGAAATATCAACTATTACATTTTTCGTTGCTAATTCATCTTTTGTATTGAAAATTCATTATTTGAGTAGTAATCTCATCTTTTTCTTAAAATCCAATCTATTTTGTTAATTTTTTTTGTAACCAAATTTTTGTTAACTAAAAATTTAACTATTCTATTTTTGGTAAGTGATGAAAGTGAATGATTGGAATTTTTTAGCATCATTTCTGATTACATAATTCTAAAAGATCTATACTTATCGGTCAATTTAATGCTTGCACTCTAAAAGCGATTGCATGTCACTCAACCGATAGTTTACTTGGTTAACTCTCTGGTCAGTACTACCCAGAATTTCTCTTGCAAACACCACTACAAATAGTTAATTAATGAGGAAGATCCTTGCAAGCGATACGAAATTTCCCGAAACTGCTAATCATGAATTATATAACTGTATCAAGGATCAAGAATCCCCTTTGCGAGAAGATATCTTTCATACAAAATAAATACGCAAAGCCCCAATGCGTGACTAAAGCGTAAATAATGAGTACCCTTATTAAACTAAATGGCCAATTTTAGAACGCAAATTATTAATATAAGCAAAGTTTTCTACTCTATAAAGTTTTTAAGAGATGAAGTTTGAGATACCACTTTGAACTTGATAGCAGCGCCATCTGAGCGCCATCAGCAATGTTAGTGAAAAAATCTAAAATTAATTATTTACTATAAGATTTTTTGTTAATATTGAATTCAAATTCAAACTTTTTCCCAATAGTTCCAAATTGTTGGCGCTGTCGTAGCTACCCAACAGGCGTTTCGGACAAATAACATAAAAGATTCCAATCCTGTTACTATCATTTTAAGATTTCGGGAATAAATTAAATAACCCTTTTGTGCACACCTGGGTACCCAGGTTCCCAGCTTGCTGCATTTTTCCATGTACGTGGAGTAAAAATAAAAATCACGTTTAGGGGCTCAGAATATTGTTACTTAGGTCAATTCTAAGGACATATTGTTTTCAGAAGTTATTTAGGATTTGTTTTGCAGAAATAATCGACTTAAAATTATACATACGTCGCGGAAACACCCAGAGTATCCGAGTAACCATGATGTACTGTGGATTTATTTAGGGGAGAGGGATCCTAAGTCGGCACAGTAAGAGTTTCTGTCTAATACAGAGGGTAAACAGGGTTTAATAATGCTTTCATGTCTTTGGTCATGTACCACAATCCTTTATCTAAAATTCTATATCGTTCGGAGCAGTGTGGAGTGATTTTTGCAATCGTAATGCAGCGCAAAGTAAAAAAGTCGATTTTTGATATTTTTCAAACTGGTAGTCCTAAGCCGGCACACCCTGGTCATGAGTCGGCGCATAATTTTTTCCAGTCAAATGCAAAAAAAGGCAGATAAGGTAAGTTTTAGAAAAAATGAACAAATTTAAACAATTTACAATGTAAAAATATGTACAACATTTTGTCAATGAGAAAACACAGAGACAGGCAAGATGCTGTCAAAAAACAATTAAAGTAAAAAAACAATAGACGAATGACAAGGAATTGAAAAACAACAAAATATAATAACACACAAATAAGAACAACAAAAATGTGGCGACTCAGGACCACCTGTTTGATGCCCTCTCAAGACCACTACGGATTTTTTACACATTTCATGCTATTGCGCACAAAAAACAAATCTGATTGAAAAAGTCGACCTCATCAGGCAAAAGCACAACGAAGCCAACGCACGTAATTTATTAGACTTTTCAAAATATTAACACACACGTAGCTTCTTTCCAAGAATGAAAAAAATGGAATTCCGTTTGCACGAAAAGTTGATACCTCGGTCACGCTTTTAAGAGTAAACTAAAGTGACCATTTTGAGCGTTAATTACGTCCATGTCTACTAACCTGCCATACGACAAAATAGTTAATCCGACACGCGCACGATCTCTGAGAAACACGAGGGTGTCGGATTAACAAACAGTGCCGACTTAGGACAACTTTCCCCTACTATGGGTGTATTTATTTTCGCCCATTGTATAAGTATTTTGTCTCCTCACAGGCATACATATTTCTTCCCCATAGATGGAGTTTTTTCTCTAAAAAAAAAAGAAAACAATACTTTCAATATTTTTAAAGCTCATGTTTCTGTCTTACCGAAAATGTCACTATTTGACTTTAAATATAATTCACCTAATTCTAACCATTCGAACTAAAATTCACACAAACGTCTTTTTTCTTATGGGAAATGTGGGTTAAATTTCACGGGGCTTGTAAAACCTTTAAATAAAATTTTGATTTATTATCAATTTTATCATTAATTTCTTGTTTTGTTTTTAATATTTTTTTCATGATTAAAATAAAATATACATGTTCTATCTAAAAATTATTCATTATAAATAATAACAAAATATGCAGTATGAGTGCCATAGCACTCATTAGCACTCACAGAAAGATTCCTTGAACCAAAATATCCGTTTTCTGGAATATAATTGAAAATGCAGTTGCATCAAACAAATTTTGCTTGATTCAACAAGATATTTATTTGACCGGACATTTTGTTTTAATCAACCAAATACCTCATATGCCAAAATCTTTGGTTTAAAAAAAAAATGTAGTTGGGTCAACCAGATATTTTGTGGACCATATAACAACCATATTCTATGGTTGAAACAAGAAAATTTTCTCGCTTCAACCAAATCGTTTTCTGAGTATAAATAAAAATAAATAATGAAACCAAAAATGGAAGTAGATTAATGAATTTGCATCTGTTCGGTCAGCATTGAATGCTATAAACTTAAGTATACAATTACCTCCAGGAACAAACTATTTTCGGCAATGCTTCACTTTATATACCAATTTCCCTATTTTGCTCTGCTGGTGCTGCAGTTAAGCAACCTTAGTGTATTGTTTAACCACCTGACTACATCACAAACTATATTCCTGAAAGCTCTTCACCTGCTCTTCAACCTCATAGAGGAAGCTGTCCCTGGAGAAATTATCCGGAAATTTGAGTAGAATGTGTATATAGGTCTACAAATTAATTCCCTTTTTTATGATAGTTTGACAACCATTTGAGGAAGATTAATATTAATAACAGCGTAAAAGGGATATTTAGAAAAGTTATTTTAAATAATATTAACATAATTGTGGGAACCATATGAGATGAAATTTCAGGCACTTGTCAGTTTGATTTCAAAACATTTTCAGATGTTATAAAGGTTGCAAATTCGAGATAACTATGCCAATTATGATAAGAAAGATGTGAGTAAAATTCAGTTTTCAGCATAGATTGCGTTAAGAATTGTTTGCAAATATTAGCCTTCCCTTAATAATAAATTAAGTTTCTCTAATGACAGTAAATCCTGAATTATCAAACCGTTGCATATCTTTCTGATTCTCAACTTCTGATCAAAAGGATCCACTTTTGCGGATGCAAAAATAATAATGATTAAATTTCATTCATGTCTGAATAATTTTTCAACCAAAAAGATGAACTTCAAACAAAAATGATAAATCTTCAACTAGAATAAATAAATTTTCAATTAAAAAATTAAAGTTCAATAAAAAAACTAATTTGGAAAATATTTAAATTTTCAAGCATAGATATTAATTTTTATATAAAAACGAATAATAAACAATTAGGTTCAAATTTCAACCACGTAGTAATATTTTCAACAAAAAAGATTAATGTTCAACCAAAATGGAATACATAAATTTGCAGTTAAAGAAATGATGTATTTTTTACAAAAAAGAAAATAATTACAATTTGAACCATAAGATTAATTTGCAACGCAGCAATTGCAATTTGGACTAAAAAAATATTAATTTCTACCGAAAGATATAAATTTTTAAACCTAAAAGGCGAATTTCCAAGAAAAGTGTTGAATATTAAACTAAGAAAGACTAAATTTATATAGGAAAAATTATAAACCTAACTGTTGAATTTTCAAACGAAAAAAACTATTTTTCTACAAAATAGTTCAATTTTCATTCCGCTAAATATAGATTTTTAACTAAAAAGAATTAATTTTTAATTAAAATGTTGAATTTTTAGTCAAATAATGCAATTTTCCATAAGATGACTCATCAACCAAAGAGAAAAATTTGTTTAAACAAAATTTAACAAAGACAAATTTTTCTTTTACAGAGAAAAAAAAATTCAACTGTACTGTTGAATTTTTAATCCAAAACGGCCCAGTTTTAAGAAAACAACTTGAATTTCGATTAAGAAAATTAACAAAAAATAGTTGAATTTGTAACAAAATAATTAAACTTTTAACAAAATAGTTCGATTATTAAGCAAACAGCTCAATTTTTAACCTGCAGAGATGCATTTCCAATTAAGATGATTAATTTTCTACTAACAGACGAATTTCCGAAAAAATACATTAATTTTGAACTAAATAGTTGAATTTTCAACTATAAGGAGAGAACTAGGACAAAAAATTAATGGTTCAATTTTTATTTTAAAAAACTAATTTTCAACAAGAACAAAACGAGTTATTAACAAAAAGGAAGAATTTTTAACGAAATAGTTGAAGCCTCATCCAAACATAAATTATCGAACAAGAAGATTAATTTTATACCAAAACAGGTGAATTTTAAAGAAAAGCTTTAATTTTTCAATTTTAGAGAAGAATTTTCAACTAAAAAGATCACATTTTAACCAAAAATGGAATCGTTACATTTTGAGTGTAGAAAATTAATTTTCATCATAAAAAGAGTTTTTTCAACCTGTTGAATTTAACAAAAATTGACCAATTTTTGACAAATTAGTAGAATCCTCAACCAAAAATATGATTTATCAACAAACAAGATTAGTCTTATACCTAAAAAGTAGAATTTTCAACAAGATACATAATTTTTCTACCAAATAGTTGAATTTTTACCCCAAAAAATAAAATAAAAATGGAATAATTAAGTGAACAATTTTTTTTTAAGAAAAATGGAATAATTAAGTGAGATAAATTCATTAATCAACAAACGAATTTTAAGAAAACAGTTAAATTTTCAACAAAAGATGTGAATCTTAAAAAAATTGAATTTTAAACACTTCAAATCTCTAAAGTTATAGAAATGATTGTTTAACGTTTAAAAAGAGTTCGTTTAGGTTTAATTGGGTGAAGTAGATATCGAATCTTAATGAATAATGTAGAAAATTCGTTTGGACTTTCTGATGAACAGTCTTATGATGAAAATAAAAAATCCAAAACTTGTATAAAAGCGTTGTGTATCATTTTTTTTATTTTTATACTAAAAAAAAGGATTATATGCGGAATTAATACATGAACGACTGAGACTAAATTTATCATACAATTGAAAAATGATCAAGATATGAGATTCTGAATAAATCCCTAAATTCAAATCTTAAGGAAGCTCTTCAATCAGAATCCGTACTCAACATAAAACTTTCTCAAACCTTTTTTATCTTTCTGAGAGTTCGTACCAAACTTGGTTTAATTTTCTCTATTAAGATGTTATGACAAAAGGACAGGTCTTGGGGAAAAACATATAATTAAACTGCGAGTGATTTGTTCTCGCTTTTTTGTGAAAATATTCCAGAGAATTCGAATTTAGTTTTTTCATAAATAATAATTCATCACAGTGATACAAATATTTAATTACACTTTTAAAAATAACATTATTAAAAATGATTTTATTTTTGAATAGAAGAAAGGTGAATTGCTTATGAAAGTAAACTTAACTTGTGAAAATTGTTCGTTTAAGAAATTTTATTTACTGTACTTTTTTCATATAGTTTATTTTTTGATGAAAAGATTTCTCAGCACTTTACTGCAATTTTGTTCATAAATAACAAATCATTACAATTTGTCAAGTTCAATTATTTTAAATCTAAAAAGGAGTAAATTATACTAATTTACTAAGGGGAAAAAATAGTTGAATTAAGATAAAAAGATTTTTACTATCTTTACATTAATGTAGGTTGTAAAAAACTTTTATAGTCAATATTATTTTATGTCCAGTAATGGAAACTCGTTACTTCTAAAGTATAAGTGAGTCATAAGCTTTCGGCCTATCAGATACTTTTGTATTTTCATTTAAGTCATAAAAAGCTTCTTTATGCATACATGAAAAAATGGTAATTTACAATAATGTAAAGTCGTGAAAAAGACAAGCAAAAACAGTTGTTTTTTAAACGAAATATTTCTTCACCAATAATGCTGAATACTTCTGTTCGACACAAAAAGATAAAAGTTAGTCTGAATGATTCAAAGAATTCAAATTTAAATCTTCTATAATTTCTTTTCTTATTAAAAATACTTCTTTTATCAATTTTTTCTGTAAAAATTAGGATAGCCAAAGAACTTAATTTAAAAAATTCCTTGAACATTTTTTCATTTTCAAAAACTATTAATATTCAAAGACAAGTAATTTAATCTTGTGACATTTGTAACATAGAATATTTCATTAATGTTATAAAGCAATTATAGACGCAAATTTCAAATTAAATTTTTTATTGCAACCAAAAATATGACTTTTCTACTGTAAAACATAGATTTACAATCCAAAATTGCCAACTTCTAACAAAACAGTTGAATTTTCGACCAAAAACTATAATTTTTTAACCAAATACTCGGATTTTCAAGAAAATAATGAAATTTTCAGCAAAATAATTAAATTTTTGACCAAATACAAGAATTTTGTATCTACAAAGATTAATTTTGAACCAAATAGTCCAATTTTCAGACAAAAAAGATTTGACTTTAATCCATAACAATTGCACTCTTGACCAAATAGATGAACATTAAAACCAAAAAGACCATTTTGTGTAAGAAAATGAATCTGCCATACAAAAAGTTGAATTTTCAGCAAAAAGATGAATTCTTAACGAAAAACGTAATAGTTTATATTTCAGCAAAAAAATAAAAACGAAAAATACGAATAATCAAAAACAAAAGACATAAATTAAAAAAAATCTTTTAACTTTCAACTAAAAAAATATATTTTTAGCTAACATGGAAAATTCAAATTCAATGAAAATTATGAATTTTGTAACTAAAAATATGAATTTTCAAAAAGAAAACATTTTTCAGTCAAGAAAGAAAAAAAAAGTTTATCCAAATTGCTGAAATTTCAAGACAAAAGCCGATTTTTCTGTACAACAGATACATTTTTAAACTGAACTCGTAACAAAAATTGAAAACGTTACGTTTCAGTTTTAAAAAATAATTTTAAACCATAAAATTTGTTTTTAACCAAATATTTAAGTTTGCAATGAAAGAGATGATCCGCCGAAAAATTCAGAAGTTTAACTTATATCGAAGTTGCTGAAATTTCAATAAAAAGGATCAATTTTTAACAATATAGTTCAACACTGAACCAAAGAGATGAATTTTCAACTAAAATGGTAAATTTGCAACTGAAATATTTAAATTTTCAGGCCTAAAAATACATTTTTAATCAGAAAAAATTTATTTTTCAACCAAGGAGGTAAATTTACAGCTAAAGTGATGAATCTTTAACTAAGAAATATGTTGTCAACGAAATAATTCAACCTTCAAAGGATTGATTATCAATGTAGCATAAAATAGTAGATATAGAAAAATATTTTGTTCTTAAATTAACACGAAAAGAGAGGAATTTTCAACAAAACACATCTACATATATAATAACACTATAATAAAACTATTATAATAATTATAATAAAACCATTTCATTCATATTAAAAAATACGAATTATGAAAAAATAGTAAAATTTTCAATCAAGAAATATTGCAGTTGAATTTCCAACAAAAAATAATGTTGGTTCAAAATAGTTGAATTTTCAACCATATAATAAAATATTTTACTAAAAATAATTTTGAAGTAGATGCAACTGGAAGCAATTATAATTTAAATTAAATTACCATCAGGAATATTATATCAGGGTGGTCACAAAACTCCATTCTCAAAATTCCCTAGTTTTTCCTCGATCATTAATATACAAAGACTAGCATCTTAACTCTATAGAATTTCTAACACATAATCTTTTATAAATGAAATAAAACAATCTTAAAATAAAATTTTAAAATGTTATATATATATATGATCCTTGTCATTTATTTAAAGTGCCTCTTAAACAAATTCCCTACTTTTCAAGATTATTTTTTTCAAAATCTCTGACTTTACATGACTCTTAAGATTTCCTGACTTTTCCCTAATTAGGGTTTGTTTCATGACCAAAAGTCACCCTGGATTTATAAATCTACACGATAAAAAATAATATAAGCTGTCAATACATACCCGCTTCATACATTAAGACATGGAAATTCCATTTTTTTTTAATTTATGAAAAATTTGTTTTTATAAATTGCGAAACCAGTGGTGTCAAACTTAAGAAAATCGTAATAAATAAATATTCAAAACTAACTTAGCAGAACAGCAATTCAAATTGCTCACGCAAAAAAAAAACTTCTTTGATAAAGCATAAAGTTTGCACATCTTTAGAATGTGAATTTCCCAAATTTGCTGTTAAGAAGATTTTTTTGGTACCATGGTGCCTTCATATCGAGTCGGTTTTCACAATTTAAACAAAAAATTCTGTAAGAAAGTCAAATGTTTTTCCGTCTTTTAAAATAATTATAAAAAATCAACCGTGCTCTAACAATTAAGAAAGCCCACATCATTCTGAATTGCACGCAATTCAAGCTTTTTCCTCGTTTTTTTTTTCTGTTTTTTACCCTGGAGATTTTGAGAAGTTTCAAGGGTATCATTAAAAGTGAATACTATTAGTTGTTAAATATCAATAAAAAATCATTTGGTAATAGAAAAAGGGGCCCTGTTGACATTTTCATTGCTTGAGAAAAGCCTGCTTATAAAATATTTAGTTTTTCATTAGAGAGGGCAAACGCCTAGAGGGTATTTTTCAAAGGCTGCAGTAGCTCCTAATTGCGAGAGGTTTCAAACCTGAGGAGTGTAGCCTTATTCAGTCTCATCATTTGCTAGAATTTAAGTTGACCCATTTCACACGATCGTCATCATACTTTATTCAATCCTCGAAAAATGCCACGTCTCTTGCACTAGCAATGTGCAGTGGATATAGATATAGATAAGGATATCGATATAAAGGAATTAAATAATTATAAAAATACTAGCAATATTATTGCCAACTAATAAAATATACTAGCTTCCAGTTGCACCCGAAAATGCGTGCACATAAAAATACTCATACAATATTAGCTGGTGTTAAAATACAAAAGAATTTTTTTCCCTCCTTATTTTTTTGGAAAAGGTTTAGCCGGAAATTTTTTGCCGAAATCTATTGGATATCGATTAGAATATATCTACTCAGAGAAATTTCCTCTTCTGTCAGAAGGATGTTCATTGACACAAATAGAATTTCCTCTTAAATTTAAGGTTAAAAGGTATTTAGATTCAGGAATTATTTGATCTTTATAAAACTTTAATTTTGAAAACCTTCTTTCCATGTAAAATTTCCGCATTTTTAACAACTAGGAACAGAAACCAACGCACTGACAAAGCACATTTTATTTTTTAATGTGCATCTATATGCCAAGACCGTATTTAAAGGCAGACGAACAACAAAAAAAGAATCCAGCATGGTTGTTCAAAAAGCGGAATGTCATCATTTTATTAATTTTTTACCCAGTGATAACAAACGGCATCACTATAAACACAGAAAAATGTAATAAAAACATATGGCTAATGATCTGAAAATCGAAATTTCCTAATTTTTATTATTTTTTTAACTTCTGATAACAAAAAAAACATCTTGGTAGCATAGAAAATTTTATTTTTTATTAATGATCTGCATAATGAGACCTTCAATCTCAGTAAACTTTGGAGGATATCGAAATAAAAGAAAAAATTCCAACACAGCGACCTAAAAGAAAATTCTTCATTTTTCAAATTTTGTACACACTGATAAAAGGAAGCAAAACTATGAGATCTCACATTTTTTAATGCATATCTATATTTCAAGATCTTCCAATTGAGTCATATATCTGAAGAATTAGTCTAATTGAAAAACTTCCAACATTTAGTGATCTCAAAAAACTTAAATTTGTGCATTCTTCTTATTTCTCAACCTCTAATCACAGAAAGCATCATTTTTACATATAAATTTTTATTTATTATTGCTTATTTGCATATACCAAGACCTGCAATTTCAGTTATTTTCGAAGACTATCGAACTAAAAGAAAATATTTCACCGCAGTGATCTATGAAAAAAGCCTTTATTTTTCTAGTATTTCAACATTTGATTGCAAGAAAACATATTAGTATGGCACTAAAAAAACTTCCAGCAACAGAAAAATAAAATATTTCGAAGTTTCTCATTCATATGCACTGCTATAAAAAAATCCTAGGATATAGCAAATTTAATTTCTTAATGCAAATCTACATTTCAAAACGTTCAATTTGAATCACTCCTAAAAATTACAGGCCTAAATGTAAAGTTTGTAATATAGTCACCTAAACAAATAAACTTCATTATTTTTCAATCCTTGATGACAGAAAAACAGTATGACATAGGAAATTCTATTTTTTATGGCACTTGTATTCAAGCCTCAATTGTTAAAAAAATGAAAGTGAATTTCGTATGGCAGTTATATTTATCTATATTAAAAAATAAAAGATGAGTATTTCACGGAAAATAAAATAAACCTTTTTTTTACTTTTTCCGGTCAAAATATCGAAATTTCTTATTTTAATTTCTATATTTTTGCAATATTTAATTCTATCTCTAATAATTCATCAAAATCCTGTTATAGGTTCCAGAAATGTCTATAAGTCAAAAAAAATCAAATCCAAAAATTCAAGATGTTTTCCTCCTATAATTAAAAATTGTTGTTTAAATCTTTTCTAAAATGTCTGATGTATAGCACAATGATTTTACCAAGTTTCCATTAAAATTTAACGACCACTTACTGATTCTGAAATTTCTGACATTTACTGGCCCAGCCTTAAAAATTAAACAATTCCAAACATCGTTTAACATTAGAAGTGTTTTTAAATTAAGGTCTTGAACCTAATTTGTGAAAAACTAATTAACTTTTAAATTGTGCATCATGATTTTTTAAATTTAATCACTTTAATCTGAAGTGCAAAATTAATACCTGGAAAAACAAGGGGAACACTTTCTAGTGCAAACTGAATTTTATAAGATGCAAAACTGGCGTATACTAATAAAAGGACGCCTCAAAAATAAATAAATGCCCTGCACTGAAATTCTTGAAAAATAAAATTTTCTAAGAATAAAATTCCCGGATTGTAAAATTTCCGAATTGCAAAATTTCCGAATAATAAAATTGCCGAACGGTTTATAATATTACCGAATTGGAAAATTCCCGAATATAAAACTTCACGACAGTTTATAGTATTGCAGAATTTTAACAGACCTGAATAATAAAATTCCCGACAGAAAATTGCGGAATAATAAAATTCCCATACTACCAAATTTCCTAATTATAAAATTTCCGAATTGGAAAATTCCAGAATAATAAAATTTTCGGGTAGTTTATTATATTACCGAATTAGAAAATTTCCTAATATTACAATTCTAGAAAGAAAATTTGCCAAGAAATAATATTCCCATTCCATAAAACTCCTAAAAAATAAAAAGAATTCCGAATTATAAAATTCCCGAACAGTTTATAATGTCACAGAATTGGAAAATTTCCGTTCTATAAAATTCCCAAAGAATAAAATTTCCGAACAGTTTATAATATTACCGAATAGGAAAATTCCCGAATGATAAATTTTCCGAATAATCAAATTCCCGACCAGTTTAAAATATAACAGAATTCAATAATTCCCGAATAATAAAATTCCCAACATTTTATAATTTTACTGAATTTGAAAATTCTCTAATAATAAAATTCATGTACTAAAAGCTCCCGAAAAATAAAGTTTTTGAACTAAAAAATTTCCGAATTGGAAAATTCATGAACAGTTCATACTATTACCGAATTGAAAAATTCTAGAATAATAAACTTCCAGCAAGTTTATAATTTTACCAAATTTGAATATTCGCGAATAATAAAATTTATGCATAAGAAAATTTAAGAAAAATAAAATTCCCGAATTATAGAATTTCCGGATTTGGAAATTACCGAGCAGTTCATAATTTTACCGAATTGAAAAATTCTCGAATAATAAAATTCCCGACAGAAAATTGTCCAATTATAAAATATCTAAACTAGAAAATTCCAGAATTTAAACCATTAAATTTTTCTCTTTAGTCATATTATTTATTTATTAAAAGCATAATGATCAAATATTTTTATCACAAGAAAATTATTTTAATGTTTAAAGTTTCTAACATTGTTTTTTTGAATTTAAAATAACGATAATTGAACAAAAATATTTTTCTGGATGAAAAGTGTTTTCAATTATTGTTGTTTTCATGCAAACAATTGTTTTAGAACCTTGAAACATTAAAAATGGGGTTTTCATTACAACATTGGATTATCTTTTTTTTAATTACTAAATAATATTTATTGAAAAAGAGTTTTTTTTAAGAAGTGTCTTGTCATCCCGAAATTTAGGATGAATTGTCAAACATGTCTCATAAACCTAGCTAGTCGTCCCGAATTTTCGAGACGACTGTTCCGCCCACTTTTTCAACTTCCCCTATTTTGGGGATGACTAGACACAGCCTTTCTGGATTGTTTAAATTCAGGAATTATATAGTTCGGGACTATTCTTGTTCGGATATTTTATAATACGGCAATTTTCTGCCTGGATTTAATTATTCGGGAATTTTCAAATTCGGTAATATTATCAACTGTCAGGAATTTTTAATTCGCGAATTTTACAGGGTACGGAATTTTATTTTTCGGGGTTTTTCAGTCATGCCAGAATAAGTCTTGAGACAAAAATCACGAAAATCGAACGAGAATGAATAAATGGTAAATTTATATACACAATAAAAAATATAATAAGATTCATAAACCTGTATTTTAAATTATCTTGAAACAGAAGGGATATATTTCACTAAGCGTGGAATTCTACCCAATTAATAAAGTATAAAGGAATAATCGTTTTAAAGTCAGTTGAGCATATTCTGCCCATTCAAATGCATTGAAATCTGTCAGGAGCAGAGAACGTATTATTATGACTGACTGAAATGCTTTCCTGAGGAGATCGTAACTATGTCAATGAAACATTTACCATAAAATCGGTGATTTAACTGTAAAGGATTACGAGCAATCCATTTGGGGGTGGAATAATAAATATAGGTACTCTAGGGTATTTTCTATAAGGAAAAAAAATATTTTCAGGGTCGAAGCGAGGGGTGGCGTGGGGGCGACCCCCCCCCCCTCAACCTTTAAAATTTGGCAATTCTAGGATATTTCATTAATAAACTCAAGCAACAGACAAGAATTTTCTGAAATTTTAAATAAAATCGTCAATTTTTACATTCTCATCAGAGAAGGTATACTCTTTTAGTGTCGTGAACTAAATGTGAAGTTCGTTAGCCAGCCATTTTGTATAAAAACTCAAAGAGTGAGCGCATTTTGAAAATTTTCGAGGCCACTTTTTTCGAGATTCAAAAATTCTCTGTACGGTTTTTCTTAGTGCTTGAAAACACGAATATTTTTTCCTAATGACTTTTTTCGATAAAAGAAAAATTACCCGAGTTATAGCA
>JAWWLR010000092.1:44596965-44610220 GCA_035041075.1 Acraspis erinacei | reverse complement strand
TGCTAGAAAGTTGCGTTTCTTCTAAAGTTTTCAACTTTTTCTCAATTTTTCACTAAGAATGTGATAATATTTAATAATTCTTTAAAAAATAATTGTTACAAAAAATTATTATTGTTTCCAATAATCTACTCCTAAATCAACAATCTTCTTCCCCTACATCAATCTTCTCCTAAAGCAGAGTAACATATTTAAGAAAAACCTGGAAATTGAAATTTTTTAGAAAAAACTGCAACTTTCTACCTTTAATCTCTGGGAATATTATTCTAAATAATAATAAATTATTTAAAAATCCATTTCGTTTAAATTTAATTTAATATTGTCTCGCTCTAACTGAGTCGTTGAAAATAAATTTAAAAATTCTGAAAAATCGCAAAATTCTAACTTTATTCTAAGAGAAAACTTCGAAATACAATAATAAATTAATAAATTTAAAAGACACCAAAAAATCATAATTAGTGCCAAAAACTTTCAAGGCAAGGAATCGAAAATCAAATAATTTTTTATTTGAAAATGTTCGAAAATATTGAGAATTTAAAACTTAACTAAAAAAGAAATAATTTTGAATTAAAAACCTTAAAATTGTGTAATTTCAAACATTAGAATCATACAAAGAATATACATAAAATAAAGAATTTTTATGTTGAATTCTGTGTAAAAAAGTTACATTATCACGATTTTTACTTCTAAAGTTTTCTTCAATTTTAAGTCAAGCGGATTTGTTTAGCTTTCAACTTTTTGGAATAGAAATTGCTTTCATTTTTAATGTTTCATGTTTAAAATGAGTGCAAATTTTTAAAGTGTTTTAGAATAGCTAAATTTGAAAGCTGTATAATTGGAATTTTTCATTCTGGATTGTAAAAATGGAGGTGAATTTTTTTTTATTTTAGATAAATTTATTTAATCAATTTTAGTATTAAATAATAATTTTTATATACAAATAAAAATGTTACATATATGAAATTTTTTTGAATCTTTGGCTTTGACTCATTGAAGTTATTTTTTAATTTCAAATTGTCAATTTTTCATTGTTTCAATTTGAAAATTGTGTAAATTCCAAATTTTTTAATTTAAAACTTTCAACTTATTCACTTTTGAATGCTATTAATTGAAATGCTTACAATTTAAAATACTTCGAAATTTAAATGATCCAATTGTCAATATTAAAAATATTTAATTTTTAATATTTAGATATTGTCCTACATTCGGAATTTGTCTCTTAAATCATCCAATTTCAACATTATTTAATTTCATATCAAATTATTTAATTTGCAAAGCTTTGAATGATAAATTATACAATTTCACATCCTTTCTAAATAAATTGTATAATTTGCACAATTTTAGTATGTATTTTTTGAATTTCAAATTATCCAATTTTAAACCTTTTTATTCAATGAAATTTAAGCTCCATTAATTTTCATTCGATTCAAAATATTGTCCTTTTTCAAAATTGTACTTATTCTAAAATTGGTTTAATAATGTATTTAAAAATTTTTTAAATTTTGAATTTAGGAAGTAAACATCCAGAGATTTGAAACCGCGATCCACCCGAGTGTATTTCCTGCTAGTATGTAATATTTTACAGCATACAAGAGTGCTGTTAACAGATTAGCTTTAGAATTAAATTTACCGATTGCAGTTTTAAGCCGACTCTCCACTAATTATGGCTGAGAGAGTATAGTGCTTCCTTTCTTCACAGAACAGTGCGAGTGGTTACAATGAGTTTGAAAGCCTGCTAAAACAAAACCAACAGAATCAAAATTTACTTCAGTAACCGGAACACAAGTTTGTGCATAGGATTATAATTCACTATTTAACTCGGCGCTGGTATAACAGAATTATAGAACCCAACAAATTACGCGTAGGGAAACCCGCCCTACAGTAGATAGGAAAAAATTCAAGAGCATTTAACTGCATCAGATTCTAAAAATAATGATTTTTAAAAATAAAGATCATATATTCAAATAAATATTCTTATGAACAAAAATCTACTGCTGTGCGGGCACATTATCATCGCATGCGGTCCTATCAAAAAATGATTAATAACAAATTTCTAAATATTTTTTAAATGAACAACCTTTGTCCTATAACTTTTTTTTCGTAGCTTGGGTCATTCTTCCAACAAACATTTATTTTTTTATTGTTAATATTTTTTTACTAATAAACCGTAAACTACGCGTCCTATAAAAATGTGATTCATAACAAATTTGTATATCCTTTTAGGGCGAAAAGTTTTAGTTGATTCATTTTTTTCTTATCTTGGAGAGTTTGACCAAAAAATGAAAATTTTTGCATTATTTTTTGTGCGATCAAAATTTGAATTTTCGGGTTTTTAAGAAAACTTAAAAAGTTTTTTGGTTATCTTGTAGAGCTCTTGAAGAGAACATTTTTTCTTTTTGTAACTTTTTTCATCTCGTGCGTCAAAAGAAAAAAAGCTCAGGGGGCTTTAAATAAAAAATTAATAGGATATAGGAAATATATATTATCATGATAAATTACCAATTAGATTAGACACTTATCAAATTACGTGAAAATAGATGCAATTTTATGATTTTATAAAATTGAAAAATTAAATTTTATTAATAAAAAATGATCCTTCCTCTTCTTTCCTCTGGGAATCGACCCTAGGTCTTCTGAACACACCCTTCAGGTCCACCTGACCGGCAATCGAAAGACCTGGGTTCGATTTCCAGCGGATCGAAGGGGAGCGAAGGGGAGGGCATAAAAAATTCTCATTTTTTTTTCAAGAGATGGTTGGGTGATATTTACACGTATTTAATTAATTTTAGTTTGATATGAGGTAAAATAAAAATATTGAAACATTGGACATTATTGAGAAAAAAACGCTTGATAAAATTCTGTGCTTAAAAAAAGTATTCCTCTGATCAAAAGTGTATAATATTCCAAGCGCATAATAATGTCAACTTTTTTATTTTCACGTTTATGACTCTTGCAGAATTTGCAAATTGAACCGTAAACGCGTCATTTGATTACCGGAAAATCTCGCGATAAAGTATTGATTGCTCATTTTGAAATGTGTTGGAGCTTGGACAGAATGTAATGGAATAAAGAAATGTAAGTTTTATTTTCTCTTTCAACTCCAACAGGTCAATTTCATTATTTATGAAATAATATTATACATATTCAAGCTCACAAGTAGTCTAAATATTTATGAAGAAGAGAGATAATAATTATGAAGTACGGTGGCCGTAGGTCAGAGTAAACCTGGAAATCAGAGGAAAGTCAGAGAATTTCTATTAGAAGTACTTTAAATAGCTATCAAGGATAATAAATTTTAATTTTTAATTTGAAATTCTTTCAATTTATGTATAAAATATTGTCTGATTATAATTTTATAAGATTAGAATTCTGCCCTTGAATATTTATGCTCAGAGAAAATTAAAAGCGGGCCAAGGAAAGAACATTTTTGTTGAAAACTCATCCTTTTGGTGAAAACTCATATTTCGGTATTAAAAATTGAACTGAAATATTTCCAGGTTGAAATTTCAACTATTTTTTTAAAGTTTAGTTCTTTTGCTTGGTTTAAAAACTTACCTGGATTAGTAAAATTTCGTCTTTTTGGATCAATCTAACGGATTTTTATTTGAAATTGAAATCTGCTTTTGTTCGAAATATTTACTATCACATTATTCGTTGAAAATTCATATTTTTTGGTTGAAATCCGAACTACTTGGTTGCGGGTTAAACCAATTTAGTGAAAAATCGTTTTTTGTTAAAGATTCATCATTTTAGCTAAAAACGCATATACTGGGGCAAGAGCTAATTATTTCATCTGAAAATTAAACCTTTCCAGTTGAAGGTTTTTATCATTATAGTTAGAAGAGTAAATATAATATTAAATTTTTTAAATTTTACATTTAATTTTTTAAACTGAAAATGTAACTGTTTGGTTATAAAATAACCGTTTGTTGAAAATTTAAATTTTCAGATTAAAATAGTTACTGTTATAAAAATTAGAATATTTTCTCGAAAGTTCTTTCTTTTTGTTAATTTTGAATTCATTTTTTTAAATGAAAATTTAACTATTCTGTTTTTGGTTGAAAATTTATCTTTTCTAGTTAAAAAATTTAACTATTTGGTTGAAGATTTATCTTTTCTAGTTAAAAATTTAACTATTTGGTTGAAAATTAATCTCTTTTGTTTTAAAGTTTATCTTTGTAGCTTGTAGTTTACAAATTCAAAAATTTTGTTGAAAATTAAACTATATTCCTGGAAACTTAAGTTTTTTTGTTAAAAATGTAACTATTTTTGTACAAAAGTCGTTTTTTTGGTTTAAAAATTTATTTATTTTAGTAGAAATTTCATTTGTATTTATAAAAGTTCAATTGCCTGTTGAAACTTAATATTTCTCGGCTGAGGATACAACTATTTTGTAAAAAAATCGATTTTTTTGTTTAACCCATCTGCTTTTGATTTTAAATTTAAAAGATTTTAAGACATATTTATTCTTTCATCATTTGTTGAAAATACATCTTTTTGGTTTAAAATCGAACAACTTGATAAAAGCTTAAACTAATTTGGTGAAACAGTTCTTATTGACGATCTATTATTTTTGTTAAAAATTCATATGTTCGATTGCAAATTATATAATATTATCATATAATTATATAATACATATTTTTTCGTTAAGGATTCATGATTTTATTTGATAATTTTTTTTTTTAGTTGAAAATTCGTCTTTTTTCCACTCATCTTTTTGGTTGAAAATTAACCTTTTGTTGAAATTACATATTTAGAGGTTGAAGATTTGAACAGATTTTTTTCTATACAGAAAATTCGGCTTTCGGTTTGAAAGTTCATCAATTTGCGTTTCTGGGCTGATAAATTTTTCAAAATCCTTTTTCGGATTAATTCAATCGGTTTAAGTTAAAAATTAAATTTCTGTTGATAAAAACATTAAATATTAAATTAATTGTTTGATAGTGGAACTCGGTTATAAATTCATTTGCCTGGTTCAAGATTGATAATTTTAGTTATAATTATAATTTTAGTTATTTATAATTTCTTTTCTAATGAAAAATTTCAAAAATTTGTTAAACTAAGAATTCCACAACCAGATTTGAAGAATAGCCCCAAAATGTTCCTACTGCAATTTTAAAAAAGATCAAAAGTTTCTTAAAAATTAAAAGAGTAAAATTATTTTTCTTTTTACAAAAATAAAAAAGAGAAGAGAGAAATGATGACATTTCTTTCCTATCTTTAATTTTTATTATTATCAAATCAGAATAAAAAACATAGGTTGTCCAAATTTGGTCGTAAGATTCTTGGTTTTAGTTTTAGAAATTCTGCACATTAAAAATTGACACACAATTTGGTTAAAATTCAACTATATTTTGTATACTTAATTACTTTGTTGAACATTAAACTATTTTTACAAAACGTCGCTGCTTTGGATGAAAATTCAACTGTTTTGTGGAAAATTCGTCCCTTTTTTATTAAAAAATTATCTTTTACGGTAAAAATAACATCTTATTGGTTGAAATAAATAATTTTTTAAAGTTTTTTTAAAATTTGAAAGCGTTTTATTCTGTTTATGAAAGATTTTATATTACAAACATGACTAAATTAGAATGGGAACCTTAAAAATAAATGGTCAGAAAAAATGAAAAATTGGTCAGGGAAAAATCAGGGAACAGTCAAAGAATTTTTGGAAATTAAGTTTTATGGGTACCCTGTTATAAAGCTCTAAATAATAAATTTTTTTCTCAAATATCTTCTCTAATTAGTAAAAGTTTATATTCGGAAATGATAAGTAAACATTTATAATCTAATTCGAAAATATTTCCATTATGTTACAGCATATTCACGACATAAACAGCCAGGTCGCTCAATTTCGAGATCTCTTAATAAGCATCGGCCAATCGCGAGATTGTCCAGAGCTTCGCGAAAGAATCCGAAAATTAAGAAGAAGTTGTGTCGAGGCTTGCAAAAGCACTTCACAGTTAGTGCTTCCTCAAATGCGAAGGTATGTGAAAAAGTGTTTCTCTATTTTCACCTCGCTAATTAGCATTTCCACAGCCTAATTTGCATCCCAACACAACGTTGTTGACTCTTTTATGCAAACACAAATGTTTCATTCGATTTTCCTTCACAGTATGTTGAATTTTTCTTTCTCGAAAAAAACTTTTTTCATTCCTATGAAAGGAGACAGAAAAATTAAAATCATTAAAAGTTCACATTTTTAAGATCTTGAAGTGCAAATCTGAATTTGCAAGTTTGTGAATACTGGGGAAGTGTTTACACTTCAGTGTTTCTCATTAATTTTTTTTAATTGAATGAAGAAACTAATGGCTGTAGACATATACCGAATCTTTTAAATTTATATGAAGTCGGACTTATGTTAGAGGCCTTCCATAAAATACTTTAATGATTTAAGAAAAATTAAAATATGTTAAAGAATAAATAAATAAAGTTAAAAATAACCCCCTATTTTTCTTCTTTTTTAGAGGATTCTTTTTTCCCTCTTATTTTCAAGAAATTTTCCTTTTATCACATTTTTCGCTTGAATGCAAACTGAATTAATAAAATCCAATAAGAAAAACCAACTGCTTTTGGGTTAAAGTTAACTTTTTTATGGAAAGTTTACTATTATATTTTTCGTTCGGAATTTATCTCACTTGGTTTAAAATTAATTAATTTGTTTGAAAATGCATCTATTTTGTTAAAATGTACTCTTTTTTGTTTACCGATATCAAATACTTAGCTGCAAGCTGAACAACTTTGTTAAAAATTGATTTTTTGCTTACAAATTTAACTATTCCATCTTTGCTTGAAAATTTCTCTTTTTTTAGTTGAAAAATTTATTTATTCGGTTGAAAATGCATTGAAAGTGAAACTTCTTGCTTGAAAATTGATCCTTTCTGGTTAGAAATACAACTTTTCGTTTAAAAATTCGTATTTTTTGGATGGATTAAACGGTTTTTTATTTCACATTAAAATCCTTTTAGTTGAAACATCAACCATTACAAGTTTCATTGAGAATTCATTATTCAGGTTAAAAATTCACCTATTTGGTTGTAAAATAATTTTTATGTTGAAAATTCATACTTTTTGTTTAAAGAATTAACTGCTTTGTACCAAATTCATCTTTTTACCTTAAATATTTAATAATTTGGTAGAAAATTAAACTACTTGACTGAAAGTTAACTTCTTGTTTACACATTAATATTTTTTTCTTGAAAATATGACTATTTGGTGAAAAACGAGTATTTACATAAAAATTGACCTATTTTATTTTTGGTTGAAAATGTATCCTTTTTTATGAAAAATTCGTTATTTTTCAAAGAATTCATCTGTTTTTGATTTCAAATAAAAGTTCATTTAGTGGAAATAATATATTTTACATTTTTCGTGTAGTATTGATTATTTTAGTTGAAAATTAATCTATTTGGTTTAAAATAATTTTCTGATTGTCAATTGATATTTTTTTATTGAAAATTCAAGTGTTTTTTACTAAATTAATCTTTTTGGATTAAAGAATTAACCGCAAGTATTTACCTGAAGATGTAACTTTTTTATTTTATGTTAATAAAATTATCATTGATATGTTGATCATTAATGTAGTTGGTTGAAAAATCATACTTTCGGGTTAAAAATTCAACTTTTTGTAGATAATTAATCTTTTAGTATTTCAAAGTCAACAATTTTGTGGAAAATTCATCAATTTTTTTCAAAATTGTCTTTTTTGGTCAAACATTAATCACCTTGATGAAAATTTCATCTTTTCGGTTGAAAATTTAACTATATGAGTTAAAAATGCACTATTTTTTGTTGAAAATTTAGCTGCTTGGTAGAAAGTTGAATACATTTTTTTAAATGAATTTTATTTAGGTAAAAATTAAATTTTTGGCTAGTAAATTAATCATCTGTGTCAAAAGTGTATCTTTTTAATTAACGATTTAATTATTTCGTTAAAAAAGTGTCTTTTTAGGTAGGAACTGAAACGATACAATTAAAAAATCATCTATTTATTTAAAGCTTCAAGCATTTTTTAAAATGCTTCGCTTTTTTCATTCAATGGGTTAAAACTTCGCTTCTCTTTGGCAAAAAGGAATGTTTTCAAAATATAAACTTAAATTTTTCGCTTTTGGTTAAAAGTTAATGTTTTTTAGTTTGAAATTCGACTCTTGTTGAAAATGTAGGTATCTTGTTGAAAGTTCCCGTATTTTGTTAAACATTTGTCCTTTTGGATTACAAATTCATCTTTTATGCTAAAAAGATTATGTTTATTGGTTGAATATGAACATTTCTTTTTTTTAAAGATTTAACTTTTCAGGTTTAAAATTCAACGGTCTTCTAAAAAATTCCTCTTTTTGGTTTAAAATTAAGCTATTTATTTTAAAAAGCGACTGTCTTTAGTAGAGTATAGATCTTTTTGGTTTGAAAAATCGATCAATTGGTTGAAATCGCACCATTCTAGGTTGAAAAGTCCAGTTTTGGTTAAAAGCTTAATATTCCGTTAAAAATTTAATTGTTTTGTTAATTGCTTCAAATTTCAGATATTTGGTTCTTAATTTAAGATTTTGGTTAAAGAGTTATTTTTTTAATTGATAATTAGACTTTTTAAGTTGAAAATTAATATCTATTGGTACAAAATCTTTTTTGGTTGGATATTAATTCCGAATCTGTTAAGAATGCAATATATTTTAAGTTAAGATTTCAGGAACTTACAGTTTCATATTAAATTCAATGTGGTCTATGCATGAATTTGATTGAAAAGAATTTATTTTTCCATTTTCTTCAAAAATCACCTCTGTTTTTAGAGTATTTTGTGATGTGAAGTCTGCTAATGTTTTAATATTTTTGATTAGTCTAGTTTTCTTACCGTAGCTTATAGTACATAAGACTCACACGTAGGTGTATTGGCCTTATTGCTTCCTCATAAAGGGAGGATTGTAATAACCTACTTTTTCAAATATACTTTTTTGACATACTTCGATATAATTCGACCCCAGGTTCTCAAAAATATAATTTTCAAAAAAAAATCTCCATTTGTGTGGGTATGTGTGCCCAAGTATGATAGAATTTTAAGCTAGGTGGGCAATTTAGAAGTTATTTTTTAGATTAAGGATTTAAAAAAATAGCTTCTTTAAATTAGTAAAGTTTTTTTATATTTAAAATACAGCAAATCCGACACTATTGTATTTGTGCGTGTCTTCGAGACGCATTCGTTGACCTATTCATTAAGCCTTTTATGACCAACCGGTATAAAATTGGTGTATTCTGTTTCTATGAGAAAAACTTGTTGAATATTAGGAATACTAAAATATAGTATCTGCAATTTTTGTTCGCATCCTTGAGACTCGGCGAATGATCTATTAATGAACCTTCCACGATCTCCGAGACTTTTATAATATTGGGAAAACAACAGTAATGTATAAATATACTTGTTCGCGTCTTCGAGACGCATCGATTGCCCAATTGAGGGACATTTTATGACCTGCCATAACCTATCAATATCGTTTTTATACTTCTTAAAAAAATTATTGACTTGGTTCTAACAGCACTTTTTTAAATTGAGAATAAATGAGTACTGTGTTTGATCTAATTGTTCGCTTCTCCGAGACGCGTGGATTGACCCATTTATGAACATGCAATGACCATTCTTCATCAATCAGCAGCGACTCTGAGAGTTAAGTAAAGGTTACGCTTTATGAAGAACACTTTTTTTTAATTTGCAATATAACACGTCCGTAACTTTAAAAGTTGTTCATAGGAACAGAAGACATCGATTGACATATTGATGGCCTCTTTGATTTTCTGAAAATAAAATTTCCGGTAAAACAGAAACATAAGCTTGCAAAATATTAAGGATATCCATGTTTTTTTTTATAGAAAAACCTCCCTTTATGGGAAAGCACATGTATTTCATACCTATGAAGAAGCCCAATACTCATAAAATGAGCAAAAATAAATACACCCATAGTGAATAAAATACACCCATATAATACTTCGCAGCGATATTTTATTTTTTTACGAGGACATAGGACGTCAGGTTAAAATAAAGAAGATAAATTCTATGTTTGAAATTGCGGATTGAAGAGTGACAAATGGCCGAAAAAATAAAGGAACCCCTTGCCTTATTATATATTAAACGACCACGTTTTGGTTGACGTATAAGAGTACCCGAGAATAAATTTCCATCAAAATACAAATCTACATTTCCACTTAGATGTGGCTTTAAAAATTCTCTCAGGGAGAATTCACAAATATAAGCCTGTCTATCGAAAGCTTTCTGGGAGATGAAATACAACACAAGGGGATTAATCATAAGTATCGATTTCATCAAGAAAAATTCGGTCGAAATCCGGAAAATATTGCAGCAATTTCTGGAGACTTAGTAGATGGGGGAAATTTAGGATAGAAATATATAGTCCACTTAGCATTTCATTATTATCGAGAAAAGTCTGCTTGAGAGGCCAGTGCTAAACTAGCGCGCTATTCAAATTGTCTTCAGTCAGGTGGTGCGTCTCGTTTGCAGCTAATGAGATTCTAATGAATCGAGCAAACACTTTGATTGCGTCACACTAGATGGGATATTAATTCTTAGCTTTGATGCTTTCATTATCATTTTAAACGTAGAAGGTATCCAATTATTTTGCTTTTATTTTAACATTAACTTTTTTTGCATAACTTATTCGATTAAAGTTGGGCCAAAATTCTAGGCCCCTCACTTCCCTTGATTGTAACTCAATGCAAAAAATCTCTCAGTTGTTTGATCAAAAGTGTCTGGGAGCATAAAGTTTTCGAATTTAACGATATGATCACTTCTATCCTAAAAAATTGTTGTCGATAGCTAGGCGGAAAAACATTTAAAAACAGGGGCTTTCGATCAGGTAGGCCGAAGCAGGGATTTCAAGCATCAACTTTTATCTGTTCTCAGAAAGCGTTCGACATTAGGAAAAATCTAAAAAAATGCACAGATATTCTTTCAACAGTCTTTAATGCAATGAATTTTTCAAAATTCTGAAATATGTAATAATTTAGGTTTGCCGGTAATTTATTTACAAATATTTTATCTTCAGAACTACTGGCAAACTCATTGTTACGCAAGAAAGATTGTTATTGTTTTTCTCTCTGAATGTTAAAAAACATTTTTAGGATAAAAGTGATCATATCTTTGAATCCGGAAGCTATTACTATTTATTGTAATTAATTACCTTATTTTGTAACGATAAATTTAAAAAAGATGACTGGATTGATGTAAAGTTTTTAGCGCTATTTACGATTTTTTCGAGGTTTTTCAAATTAAAAATTGTTTCTAATACATAAAATACTACTTTCTACTAATAATAAGATGCTTGCATAAAGTTCTTAAACCATTTTTTATTGCTTTTAGAAACTTTCTCCTAGAACAGAATTAAAAAGTCGCAGTTTTACCGAATTTGGAACTTATATTCAAATTTTCAGGTAGATTAGGACATAATGAATTAAATTAAACAGAAACAATTGTTTAAACAATCTGTTACCATTTATAATAATATTCTCTTAGAATAATAATAGAAAAAGATAGTGCTCTAAAATTCTTATCCTTTATTCCAATTTTAAAACAGAATTAGATAACAATTAATTGAATTTAACCAACTTAACTGTTTAAACAATGTATTATTATTTTTAATCATATTCTCTTTGAAAAATGCTAAATAGTTGCGGCTTTTTCTGAAATTTTTCACTTTTTGTCAACATTAACTTTTTAATAACAAAGAGCGAGGTAAAAATTAATGAAATTTAACAAAAATAATTGTTTAAATAAATTATTATTCTATATAACCATCTTCTTCTATAATAATGCTACATAATTGAGATTATTATGACATTTTTTAGCCTTTGTCCACTTTTTACTTAGTGAGATAATAATTAATGGCAGTTAACAAACACAATTTATAAACAATTTATTATAGTTCATTACTATCTTCTCTTAGAGTAATGCTCACCAGTTGCGGGGTTTTCTAAAATTGTCATTTTTCTTAGACTTTATTATTAGGAAAAAAAATAATAAATATTAATATTAATTTTAAAAGAACTCTCAGTGAAAACTCGAAGGAAAAAAAATATATATATATATATATATTACGATTTATATAAAAAAAATGAAAGTAAATTTTTCAGAAAAACAGAAAGAAATTGTTTCAGAAATGATTCGCGCTGTTATTTATTTCTTATTTGTTTATAACTAAAAGGCCAAAGTAGACTGACAAATTTCAGAAAAAATCGCAAGTTTCAAGCAATTATATAAGAGATAATAGTTATCTACAATAATAATTTTTTCCCCAATTATGTTTATTAATTTGCATTAATTATCATCTCGCTAAGTGAAGAGTTGATAACAAGTGAACAATTTCAAATACAAATGGCAAATATCAGCTTTACTATAAGCGAATATAGTTTTAAACGATAATCAAATTTCATTAATTTTTACCTCACTCTAAGTTAATAGTGGACAAAAATTAAAATTTCAGAACAAACTGCAACTTTCTCACATTAATCAAAGAGAATATTATTAAAAATAATAACCTTAATTCAAGTGAAAGGTTGACAAAAAGTACAAAAATTTCAGAAAAAGCCGCAACTATCTAGCATTATTTAAATATCATATTACTGAAAATAATAATAAATTATTTAAACAATTACGCTTGTTAAATTAAATTAATTTTTACTTCAGGCTAATTCAAAAGTGGATTAAAAGAGTATTTCTTTAAGTACTGCAACCTTCTAATATTATTTTAAAAGAATATAATTATAAATTGTGATAAATTGTTTAAACAATTATTTCTCCTAAACGTTATTGATTATTGCCTCGATCGAAATGAAAAGTTGAAAATGAGTTTAAAAATGTGAGCAAAATTTCAACTTTCTAACTCTATTCTAACATATAATTGATAAAACAATAATAAATTGTTTAAAAAATTTATTTCAACATTTAACTATCAGTAGATAGTTTTATTTTATGTACTAGACCCCGTTTGTATTCGAAAACCCACAAAAATTCATAATCAGCGTTAAAAACTCGCAATAACAAATTTTTCATTTATGGGGTGTTTTTGGGGATCCTTTAAAAAAGTCTTATGGGGTTTTCACTTAAAAAGTAATTATTCAGTTCTATTCTATCGCTATCGTGAATAAAAACATGAATTTCAACGCGATTCACCTAATATTGACGATTCTGAATTAAATTTATAAAAAATATCCAGGGGCATCGCGAAGGTTTCAATGGGGGGGGGGGGTAAGCGGAAGGCCG
>JAWWLR010000092.1:44521714-44537506 GCA_035041075.1 Acraspis erinacei | reverse complement strand
TAAATGGCAGCGTGCCCAGAGGCAGACCGTGGAAGGAATGGTTGGAATGTGTGAATGAGACCCTAGTTAGAAGAGACGTAAGAAGCCTTAGAAACACGAGAGCCTGCATGAAAAAATGCATGGACATTAAAGAAGCTAGAGAAGTATGCCAGGACAAAATATGGCGGCAAATAGTTAATAAAAAGAGGGTTGGTAGAGTGAATGGCGCCTGAAACAAAAGACTTTGGATACTAATGGACCCAAGTGAGGAAGCACACATGAAGACTTTGTGAGGATCTTTACTTGGGGTGATTGATAGAGAGATTGATCAGCAACCTGGGTCGGGGCAGTGTTGCGGAACCACCTTATTATTTAAATAAATAATACGATAGTTCTTGATCAATCTAAAAATTCTATAACCCCTTCCTCACACTACACCCTTGTCACCTCAGGATGAACATTTGATATAAATTTGAGTTTGATACGAGTGGGGCCGATTTGCCATACTACAATATTTAAGATTTTCATACAGATACATTCATACATATATAGAAAAAGACAGACGTAAATACATACAGATATACAGACATACTGAGACTGACAACGATTTATGATTTTCGAACTCTGTGAGTGCCGAAACGTAAAAAACCGGTCAAACCCAGAGATCGAAAATTTGGACGATTAAATTAAGAAATAAATGCACCAATTGTTTATCAAATGGTTTTGAAAAAAAGAAAAGCACACCTGGATATTTTCGAGAGAAATGCAATTGTGCGCTTTGTTTTTTTATCCGACCGTTAGTTTGTTTATAACAATTGAAGAAGTATAAAAAATCATGTATGTGCTTAAAAAAATTGAAAGGTTTCAAAAAATTTCATTATCTTTCAAAAATTCAAAAAAATTTAAAGATTTTAGGGTACTTTAAAAGATTTTCGTTCTTCATCAGTCATCAAGAAGTAAAAGAAGAAGAGGAAGAAGCAGCTATAAATATTTATGACAACGTAATAACATGAAACGTATTTTGAAAATTACATTCCATTGCACTATTAAATTACACTCTCATGAATGAGAATGTAAAAAACGAAGAGAGATATCGAAAAAGTAAAAATACCTTTAGATTCGTCCCGGTAACAAAAACATGAACAACTTTACACGTAGATATTTCCGAGACGAATGTAAGGTTGTTTTCATTTTTCCGATATGACTCCTATTTTTTTTTAAATACTTAACATATTTACGGAAACTCATTAACTTCACGCTAAGCAACAAATGCTCTAATTGTTTAAAAAATTGTTTGAAAAAAGAATAATAAAAATTCATCACCTAGATATGTTCGACGGGGATACAATGGTGCACTTTATTTTTAGGTCGGATGCTTAGTTTTTTAATAACAACTGGCGAAATTTAGAAAATAATTTGATTGTTTAACTTATTTTTTAAACAATGTCGTATTTATTGCGATGTTTACGAACCTCATATTACGTACCATTTACAAAAATAGCTTTTAACTGTTATTCCTGCTGATACATAAACCTATATTTTTGAACCTACATAATTTACACAATTCTACTCTCCAAATTATATTTATCTCCTTTATGCTAAGTCTTGCACGAAAGAATAGATTCATTTAAAAATAATAATTAGAGTAAGATAAGAAGATATTAACTAAATAAGAACAGAATAAACCTGAAATTATCTAGCAATCATGATTTATTATGTGTGTCATCACACAACGCATCTCCTTGGAAGGTTTATCGACGTATATTACAAATACTACCGCGAAAACCCTTGCTTCGTTTCCTTAACAATTATATGATTTTTTATGTTTGATCATTTTTATAATTTTTTAAAATAATTTTTAATGCTCGTAATTTATCCATGACTTAACCTGAGTCGACTTAGCTATTCAACTGTAAGCGTAATTGTAAAGGATATTAAGACATTACAAGAAATACAAATAACAGGAACAAGTGAAACTATCATTCTGGAAATAATATGATTATAGCTGAAAATATTTCTCTTTTTTCAATATGTACAGGTGTGCAAAAATATTTTTTCCGAAAACTAAATATGTTGTTGCAAATTAAAATAAACAATTAAAAGGCGTGAACGCACTATCGCTCAATTTTGCTACGAAGATATCCAAATATTAAAGGGGAACAAAATAAGCTTTAAGTTAAAAAAGTGCTTATTTTAAAACCTCCTTTAAATTTTTATAAGAAAATTTAATTTAACTTCAATTTACAGATTTTTTTATACATAAAGTGAAATTATGTATTTTAAGTAGACTCGTATAGTTATAGAAATGTACAATTGTACATTAAAGTATTTGGAGTTACTAAACACACAGACATAGATGAGTATCGATGAGTGTTTCTCAAGCTTAAGCAATTACTAATTGCTAATAGAAAAAAATTACAAAATACAAAGAAACATTATTATTTCATATAATATTTATAGTTGCTAATTCACTACAGCACATAGTCATAGTATAATTTGTTTCAAGAAATAAACATTAAATACATTTTTTTACTTTACTCAAACAACGGATTATGATTTTTTCGATTATTTGAATCGTATAAATACTAATAAATACACAAATTTATTTATTTTTATATTATATTTTATTTTGGAAAGTATAGATTGTCCCCACGTAAAAAAAAGACGTAGGTGTTTCTAGCGCGGCGGAGTTGAAGCTTGACGAATGAAAATTCAAATTAGACATTTTTAATATTAAAACATATATTATTGCACATAATTACATTCCCCATCGTTTTTTCTCGACATTCAATCTAATCTTGTTTAATTTTGTAACCATTTGAAAAACAGAAGTTTTTTTAAAAGTCGATTTTTCATTCAATTATGGTCTTCAACTCGTGCTTAAATCCACAGTTTTTAGAATTGCTTTATGAAATTAAGAGGAAACATACCTTATAGTATGCTTACTTTTACAATTAGCGATGAAACTTTAACCTTATTTATAATAATATAAAAGTTATTCTTTGAGCTATCAAATAATTGGTTCCACAAAACGTTTGAGCGTTTCGTGTATCGAGGAAAGTTTGAGCAAACAAAAACTTCCTGTGAAGAAGTTGTTCTGAAAGGTACAGACAGGTTTTCCGTAAAAGCTTTTATCAAATAAATAATTTGGTGAAAAACTGCAAACGCTAAACGTTGAGTGAGTGACTGATCCTAAAGTGTATATTATATCGAGTCGGGACGTCTTTCCCTATGCGGCAGTGCAATGAACTCAAAGGTGGACTATTCAAATATTAGATGACCCTCAAACGTCCTTCAGTCTTCTTGATCCCAAAAGTAGTCAAAACATAGCAGTTTTCTGCAAAAACAAAATTTATCATTTCTATTCTGACTACCCAAGTGTATACGTCGTACATGAATTTCAAGTTATAACTTCAGTGAGAACAAGATTTATAGTTTATAATAATAAAATTATTAGCCAAACCAACTTGCACATTTCTATAATGAAAAGCTAATGTCGAGGTTCTTCTAGAGGAAGAAAATGAACAAAAGATGAAGAAACATAGGCTATAAATGTTAATAAAACACGCCGAAATGGAGTACGTATAACATTTATATGTATAAACAAAAGATTGAAGTAATAATGTTAAAATATAGAAATTTTTTCTGAGGAAGTAACTGAAAGTATTGCTAATTATCACATTGAGTCGTTATTATTTATTTTTAAATCTGACCCCCTTATGAACTGCCTAAACCGCAAAACGTTCCGACTCGGCATAATACGATCAGTCGCTTACTCAGTTTAGCGTTCGAAGCTTATACCTATTAATTCATTTTTAAAAAGCCTTTGCAAAAAACTTCTGTGTATCTTTCTAGACAATTTCTCCGCGGGAAGTTTTTGTTTCTTCAAACTTTCCGCGATAAACGAAACGCTCAAAATCTAATCGATAACTGGCATAAGAGAAAATCTATAAAGAATCCTCTCTCTGAATTTTATAAAGAAATTCCAAAACCTTTGGACCTGAGCACGACTTGAAGACAAAAATCGAATTAAAAATCGACTTTTAATCAAATTCCTTTTTTTAAATTTGTTAAAAAAATAAAAAATAAAAATTTTCTTTTAGGGAATAAAAAATATGCGGAATATAGTTGCACAGGACTACTAAAATTTGTCTGAACTGTGTACAACACTAGTGTATCTTTATGTATTTTGAACTGCTGGATCCGAATCCAACCTCAGAATCGGGATTTAATGATCAAATTTTCCATTAGCCAAGGGGAAAAGTAACAAATCTCGGGAATTCTGAAGTCTGAAAAGGTGAAAATTGTAAAATAGCAGAATGTCTGTTCCTTGCAGCTAATAAATGCACTTTTATGTATTTTGAGCCACTGAAACTAAATCCGCGCTCAGAAATTCCCCTAGGCGGCAGATTTTTTCCCTAGCCTAAAAAAAACTTAAAATCAAGGGAATTCAGGGACCTACTAATGCAATATTTGTACGATGGCAAGGTGATATGAACCTGTATGTTTATTGATTAGATGAATTCAAATGTAATCTTATAATCAATTTACAGATCGTTCTGTTTCCCCTATCCTAGGGGAAATAGTAGAAAATTGAGAAGAACTTACTGTTTTCCGCAGGGTATGTTCATTAGGGTGGTGCGAAAACCGCTTTTCGAGCTACAGGGCAAAACACACCCCAAAATTTTACATTTCCTGTGAAAGAAAATCCGTATTTTTTCGAAATCCAAATATTTTCCCATTTAATTAACATGGGGAAAGTTCGAATTTTCGGAAAATTGAACTCATGTTTCAAGATTTTTTCGGAACATGCCAAGCTTTTTTTATTACTTTAAGGGGAGTGTGTGTCCTTAAGTTTTAGCAATTTCCGTCATCTTTTTAATACAAATAAATACTAATGGACAATTTTAATATTCACGATCACTTTTTAAACAATTTTCAATTGTTTAAAAAAATGAAAATTATTTATTCACAAAAAATGTTTTAAAAATCGGACTTTCTGATTGAGATGTAATTCTTTATCATTGTGTGGGGTACTACATTTTTATAAAAACATTATATAATTATTTGTTGTTTGTTTTCAAAATTTCGAAAAAATGAGCCAAAGATAGCAAGTTCTTTTTAAATTAGTATCCTATGCTACGTATTGTTGAAATAATTACATAATTTTGATATATATTTTTTTAATGTTTAAGAAATATCTGTGTTTAAATAATCTTTATTTGCTCAAGCAGTTTTTTCGATAACTGAAAAATGAAATAAGACAGAACACATACAATTATGTTACTGAATGTATAATGTATAGAAAAAATACATTTATCACTTTTTAATTGTTTAAAAAAATATAATTTTTTTTTAATAATTACTTTTCAAAAATACTTTAAAATCGTAATTAGCTGTATGAATTCTGTTTTATTTCATTTTTTATTTATCAAAAAATAACTGCTTGAGCAAATAAAAATTCTTTAAACGAATGTAAATTTGTTAAACATTAGAACAAATGTATACAAATTATGTAATTATTCAACAAAAGGTAATATAAGATACCAATTAGAAACAAAAGTGGACATCTCTGGCTCAATTTTTAGAAATTACAACAAAAAAACAAACATTTATTCTTTCAATAATCAAATAATGTTTTTAGAAAAATTCACTACTCGGAAAATTCACAATATATTGCATTTCCATCAGAGCATATAATTATTTATTACATTTTTGGGGAATAAATAATTTTTTAAATAATTTACATAAGTATAAATAATTAAAAATTGTTTGAAAAGTCATGGGAAATATTCAAATTGTTGATTAGTAATTATTTGTAAGCAATAGTTAAAAAGTAAAGTTAAAAAGTAACAATATTACGTAAAAATGTAGTTTTTTATTTTTGGGTCATATTTAGGGCGCAGCGTGGAGGGTGAAGGTGGATAGGAAATGAAAGTTATTCGAATCGTGTTATTTTGTAGACATTCCTATTAAATACCTCAAAAACTTGGCACTTTTCGATGAAACCCTGGAACCTAAGTTCAAATTTTCGAAAATTCATAATATCCCCTTCTTAATTAAATGAGATTTAAAATTTCCCGCTCCCTTGATTTTTTAAATTTCCCCTAGCATAGGGAAAATTTTACAGTTAAATCCCACTTCTGATGTTAAATTCGGATTCAGCGGCTCAAAATACAAAAGAAAACACTAGTCTCGTACGCAGTTCAGACAACTTTTTTATTTTGGGCCTGTGTTATCTACGATAGTATATGTTTTAAAATTCAAAATATACCATTTGAACCTTCAGTCATCAGGGTCCAAATCCGCCACGCTATAAAAATCTACGACTTGTTCTTGCATGGGGGCACTCATTTATTTCAAGTCCAGCGGGAAGCAGAAGAACCACAATAGACTAGAAACCTGTCGAAGCACAACCTTCAGAAAAATTGATTGGGGCCGTTTGACCTAGTTTTTCTGAAGAACATTGGAAGTCAAGTCAACCAAATGGCTCAATTCTGGTAAGCCTTGATGTAGAGGTATAATACATTTCCGGTAAATTATATCCATTATCTTTCAACCTTCTATTTTCCATTTATATACTGTGCACAAAGACAAGTCTAGCGAAGCAGGGCCCAGACACTTGTCCAAATAGGCGAAGATTGGGGGTAGACCCCAGACATCTAGGCAAACGCCGATGTTTGTGGATATAACTACAGTCGACCCGCAGTTGCCACTTAATACTAAGAGTAAACACTCGAGAATAAAATTCTTTTTTTTTTATTGAGCTACGTACATTTCGAATTAAGGGAAACACATATTATAAGCACTTTGATTGTGGTAAGATTAATGAACGCATCAGAATCTTATGTATCAAATCCATTTCAAATCCAGCAGGTTCTACGCTTGAAGTCGCAGAATCTTTCGAGAACCAAATATGTTGTTTTTAGAGGAAATTAGGGAATACGTATTTTTTCAATTTGCGAAAAAAAAGTTTCCACGAAGTTATGCGTATTTGAATTTCCGGCTTTGGTTTTTTCATTTAAATTATATAGCTTTTTGCCTAATCGAGATATTTCAGACTTCTTTCCACCTTATAGCAGAGTTTATCGCCTACTTTCGAAATTTGTCGGGACGCTTAGAAAATTTTTAAAATTAAAAAAATGTGCTTCATACGCGTGTATAGGAGAGTGACACCTGTGCAAATTGTAATGACAGTTCTTTACCCATTCACTAACAGATCCAAAGAGGCGTTTGAAACCGTTTAGTCACCGAAGTACGTGATAGGGCTTAAAATTGATGATGTAGAAAATCATTAGAACACGTAAAAGAACTATTTTTCAATAGTAATCGAATCGAATGATTGTATACTTTTAACTTTAAAAATTTTGTAAGTTTTACGCGAAGTGAGTCACTTTTGTGAACAGTTCAATTGTTATTTGATAAAATCGAACTTTCTCATTTTTCTTGCAAAAACAACAACTGGTAGGAAAAAATATTTAAAAATAGTTTCTACAGTTAACAAAGTTCTACAAAAAGTTATTTTGTTAATTTATAATATCTTTTACCAGTTAACGAGATAACTTATAAATGTAATATTTCTTTCGGATTTCTTTTTTCTGTGCACAGTTAAAAAATAAGGACACGCCCTTATATAATAAATATCCAAGCAGACAGGAACAGCACCATCCTCACAGAAAGAGAACAGGAAGAGATCATCGTGAGGTTGGTACTGTTCCTGTCTGCTTGGCTATTTTTTATTTTATTTTTTTTTGCCTTGGTAAGGGTGCTGTACGAGTTCCGAAACGTTGTTATTTATTTTTTACAAATGCTTGTTTGTTGAGATATGATAATAATGAAAATAAAAATGACGAAAGAAATAAAAAATTAGAAGGAATGGGATTTGGTTGATTGCCTTCCCATTTTCTCTCCTCTTTTTTATTTTTGTTCAAGGAGGAAAATTATCTTCTTTTCTTTTTTAAGAGAAAAAAGTGTTTTTCTTTATTTGTTATTTTTAAGTTTCAATAGGAATATTTTATGGAGGTTGTCCACATTTGGTCTATGGATTCTTGGTTTTGTTTTCAGGATTTTTTCACATTAATTTGATTATTGAACGTTACATCAGATTTTAAATTTGATTTTAATCTCATTTAAATTTCTTTAACTTTAATTTAAATATTTGGTTAAAATATAATTTTTCTTTGTTTAGTATCATATTTTGGGTTGAAAATTGCGCTTTTTAGATTAGTAATTCAACTGCCCAAATAAACTGCCTAAATATTTTTTAATTACTACATACTGCACAGCCCAAACTTTCATACATAGCTGGGAAGTAGGGTCATTTTTCCTGAAAATAGGTGAATAAATTATTTGAAATAAAATTATTTGTAACCAAATTCTTGTATATCCAACAAAATAGTTTGATTTTCAAGCCAAAAATCCGAATTTTTTCCAAAATATAGTTGAATTATTAATCTAAAAAGGTCAATTTTAACCAAAAAAAAAATGATATTAAGCAAAGAAAAATTATTTTTCAAACAAACAGTTGAATATCCCAAAGAATAACAATTTCCATCCACACCGTTACATTAACAATAAAATATTAAAAATTTCTAATATAGAGAATCAAATACTGGATTTGCGAACCCAAAAAGATGAATTTTTCAGAAGACAGTTGAATTTTCAACAAAAAAGTTCATTTTCAAAGATAAGTGTCGTATAATAGACTTTACTATTACAATTGTGTTTCAAAATTTTCATTTTACAGCAAATCTTTGTAAAATTTTCATTTTCATTTCCATTTTGCGGGCAAACCATGCAAGATATGGCAAAATATGAATTCACTAAAATTGTGCACTCAAAAAAGATCTACCAATTTGTTTTATATTACTATTTAACAGGACACGTAGTTTTCGTTTTATTTGTAAAAGAAAGACATTAAAACTAAAAAAAGAATGTTTTGGGCAAACGACATAAGCTTCGTCAAAAAATAAGGAGGCAAAAGATGGTCATCAAAAAAGAGCAACAAATTTAATATAAATAATTTTTTGATAGGATGTGCAGTTTTTGTTTCAGTCGTAACAATTAGCATAAAAATTTTAATTTTAGTATAAACGATGCAAACTATCGGAAAAAGGAATATAAACAAGTTGCTGATCTAAAAAAGAGCGAAAACTTACCCAAATTTGTCGTCAATAATTATTTTATAGGACACGCAGTTATTGTTTAAATCGTAAAAAATAGCATTCGAAATAAAAAAAAAAACATTTTTTTTTAAATTACATAAGGTAACATTTAATCGAAATCAAGATGTAAATGAATGCCTAGTAAAAATTAGCACAATCAATACTAAATTGCATATAAATATGTCAGGGGAATAATTTTCAAATCAGCGTATAAAAAATATTCAAAAAACGTAGCTGCCATTAAGACACACGCCTCTCTCTGATAAATTTTTACAAGTAGGGAGAGTGTTCAGCAAGCACGAGTAAGTCGGTGAATTTTTTGTAAACAAGTATCTTACAGAATAAGGTGTGATATTTGCGTCAGCGAATTTTTGGGTCTGTAAGAAAGTTTCTCGAGCGCCAAGGTTTGTGTACGATTCATTGTGAGCCATAATATTAACCGGTCCGAGAATGCCTAAAGGGACAGATTAGTGGTTTGGAATGAACAAACATGATTGCCGTTAACTTCAATGTTTTTTACAAGTTGTCTAAAACATTGTTGGTAATTTTTATCGCAAGAAATCTTTGAAAGGCGTGTTGTAAGAGTCGCGCGTCAGTGAATCGCTTGGAGGTGAGAGTGTTTGGAATCATAGCCATACGCTTATATCAAATAATACCAGCCTCTATTTCATACAATAAAGGCTGGTTTTAAAGTAATACGCCAATTCATTAGAAAAGGCATTTTTAATGATATTCTAGTAACAAATCACCTGCTAGAGTTTGAGCTTGTAATCAGACAACATTTTATGTTCATTACATCATATTACTTACTCTTCCAAGTAATCACCTTATTGAATTTTCATAGAAGTATACAATCATCCCATTCGAATACTATCAATAAATAGTTATTGAATTTTGTCTGCTCATTTTCTACATCAGAAACAAACATCAACAATTTTAAGCCTTATGAGGTGTTTCTGTCACTAAATGGTTCCAACGCCTCTTTGGAGCTGTTAGTGAAAGGAGAAAAATTAATATTTATTATTAAGCAATGCGGAAATTTCTGCCACCATGCTTTTAGTATTAATAAACAACTACTTCACTTATACTTACAACAAACTCTTTATTGAAACGTATACAGCACTGTAAAGCTAAATCTTGTACTCTTGAAAAATAACAGTGTCACTAACTGGTGTATTTACCTTAAGTTATGGAAATTAATTAATAGATGCATGTTGTTTAACCCAAAAATATTTGAAAATTTGTTATAAACGTATCTTCTAAAAATACATTAAAAATAACAAAATTAACTTCTTAGAAAAAAGACACATGCTACAATAATATTTTATTGAAAGAAATTTTACGCCTAAATTATATCTGCAAATTTCATTTGAACTACCTTCCGCTAGGACGCGTATTTTTAGTTTGAATCGTAGAAAATACTAATGCAAATAAACAAATTAAATTTATGGCAAAAGGACACAAGTTGTAATCAAATGTTTAATCACTATTCTTTTTAATTGAATGCGCAGTTTTTTGTAATTATAAAAATAAGACAATGAAAATACTTTCGTTTCAATACCAATGCATATTATAAATTTTAATAATATAAATGTATTGAAATGATATACATTTTTCAGGGTAGCTAAGAATAAAATTTAATGAAAAAAGCAACAAATATTAAAATAATCTTTAAAAATTAAATTTGTACTTTATTTTGCAATATCTTAATAAGCAGCCCCCAAGCCAGGTCCACAATTAAATATAATACATTTGTTATAATAGAGTTGAACATAATGTAGACATGTTCGCATTTTAGAGAAAATCGAGTGCCAAGCACGAGATACGTGACGCAAATGTATTCGTTAAAGACGAAGGAGCTTTAAAAAAAGAGAATTCACAATCGTTAATTACAGTTGACAATGCTTTAAACCTTTAGTTTTTAAATAGCTGCTCTCAAATATGTGAGAAGTACAAAGACCGAACGCGTAGTGCGATATAAATGCATTATAAAGTGCGAAGCGAAGATAAATATATTCTTGCCGCATGTTTGAATTCCAGTGTACGACTGCAACCACTATATTAGTACAGGTTCGTAGTCTATGGTAGCAGGTTGATCCAAGTCATAGCAGAAATACTACAATTATTATTTAGACCTCTTTATTTAAAAAAAAATTTGTATTTACACAAAATATTGATTCTCCACAAAAAACAGTCACGCATCTGAAAATTTCAAAAATCGATTTGAATTTTCTTAAGAAACTCAGGAGTTTTTACTTATAGAACCTAAACAATTATTAATTAAATAAACCTAAAAAATTTTTTATCGGTCATGTACATACATAAATACATCCGGCGTGAAAAAAGGTTGCATGGCTCAAGCATGGCAAGACACTTAGAAATATCTGGCTAAAGTATGGGTCATGGCTGAATGGTAGCATGGCGCAAGCCTTGCCCTTTGTCCGCATCCCATACTTAGGACACGCTAAACACTAAATTATAAGTTCACTATCCCGGAGAATAGGATCGATTGACACATCGTTTAAGAAATAGTCTGCGAGAAGATTTAGATTATATAAAATGTGCTAACAGCCAAAATAACTATAAATGGTGATTCGACGATCCGGGTTCACGATATCTTGCACCAGGTAGTTTAGCATGTGTTCTACGGGAACTTCTTCAGAACTTAAATTTTGCTAATAGACAAAATATTTAAAAGTTGCGAACTGATGATACAAGTGCACCGGATCATACACCAGGTGGTTTAATACGTATTCTATGAGAACTTTTTAAAATTTGAATTGTTCCAAAAGCCAAAATAACTAATAATTGTGAGGCGACGATCCGGGTTCACAAAATCTTGACCAGGTAGTTTACCATGTATTCTGCGAGAACTTCTTCAGAACTTAAATTTTGCTAATAGCCAAAACATTTAAAAGTTGTGAACCGATGATACAAGTGTACTGGATCATACACCAGGTGGTTTAATACGTATTCTCTCACAACTTTTTAAAATTTGAATTGTTCCAAAAGCCAAATAACTAATGTGTATTTTATGAGAACTTCTTAAGAATTTATATTGTTCCAACAGCCAAATCAACTAATAATTGTTGTCTATGATCCGGGTGCAACGGATCGTGCACAAGGTAGTTTAGCACATATTCCATGAGAAATTTACAAGAATTCAAATAGTGTCAAATGCCAAAATAACTACTAATAATAAGTCGACGATCCGGGTGCAAAAGATCGTGCACTAGGTAGTTTAGCACGTATTCTAAGAGAAATTTTTCGAAACTTGCATTTTTTCAACAGCCAAAATAACTAAAAGTTGTGAGAAGACGATCGAAGTTCACTGGATCGTGCACCAGGTAGCTTCGAACGTATTCTACGAGAACTTCTTAGGAATTTACATTGTGCCAACAGCCAGAACAACTAAAAGTTGTGAGTTGACGATCCGGGTGCAACGGATTATGCACAAGGTAATTTACACCGTATTTCATGAGAACTTTTCAAGAATTGAAATTATGTCAAATGCCAAAATAACATATTATACCAGAACTTTTTAAATTTTGAATTGTTCCAATAGCAAAAATAACTAAAAATTGTGTTAACGATCTAAGTTCACGAAATCTTGTACCAGGTAGTTTAGTGTGTATTCTACGAGAACTTCTTAAGAATTTACATTGTGCCAACAGCGCAAACAACTAAGTGTTGTGAACCGTGATCCCCGTGCACCGGATCGTGCACCAGGTGGTTTAATACATATTCTACGAGAACTTTTTAAAATTTACAATGTGCCACTAGCCAAAGCAACTAAAAATTGTAAGTCGACGATCCGGGTTCACAAAATCTTGCACCAGGTGTTTAGCACGTATTCTACGAGATCGTCTTTAGAATTTACATTTTGCCAACAGCTAAAAAAACTAAAAGATATGAGTCGACGATCCGGGTGTAACGGATCATGCACCAGGTAGCTTAGCCCGCATTTCTTGAGAACTTTTCAAGAATTTAAATTGTGTTGAATCCAAAAATAACTTATTCTTAGAGAACTTTTAAAAAATTTGAATTGTTTCAACAGCCAAAATAACTAGAATTGTGGGTAGATGATCCGGGTTCACCAAATCTTGCCCCAGGTGGTTTAGCATATATTTTACGAAAACCTCATCTACGATAATTATTCTGAAATTAACATTTTTCCAATAGCTAACAAAATTTTAAAATGTGAGTCGACAACCCGGGTACGCCGGATCGTGTACTTGGTCATTCAAAACGTCATATGCGTAGTTATTTGGTGCTTATTTCTGATAATTATAGCATCCAGTTGTTATTTTGGCTGTTGGTACAATTTAAAATTTGCAAAAGTTCTTTTAGAATACGTTCGGAGATCCCGGGTGCTCTATCCTATGCGCCCGAGTCGTCGACTCATCATTTGTAATAGTTATGGTTATTGACAAAATTTAAATTTCACAAAATATCTCGTCGATGACGTTTTAAATGACCTGGTGCAGAACCCGCCGCACCTGAGTAGTCGACTCCCCATCTGTAGTTATTTTGACAGTTGGTAGAATTTCAAATTTAAAAATTTCTCGTAGAATACTCATTAAACTACCTCGTGCACGATCCACTGCAGCCGGATCGTCGTATCACCATTTGTAGATATAGCGATTTTGACTCTTAGCACAGTTTAAATGTTCTAAAAGTTCTCGTAGATGACGTCTTGATCGACGGGGGTAACGATCTAATTCCCCCAGGTAGTGAACTTACCATTTAGACACGTGTGGGCTATTAGCAAACCTCAGATTTTAATTTTTTGGGCAGGCTAATTTCCTCTAACACTTGGATGTTTTTTTGATTATTTATTCCTGTAGATTTAGCGTGTCCTAATCACGCGAGACGGAAAACAGCAAGGCTTGCGCCATGCTACCATTCAGGCGTGACCCATACTTTAGATTGATATTTCCAAGTGTATTTCCATGCTTGAGCCACGCACACTTTTTTCACGTGGGTTACTACATAATACATAATTAAATATATAAATAATTACATACACTTATTTATGAATGAATATGTGATAAATTTTCGATTTGCATGAAAAACAAGACATTCCGACAAGGTCATTTTTGTCTTATGATTTTTATGTAATATGCAATCAGTAAAATCTTACTGATTAATTCAGTAATAACATAATAAATAATAATATAATTGCGTTATGGAAACTTTTTGTATGTGCAAATAGAAAATTAAGCACAACATTATTCATAAATGAACATATGTAAGAATATATTATCAAATATGCAGAAATGCTTTCGCACGAATTCCAATAACTTTGAATCGTCCATAACTTTGAACACAAAATAAATATTTCCCAAAACTCTTGCTCAAGAAACTAGACAACCCTCACTGCTGTACGGCTCGACTGCTACTAGAAGCAGTTGTCACGTGCTGCTTGCCTGAAGCACACATGCCGCATACCCAACGCATCACAGTGGGATGAAATCAAAAAACGAGGTTCAAAATAACTTGTGTCTAGCAATTCTTCACCGATTTTGGATTTTTTCAAGCAAAATTCTGCACTAAATTTTTAAGAGATTCATGTGGCCTGATTTTTTAATTTTTTTTTGTTTTAACTTTTATGTTAATGCATAGAGCTGCGGAAAAGTAGATTTTTTCGTTTTTTCTGTTCATATTCACTGAAAAAAATTTCTATGATCAGCATTGCGAGACTTTAAGCATGGAAGTAGTTGAAGGCAAAAAAAATTATAATACTTTCTCTTAAAAAAAATAAATATCAGATAGTAAACATTTGTCATCCGATATTTTTTATTAATTTTATATACAAATTGCATAAAAAAATCCCTAGTGCGGACATTTAAAGGAAGAGAGAAATTGTTTTTTTTGGAAAGAAATTGATGTTTTTCCAATTTTCCTTAAGTTATATCACCAGTAATGTTTAATGATGGGAAATTATCATCGGATATTTCTTACTAATTTTACAAACAAATTATATAATCAAATTTATAACCTATTTTCTTAGAGGCCGACATTTTTTTCAAATTTTCCTCAAATTCCGTCGCATTTGAGGATGATGAGAATGATCGATGCTGATAGCATTCTACTCTGGATAGCTTTTTGATAGTACTCTACTTCCTGAAGCTCTCGAGATCTTTATTTAAGAATGAAGACTCAGAAATTAAAACTTGATCGCAACTAATCAATAGAATTTTAAGAAATTAAAAAAGGATTATAATACACAGCAAGTGTATGCTTATGGTTGTTATACAAATTTCCATTTTTAACAATTTCTAAGAATACTAAATAACGAAAATTGAAAAAAAAAACAATTACCAAACAATTATATCACTGGCAACATACTTTGAGGCTACTTGCGAAAAAACGAATGTATTTTGTCTGTAAGCATCCATGCTAAGTATTTGTTTATATAATTTGCTTACAAAGTAATTGAAAATATTATATCATAGTTTCTCATCGTTAAACCACACTGGCGGACATCATTTGAGGAAAAATATGGAAAAAAGATTTTTTCCGACCTATAAATGACCAAGTTATAAGTTTGATTATATAATTTATTTATCATTATTATTACACCATTAAGCCGTTTCCCTTTCGGGGTAGGCGTGACTCACTCGGCGGGGAAGGGAGTAGTGTGAGG
>JAWWLR010000092.1:44425115-44444212 GCA_035041075.1 Acraspis erinacei | reverse complement strand
CTATGGTTAAAAATTCAACTAATTTGTTAAAAATGTAATTATAGTATTAAAAATATACCATTTTGTAAAATCCAGCTCTTTTATCCAGCAATTAACCTTTTTGTTTAAAATTTAACTGTCTTCTCAAAAATTCATCTTTTTGGCTAAACAGTTCAACCGTTTGATTAAAAATTCGACTGTTTTTGGCTGATATTTAATCAATTTTATTTAAATTCGACCGTTTGGTCGAAAATCTAGTTCTTTTTTTTAAATAGGCTACTTTGAAAAAATCTAATCATATGTTGAAAAATCATAAATTTGGTTAAATTTATCTTTTTTCGGAAAATAACACTTTTGTTGAAAATTCAACTGTCTTTTAAAAACTTGATTTTTTTAGCTAAAAAGTTTTAATATATGGTTGAAAATGTAACTATTTTTGGTTGATTTTAAATCTTTTTTATTGAAAATCCAACCACTTGGTTGAAAATTGAACCTTTTTCGTTAAAAGTTCAACTACTTTATTTAAAAATTCGTCTCCTTTACTTGTAAGATTAATTGTTTGGTCGTAAATGCATCATTTCATTTTTTTTGTAAAAAATTTCAACTGCTTCTGTGAAGCTTAAACTACTTTGTTTAAAATTCTCTATTTTTTGTTGAAAATTAATTTTTTATCTGAAAATTTAACTATTCTATTTTTGGTTATAAATTTTTTGTTTATAATTTGAAAACCCAACTTTTTGGTTGGAAATTGGTGTATTTAATGATTTAACTTTACTGGTACAGGTGTCCATTTTTTTATTATCTATTAACCAGTCAAAAGAAATATTCTATAGCTTATGTATTTAGTTTAAACTTGGACTTTCTGGGTAAAAAATTATGTTATTAGTTGTAAAATAATAATTTTGGATGAAAAATCATATAATTAGTTAAAAGATAGTCTTATTCGGTAGAAAATTAATTTTCTTGGTTGAGAATTCATATTTGCAGGTTGAAAAGTAAGCTATTTGGTGAAAATATCAACTATTTAAAAAAAATTAACTTTTTTCTTGAATTGCCATCTTTTTTGCTCGAAAATGCAACTGTTTTGTTGAACTTTCATCTTTTTGCGTAAAAAACTCACATTTTGTTGGTAGAGAATTATTTTTTTTTCATTAAAAATTACATTTTTTGTTTAAAAATTAATTTTACGGTTAAAAATTTCAACTCTCTTCTAAATAATTCTTCTTCTTGGTTCAAATATTTAACTATTTGGTTGAAAATTCATTTTTATTGATTGAAAATGTATATTTTTGGTTTAAACTCGACTGCTTTCTGAAAAATTCGACTTTTGAGCTTGAAAACTTCAATCCTTTGTTCATAATTGTTTTTTTTGGGTTGAAAATGCATAACTTTCGATAGAAAATCTTTTTTCGTTGAAAATTGAACCATTTGGTTGAAAACGCAATATGTTTTGACTTGAAGTCTCAGGAATTTAAATCGTTTTATTATCTGCTATAATCCTTTGAGAGCAATTTGAGCTATGATGTGTAAAAATATTATAGAATTAGAATTCTGGTCTTTAAATATTAATGGTCAGGGAAAGTGAAAAATTAGAAATTATTAGTTTTTTCCATTTTATTTTCAACCTATATGGGATAATAATTCATTTCAATTTTTCTCTTATCAAGGCTTCTATCAATTTTCCAGAGATAAATTTACACTAGTTGAACGCACTCAAATCAAATGATGTGCAGATAATTTTTATAAATCGAGAGCGGAGTGGAGATAGATGAGATTCTGGGTTTTAAAAAATAAATCAAGTCGATTTACGTGAAGGAATGCAGAAGCTTTTTTTATTTTGTCCCATATACGAAAACAATGGGTCGATTCGAGCTCGATTAAATTATTATTTCGCATTTTTGAACAAGGAATTCGTTTCGGAAATCTCCGATAATTTGAAAACTTTAATATGCAAATAACTGAATTTTAATAAAAAATCAGGATTTCAACTATTGTTTCATTATTTATGCTTGGGTTTCCTATTCTAAAATTTGATGCAATAATCAGTAGGTCTTTCTTGTGAATTTTATTTGAGAAACATTTGTACTTTTTCAATACTCTTGCATAGTTTTATATTAAAACTTTTAAATTATCTAATAAATTATTGAAAATATTTTAACTCTTTTATTTTTATTTTAGTGCTTCTTGCTGGACATTAGTATTTTTTGAAAAGAATTTCAATATCAAATCACACATATAAAGTTTCTAACATTTTATTGTTTTTTAAGACATTAAATTGAGAAAAAATTAAAAAAAATCTTTTTTAACGTCCAACATTCAAATGCAACTAAAATGTTAAAAAAGAGGAAAGAAAAGGAAAGAAACCTCCAAGTCGTCTTCTTAATGCAGGGGTAGCCGCAGATCGGGAAAACCTGGAAATCAGGGAAAAGTTTGAATTCAGATCTATACCTGTTTTTAAATTTTCTTAAATTCCTTTGAAATATTTCAGGATATTTAAAGAGATTCCAGAGTATTTTGAATTGTTTTTAGCAATTTTTTGAGATTCCGAATTCATTAAAAAGATTTTAGGGTATTTTGGAAAATCACGAGGAATTTTTAAAAGCTTTAGAAAATTTTAATAGATCTGAAAGGATTTTACAGGATTTTAAATATCTTAAGGCATTTTTAATAGATTTGAATAATTTGAAGTGGTTTTAAAGGATTTGAAATATTTAAGGTATTCTTAAAAATTCCAGGGAATTTTCAAGAGCTTTTAAACTTTTTAAGATATTTTAAGAGATTTTAAAGAATTTGAAATATGTTAGGGTGTTTTTACAAATTTCTAGTGATTTTCATGAGATTTACGAAGTTTGAAGGGATTTAAAAGGATTTGAGATATTTTCGAAATGTTAAATGATTCCAAGTAATTTTTTATTGATTTCAATTATTTCAAGGATTTTGAAATATTTGTTGGTATTTTAAAACATCACAAGAAATTTTGAATTGATTTCAATACTTTAAAGTTTTGGTGAGATTTTATGCCATGTTTTTAAATTCCAAGGAATTTTTAAGAGCGTTAAAAAGTTTCATCAGTAACGCTAAATTCTTATCAATGTTTCCTGAATGCTTTTGAATTTTTGTGAATTTTCTTATAATTCCTTTTAATCACTATAATTCTTCTGAATTTTTACACAATTAAATAATTTAAAAGATAGAATTTGCAAATAGTTAAGAGTTAACATCGAATTGTCCCAAAGAAGCTAAGCCTGGTGCAAGATGCACTGTAGCTTTTAGACTGTATTGACGAGCGATTAAGAAAGTTGATCAAAGTGTCGGGGTTGACAAAGACGGCAGGCTTCTCGTAGACCCTCCATCGGATCAGATGTGGTCCTGAGTCCTGACGTATTCGAGGATGAGAGTAGAGGAGAGCGTAAAACCAGGAAACCAACTTGGCAGCCCTGGACCCTTGAGCTGAACTCTGTTTGTGTACCAAGTTGTCTTTACTTTCAAAACATGCTTCAAAAAGAAAAGAAAGGGAATTCTGTTGGCTAGAGAAATTCGGGGAAAAGTCAGGGATTTCGAAGAAAATGGGAAAAATCAGGGATTTTCCGTAAAAAGCACTTTAAGTAACAGTCAAGGATAATCGAAGCTGTCATGCAGTCACTTTCACTCACTATTTTCTCAAATAATTTTTTAGTCACTTTTTAAAATTAAAGTCACTATAGTCATTTAAAAAAATATAAACATCACTTTAGTTATTTTTCGTTCAATAAATTAAGCAATTGATTAACCATAATTAAATTGAGGTCTATATCTATTTCCTAATTTTAGCTTTTCAATTCTTTTGAAATCTTTAGCGAAGGTCGAAAGTGGTAAGTATGATAGCGAAGTTAGTGTGATAAACAGCTAATTAGTAATGAAAAACTAATTTGTTATTTTTGATATTATACTTCCCTTAAATTTCCGTTTTATTTTTTTAAATTTTACATTTTTATTATATTTTATGATAAGTTACGAATAGAATAAGTAAAAATCAGACAAATAAGTAAGTGTGATATCTATTTTTTGTTTTTCTTCTTCATTGTGAAATATGAAATCTGTGAACAGTTCGAGGTGAGTTGCAGAGATGAATTAAGCTTATTTTTTGGAATAAAAATGTAGGTGGATGATAATAATTGTAAAATAAAATTTTAATATATACATTTATATAGAAAAATATTTTTTAAACAATTTAGAATTTATACAATTTAATATAGGAAAGATTTTCAATATCACTGAACTTTCATTCCAAACTCAAATTTTTAAATTTGGTTTTCATTAATATTTTTATAAGTGACAAAAAATTAGAGCAAATATGCATTATAACAATCAGTAAATGAATCTAAAATCGTCTATAGGCTATTAAAGAAAGTTCAAAATATTTTTAGAGGCAAGTTTTTGTTGATTCAAGAAAGGGAAGGCATTAAAAAGATTTCAACGCATTTTCAAGAGATTTACAAATTTACAAGGAATCTCCAAGGATATGAATGATTTTAATTGAATTCAACAGATTTGCAAAGAATTCCAAAGAATTTTAAAGAGATTAAAGAAATTTTCGAGGATTAAAAATATCTTAGGCTATTTTCAATAGATTTTAATAGCCAAAAGGGTTTTCAAAGGTTCTTATAGATTTTAGGTTATTTTTAAAACTTCCAAGGAATTTTCATGAACTTTAAAAAGTTTCAAAGGATTGCAAAATATTTCACAGAATTTGAAATATTTTCTGTTATTTTAAAACATTTGCAATGAAATTTTAAAGATGTTTACACATTTTAGGCCAAATCCAAAGGATTTTCATTATATGAAGGGATTTAATTTTTTTTGGGTTTTCAAAGAATTTGATATATTTTTAAAAGTTTTTATGATATTTTAAAAAATTCCAAATATGTTCAAGTTCATTTTAATGTGAGGGCTTAACATCTCTGGAAGTCCAATGCAGCCCTTAGTTGAAGTCACTGGCGTTCAGTCACTTAACCCTTACTTGACACACTGGGGTACAAACAACCCCAGGCCTACATCTCTTTAATTTTAAATATCTGAACCTGAAGAAAGCGGTTTTTTTTTCGCTACAGTTAATTTTACTTTTTGGCCATATAACCCATATAATTTCAAAAAGCATACTCTTAAGAACATATAAAAAAGTAGACAACTCAAAATAATCAACAACTTATTTTTTATAACAATTTTTGTCGGGGTACAAAGCACCCCAATGTTTCAAGTATGTCACACAGCCGAAAGTGTGTCAAGTAAGGGTTAAGTAATTGGTCTTTTTAGTAATTAATCTCCTTGCTTGAAAGTTAATTATTTTGTTGAAAATTTCACTATTTGGTTGAAAAGTGACCATTTTTTTATTCCATCATTTTTATCCATACATTTTATTTATATTTATTAATATATTACATCAGTTTATTGTCCGAAAAATCTTCCTTGCTTGAACATTCAACTCTTGAAAAAATTTCATTAGAATTAAATTATTTTGTTGATTTTTTTTTAGATCAATTCAACTATTTTTTATTAAAAATAAAAAAAAATCTTGGTTTAAATATCCAATATTACAGATTTTTTCAAGAATTAATCTGATTCAGATGGAAATACAACTGCTTGGTTGAAGGGTAATTGTAATTGTTAATTGTTAATTCGTAAAAAAAAGTATGAATGCATTCTTTAATTTGCTTATAGAATGATAAAATTACAGAAACTTTGAGACAGTATTCAAAGGGGAAAATTGAAAACTTAGCGAGGTTATTATTTTTAAAACAAGAGAGAAAATCTCATCAAGTTTTCATTAATACATTCAAAAAATTTTTGCAATTATATAAATTTAAACAATTCTTTACATTTAGATAACCAAGTGACAGAACTTATGTACAATTTTCGACTTTGTATAATAAATTTTTTGTCATAATTTTTTCAAACACTTATGTTTTTAAAGTTGCGGAATATTTTGCTTCGCAGATGTTTTTGGTGAGATTAAATATGGGTTTAAATTCTGCAGGACTATAAAAATAAAAATAAAAAGGAATTGCATTTCACCACTCGAAGGAAGCTCCTGGATATCACGAGAGCAATTTTCCAATGAAGTTTCTGGCTCGATGCTTCAGAGGTAAATGTAATAAAATATGAAATAATATGAGATAGAAGAGGAAAGACGTCGAAATATAAGAACCGTTGACCTAGTTACTTTATGCCATTGACAATAACTTCTTTGAAGTTAAACATTTTTTCCCCTCATTGTTGTTAGCTAAAGGGCGCTCAATATATAACGTCACTAATTTGAGGGTGGGGGGAAGGAGAAAATTAATACGTGCTTAGATAACATTTAGTATGTTTCCTGACGAGAAAGAACAAAGCTCACGGATTTTGCGAAAGATGAAGAAGTGGGACAAACAGATGAAAAAATGTTCAAAATACGAGTCTAGCTACATTTTTCCATCGATTTCGAATTTATTTTTTAATCAAAACGGCGGTAAATGTCGAGAGATCCCTCGAGGGTAATTTAAAAAATGCCTTTTGTTTAATTTATTTCAACACAAAATTGATAAAGATGGTGAAGTTTACAATATTATTGCCAAGCCAAAAGCAGCAAGTTTAAAAAAAACTACCTCCTACTCTCAAAAATGCTCAAACTAGACACTTGTTTCTAAAAGTTGGTTATAACAATGACAAATACATTTTTTTGTTTTTTAATGCGTGTTTGTTGTTTGTTGTTTACAACAATACAATTTCTAATAACAAATTACTAATTTACAGTAAACTATTGAGTCATTCTTCGCGAATATTTATTTATCGATTACACACTAATTTAAATCATTTTAAATTAATTGTGCGTTAATAAAGCAACCATATCTTAATTTTCATCCAAATTTATGTTTGAATAAAGTAAACAAAGGGATCTCTTAAAAATTGAGTTCCAACGGCTTGTTTGAAAGTTGAACTACTTAAAAACAATTAATTTCGTTGATTAAAGATTCATCTCTTAGCTTAAAAGTTTAACTACTCTAGAAAATTAATCTTCTTGTTTGAAGAATAATTTTTTGGGTGAAATGTTAAGCTCTTTTGTTGGAAATTGATTCTTATTTCAATGAAGATTCATCACTTTATTTGCAAATTCATCTATTGGGTTAAAGATTTATCAATTTTGTTAAAAATTCGTGTTTTTTTTTAGAATTAATTTTTGTAACTAAAAGTGTGACTATTCTATTTTGGCTCGAAAATTGATATTTTAGTTGCAAATTCAGGTATTTTGTTAAGAATTCATATTTTTGGAGGGAAAATGTATTTTCCTGATCAAAAGTGAATCCTTTTTTATTTAAAAATGAAACTATTTGCTTCAAAAATAATCTTTTCTGTTTAAAGATTCAACTGTTTTGTTAAAAATTTGTCTTCTTTGCTTTAAAAACAAGCTATTTTTTAAAAATTGATGTATTTTGTTAAAAATTCTAATTTCTTGGTAGAAATCTCACCTTTTTCGTTAAAAATTAAAATTTTTAGTTAATAAGTCCTTTTCTGGCTAAATATTAATTTTTTATTTGAAAATTAACCATTCTATTTTTAGTATAAAATTTTTCCTATTAAAGTTAAAAAATCAACTATTTGGTAGAAAATTTATTTATTCTGATGAAAGTTCATCTTTTTGAATTAAAAGTCATTTAAAAAATTTTAAAATTCATCTATTTGGTTGAGGTTTCAAATATTTGGTTAAAATATCGATTTCGTCGTTAAATTCAAATGTGCGATACTTTGCATTTTGTTAAAAATGGTCCTTCTTGGATATAAATGAAATTTATTGTTCAAAATTCAACTTTTTAGATTAAAAATTCAACTTTCTTATAAAAAAATCTTCTTTTTGTCTTCAAATTCAACTATTTTTTGTTTGAATACTACTATGTTTCACTATTGGATGCCGCTAATAGATATTTATTTATTTCATTGTTTTTGTTTGAAAATTCGATCATTTGGTTAAAAATTCATCTTTGTAAGGTGAAAATTAAACTGTTTTTTGTCATCCTTTTTCGTTAGAAACTCAACGGTTATGTTAAAAATTCCGTTTTTGCTTGAAATTCAGACTATTTGATTGTTAATTAAACTGTTTGGTGAAAAATTATTCTTCTATTTAAATCTATTCTTTTCTGAATGTTTTTCTATTTAAATTAAAATAATTTTTTATTGAAATATCATCCATAACATGTTTCATTGGAAATTAAACTTTTTGGTTTAAAACTTAACTATAAAGTTAAAAGTTTATTTTTTGTAGTCGAAAATTCAACTAATTGGGTGAAAATTTAACTATTTTATTAAAAAGGCATGTTTTTAACTTTCACCCCTTTGGTTGAAAATTAGAATTAATTTTGTTCTGAAAATTTAGCTAAATTCAAAATTCAACTATTTTGAAGACAACTCATGTATTTTGTTGAAAATTCGTCTTTTTGGTCAGAAAATTAATGTTTTTTTTTCCTAAATTCATCTGTTTTGTTGAGGATCCAACTATTATGTGATAAATTCGTCTTTTGATTGGAACTGGGTGAAAATTCTTTGCTATTTTTTAAAAATAATTTTGGAACTGTAGGTTTTGCGGCTTCACTTTTGGTTCAAAAATTTATTTTTTAGTTGAAAACTCAACTATTTGGTTGTAAGTTCGACATTGTTTTAAATTCGTTTAATTCCACTGGTTGAAAAATCGTCTTTTCGGAGAAAATTCATCTTTTATGGTATAAAAGTTATCTTGCTAGGTATAAAATGAAATTTTTGTTGAAAATTCAACTTTCCGGGTTTTTTTACCCAAATTTCTATTCAACTGTCCTGTAATAAAAATCGTCTTTTTGGCTAGGAAATTCAACCATTTCGGGTTGAATCGAAAATTTTGTTGTTTTAAAATTCGACTATTTGGTTGACCATGCATCTTTACAGATAGAAAAATTGTACTATTTGGTTACAAATTTAGTTATTTTGTTAAAGTCCTATTTTTTGGTCGGAAATTAAACTGCACGGTTAAAAAACTTTTTGGTTGAAAATTCAAGTATTTCGATGCAAATTCAGTATACTTGGACTTCACATCTTAGGCATTTAAAGTATTCAATTTTAAATTTATTATGGCATTTACATTCATTTTATTTTAAAAAATGTGTTCCCCTATTGTTTCCTAGTTTCGTGAAAAATCACCCTATTTCCTCAAAAAAGCCCGATATTGGTAACGTAGTTTATGGTGGCCCCTTCTGCGATCTCGAAATTCGAGCATCATTTGATCCCTCCCTATATTCCATGAAATGCGTCTTATAAGCTTTATTAAAAAAAGCAAAAGAATAATGCTGACGCACATCATTCTTTCTGTAATTGACCGCGACACTTTACAAAAAAAACTGACGTGGGACGCACATGAGATGCTTTACGCCGAAAAAATAGGTCTGAGAACACTAGTTGAGTATTTGGTTACAGTAAAAAAAAGAAGCCATAGAAGAAAGAGATCCAATTCATTAGACACAATTTTACAAATAAGAATGTGAGGTTCTTTAGTATTTATAGCGACTAAAAATGATTCATATACTTCTTAGTTAAAAATATAAAGGCATAATTGGAATATTCAAGATAATAAGTAAATAAGAAGATAAAAAATAAAAAATAATAAACAACTTGTAAGATAAAATATTCTCCAATATTTATCTAGAGAAAAACCTTCTTTTTGAAAAAGTAACATAAGAATTAGATAATAAACTTTATAAATAAAAATACTTGAAATAATAAAGAATTTAAAAGACATCAATTTATCATATGTACGTTAAGTTTTTTACCAGGGTATTTAAAATATTTCCGAAAGATTTTAATATAGATTGAAGATTTTTTTTTAAAGATGTTAAGATATTTCAGCATAAAATAATTATTTCCAAATTACCCTCAAAGATTTACTGAAGGAACGTTTGGTTATGACAATAAAATGATTTGATATCTATAGAAAGACCAACAACTTTTTCTCGTACCAACAAAATGTTCGTGATTTCAACAAAAAGAAATAATACATTTTTGTGAAGCCTACAAAAATTTTTACTAAAATAAACAACATTTCACTGACACCTAAAAAAACTTTGTTGATTCTACAACAACCAAAACCTTCTGTTTTTAAACCAAAAAAGTTGTAGGTAATCCTAGAAATTATTTTTGAATTTGATATAATCCAAACGATTTGAGAAGCGAAATTCAGTAATTTCAATTTTTTTTATTTATTTTAGGATATCAATGGTTTCTACGTTAAATAATAAGAATGTTTTTTAACAGCTTATACTATTAATCCATTAAACGAATCCCCTTTTAAGTCTAAACTTGAATCGTTTTCAAGCTCAAGGTCTTTAAAGTTTTTAGGTCATAATTGGAATATTCAAAATAATAAGTGAATAAGAATATACAAAGTTATAACTAAATATTTAACAGAACTAATTTAATGCTTATGGTATAAAATCTTATTCATTATTTGTCAAGAGAAAAACCTTATTTTTAGAAATTTAAGTGTTAGATAATGAACTTTATGAATAAAAAATATATAAAACAAAAGAATTTAAACAAAACCTAAATATTTCTTATTTACGTGCAAAGGACCTCTAAAAATGAACTGAAAAAATTTTTTGTTTGGGACAAAAAAAATATTGTTGCTATGGAATCAACAAAAATTGTTCCTTTCACCAAAAAATGTGTGTAATTTCATTAAAAAGAAATACTGACTTTAGATGTTCTATTTTTAATCGACCTCTTCCCTAATCAACCGAATCTTGTCTGAAAAAATATTTTTAACTTTCTTTGATAGTGCATCGACGATTTCTGATTTACCGTGATCATTATTGATATTATTGATATAATGTAATTTTTCTCTCCATTTTTATTATTTATAAAAATATTAATGAAAATAAAATAAATAAATTTGAATTAATGAAGGTTCCGTAATGTTGAAAAATTTACTTTTTTACATTCTCTAAATTCTAAATTGATTTATAAAATACTTTTGTGTGGAAATATATATGCTTAAAAGTTATTTTTAAATTATTATTTACTTAAATTTCTATTGGAAAAATGAATTTTATTAACCTCTCCAACTAACCTCGAACGGTTGACAGATTTTCGTATTTCACAATGAAAAACAAAAAAACAGATTATCTAACTTACCCTTTAGTCTGATTTTTAATTAGCTTGCCGTGATTTATCACTAAAAATAATAAAAATGTCAAGTTTTTTAGAAAACCACGGATATTAAGCGAACACATAATATCTGCCTTAGTTCCTAAACAAAATCAACGAAAGGTGCTTTATCCGTAGGGAAAAGTCAAATCAAAAGATCAGATAACACAATTACGAATTGAAATTTTCTAAGAGCATCTCATTTTCTTTTAAAATAATTGATTAAAGCAATAACATATAACAGCCAACTTTTTCCTACACATAATAATACATAATTATTATGTTGTAATGAAAAAAGTTATTAACTAATTTGTTTTTCAATCCAAATTTTCTCGTTATCTCACGTATCCCTATGGACCCTTCCTTTTTTTATAAAAAATATTTTTGAGGATATAACCAACACTTCATTGCGATATAAGGAAATTATTTGATCCTGCACCAATCCAAATGTTTTTGTTGTCCCAGCAAAAGATTTTACTACGCGTTATACTATATTTAAAAAAATAATAAAAAATATTTCTACAACTTTCACAAAAATTTCAGAAAATTTCTTATAAATCCAAAAGTTCTATGTTATCCTATACAGTTTTATAAAGTTTAATACAGTCAATATATATTATTTTTACGTTAAGTAATACGAATATTTTTTCTTAGCATTCATTAATAATGTACTAAACAAATCCATTTAACTTTTAACTTTTGATTTTGGCAATTTTAAGCACTGTTTGTTCTACCGCCAGAAAGTACTTACTCACAATTAAATTTGTATCATATTAACTTACAAATTTTCTACCCATAATAGCAACAAACCCAAAGTTTCATTTTCTTTTTAATAGTAAAAATTCTAGTTAAATTTACTGTTTCTTAAAGCTTTTAAGCTTATTTTAAACATAAACCATAGTATAGTTTTGTAACGTATTAAGATGTTGATGAATTTTTTCCTAGGGCCAAAAAAGTTATAATTATTTAAATGATCTTTTACTCGAGAAGAACGTAAATTTACAACTATTAAAATATTTATATTTTCATATAGTTAAATGAAATTTATTTAAATATCATATGTACTAGTTTTTTTTATTTGGTGAGGCACGTTAATAAGTTACTGAAACATAAAAAAAATTGATCTTAAAAATCTTGCCACGAGATTCAGAAAACTTTAATTATTTTAGATGTTATTATCATTCTTAAAAAATCGAAATTCGACGTTATTTATAAAATTGATTTACATGGAAAATATAAAGAAACTAAAACAAAACTTCTAAAAAGTAAACTAAAATTTAATTATTTTGAGAGTTAGAGATGACAGTGAAAATGCTAAAATAAATTGAATTGATAAGCTGTAAAAAGTATTGAAAAATAAACAAGAATAAAAATTACAAATTAAAAAAAATTCTAATTTAGTATTGTCTGATAATGTGCCAAAAATATGTTTTTAGGGTTTCGCAGCCCTTACGATATAATTAAAGAAAAATTTTAGTAGTAAACATTTTGTTTTACCTTGTGTCTTTTTTTCCAAAGATTTAATATGTTTATTTGTTATGACATTTTGCACGATAAAAAAACTACGTTTCTCGTCAAAAATGACAAATAACAAATTCGTAGCACCTTTTTTGGTGTACAACTTTTGTCTTCTTATTTTTTTCGTAGCTTGTGTCGCTTGTCAAAAAACTTTATTTTTTAATTTTTAATGTCGTTTTTTACAACTAAAACAAAAACTACGCGTCAAATTAAAAACTGAAATAAACCGAATTTGTATATATTTTTTGGTTGTATAATTTTTTTCTATTCATGGTTTTTCATATCTTGCATATTTTGACAGCAAAATGAAATTTTTTATTTTTTATTCTTTTTTGCGCGACCAAAATTTAATTTTTCGATTCTTCAAGAAAATCCAAAAATTTAATGATCATAATTCATGAAAATCAAATCAAGAATCCAACTACCAAATTTGGACAATCAGGGTTGGTTGCCTTCTCATTTTTCTTTCCTCTTTTTTGTTTTTGTACAAAGGAAGACGTTCTTTTTATTTTCTTTGTGAGGGAAGAAGAGGAATTTTTTCAGATTTCAATGGGAAAATTTTATGCTGATTGTCAAAACTTGTTCGCTGGATTCTTGATTTTATTTTAAGGAATTCTCCTCCTTTACTTGATTATTGGACATTAATTAGGATTTAGAATTTTATTTCAATTTCATTTAAATTTATTCAATTTTAATCCAATAATTAATTATGATAATCTTGCAATGCTTTAAAAAATCAAAGCTTTATTATTTCAACTTTTTGCATATCGTGCGTTGTTTATCTTAAAATTTTCATTTTCGTTTAGTTTTTTATTTTTGTAAATGCTCTAACGTCTTGAATTTTTATTCAATAACGAAGTCGTCATCTTTTCCTTTGCGTTAAATAGGAAGAGAATCTAAAAATGACAATAACAAAAAAAATCCTAATTTAAAATGTTTTGAATGTACAGAAAGCATATTCTTTTGATTGAGTTAAATGTCCCCTTTTGGAATAAACTTGCATGGTTCAAACCTGATATTTCTTCATCTTGAATCAAAGAAACTTTTTTTATTTTTCTGATATGGAAAAATTTTTTTCGTGGTGATTAATATCTTTTCATAAATACGAAAAAAATCGTAACGCCCGAAATTCGTAAATCGCGAAAAATATTTTTTCCGAAAAAGCAAAATGATAACAGGTTTCTTTTGTTCAAGCTGGAGAAATTTCAGGTTCGACATACTCTAATTTTCAAAAATCTGCACATTTTATGCAATAGAAAAACATGGATTTTCAAAAAATTGTAAATTGCACAAAAATGTGTTGGTCTCTAGAAAAATTTATACAGATAAAAACTTCCTATAAATTTCAAAACAATATGATTTTTTAAATTTTCAAATAAAAAAAAGAGAGCAGAAAATTTTGAACCATTGTCAAATGATTTTTTTCTCTTTTTGGGAATGCAAACCTACAAAGTGTTTTCAGTCCGGTTAAACAATTCAACTAATTTTAACATTTTTACTCCACCCTCATTAAGAGGATTTGAAACTTCAAAAATGAATTAATTTTGAAAATAGAAAATTATAGTGAGCCCACATCTGAATATTAATTGCTCTTAAAAGTTTACTCATTTACGACAGAAAACCAACCATCATGCGATGAAACTTGAAATCGAATAAATATTTCAGAAATAATAGGGAAAACGTAAAACTATTATGTGCGTGACCGCGTGACTTCCAACGAGACTATCAGCACACAACGGCACACCTTTTTATGGATAATTTACGTGACACTTTTGCTATAATATACATAATGCGTTATATTCTTCCCTTGAAATGCACGTTTCTCATATTTTAATGTACGTATATTTCAGGGCAATATCACACGGGCATCTTACACCTTTCCACAGAAATTTATGCTTTACGCTTTGCCGGAAAAATGTACAAAGTTCAATATCTCAACGGAGCATAATTCAAAACGAAGAACCAATTCAAAATTGATAGCCGTTACTCCCTCGAGACATCCCCTCGATGAAAATAAACAAATCTCATTATTTCGATTCCCAGCTTTTCTGGTACGTTTGTAGAGACAATATTATCGCTTTCGCTTCTTGATTTTTAATCTTCCATCTAGTTTGAATGTTTACTTACTTATACGTCAGATATCATATTCTCTTTCAAATTAAAGTTGTTTCAATTAGAAAGAAAATATTTAGTTTGAATTAAAATATCGAATTCTCGTAATCTAAAATTAGATTCATATTGGGAAAGTTCTTTGGGTAAAGGAATTAATAAAAGCTGCAGTTCCATTTTTATATTTACGGAAACGCATGTTACATACCGATGGGTTCTCCGAAGAATAGGCTATCTTTTCGTTACCGTTAAGAATTAGGCTAACTACATTTCGTATGAAATTTAGCAAACACATAGAAGTGTTAAAAGAAATAAAATGTTTTAAAATTTCTTATTTTGCAAGTGATAGGAGCCTAATTTACATTACGAACTGTAATACAAAATACTGGAGCTTTGCATTCGTAGGAAGTGTTTCGAAAAATAATGGGTTATTTATTCCTCTTGAAAACTTAGCTAAATTAATTTAGCCTCATTCCTAACGGTAATGCAAAGATCGCCTATTCTTCGTAGAACCCATCAATATGCAAAAAAATTAATCAAAATAGGCGCCATGAATTTGTCTTTCTTTAATATTTTATATGAAACAGCATTTTGTTTTACAAAATGTCTGTAAGTTTCATTCTAATCCAAAAAAGTGTCGGCAACATTTTAATTTAAAACAAATTTTACCTCAAATTTTTATTTTCTTTAATATTTTATATGAAACAACATCTTGTATACAAAATGTCTGTAAGTTTCATTGTAATAGTGTCGAAAATATTTCAATTAAAAAAAAATCGACCTCAAATTTGAAGATAGTGCAGCTCCCAGAATTAAAAAATTGTAATCCTTTGGGCAAAAAACATTACCTATAGAGTAATACCATTACACATAATTTTTATTAAAATTGAGGATATGGCTTCCAGTACTGATATTTCTGACCTGTAAAATGTCTAAGGGTGACCTGCGACCCTAAAAATGATTTTGAAAATTCCAAACAATAAATCAACGCTGTTATTTTCACTGTTTACAATTAATGAATTTTTAATTGTAAATCTATAGAATTGATTAAATTGCTATTTTAAATCTCCAAAATTGAATCATTTTTAATTTTCAAAATGAAAATATTCCAAAACAGAGATTCAAAATTGCATTCTTTTCCATTGTGCACATTAATATTGACGAGTTTTTAATTGAAACGGGGAAAACTAAACGGTGCCAAGTCCAATCAACCTAATTTTACAGGGGAATTGAAAAGTCATTATAGCTGATCAATGTAGAAAAATTTACAACAAATAACATTATTTAATAAAAAGAGAACACTGCGATAGTATTAGAAACACACTTTTTAATTTTGATAATAATATCTCCAACTGTTACATACATGTCACAATATTATAGTAATCGTCTCATTGTTAAAAAAATTGAATCTTCCACTATAATTTAAATATTTCTCTTAAATTCTTTAAAATTTTTAAATTTTTCAATGCATTTGAAGGAATTTTCAATACCTTGAATTTTCAATAAATAAAATTTAATATTTTTTAATTTAAAAAATTTGCAATTCTTAAATTATGCAAACTTTAGGTCTTACAATTGCAAATTATTAACTTTTGATGATTTATATTTTACAGTTCTTCAATTTCGAAGATTGAGAATGAAAAGCTCAAATTTTCATTTTCAAAATCAAGGAAACTGAATATATTTTGTTACTGCATTTTTGAAATTGTAAAGTTTTCAATTAAAACTCTCCAAAATTGCAAAACTTTACATTTTTGACTTCTAAATTTTCTAAATATTTAAATTCTAAAAATATGACAATTTAATTTTAAAACTAATAAATTTTTTTCCATTATAAATCGTAAAAATTGAACTATTCAAAACAAAGTTGAAAATTACTTGCATTTGAGAAATAAATCTTTATAATTGATTAATTTGTAATTATATATTTTGAAAAATTTAAGAATTTCCAGCTGTGGGTTTTCACAGCCGTAGCGTTTTGAATTGTTATTTATTAAAATTGATGAGTTTTAAATTTTAGAAATTTACAATTAAAATGTATACAAGTTTGAAGTTGTACAAGTAAAAACGCTGTAACTTTGATGATTTAAAGTTGACCTTTCTTCCATTTGGAAGATTTAGAATTAAAATCTTGATTCTAGATTTTCAAAATCACGAAATTTTAAGAATTTTCATTTTCACCTTCTTAAAATTGAATAGCTTTCAATAGTAACTCTTCAAAATTATAGAACTTTGAACTCTAAATGCTTAAAATTGATTTCTTCAATTAAAAATATTTATAATAAAAAGCTTAATTTGTTATCTTTTAACTCATGAAAGTTTCAGAATTTTCATTTTTGCATTTTTTAAATATAAAGCTTTTAATTGTAACTCATCGAAATTAGCACTTTGAATTGCAAATCTTTCAAATTGAACAGTTTTGAATTATAAATCTTCAAAATTGAACTTTTCCCAAAAAAGCGTTTCAAATTACAGGCCTTTAAGATACAATTAATTATAATTGAAGAATTTTTTAAATGATACATTTTGACAAATTCAAAAATGTTCAGTTGCAGCTCCTTAAAATTGTAGAGTTCTGCATTGTAAATAATTGAAACTGAAGAGTTATTAATTTCGAAAATGTACATTTGAAACTTAAGCAAATTTAAAGTTTAACTATTAAAAATGATTTAATTTGACAATTTACATTTTTTAATTTAAAAGATTTCTAATTAAAAACTAAACTTCTTATTTTCAAAATCATGAAATTTTGAGAGCTTTGATTTTTGTATTTTTTAAATTGAAAACTTTTCAATGGCAACTCTTCGAAATTGTACGACTTTAAACTCTATATCTTCAAAATTGAAGATTTTTTAATTTATACAATTATTTACAATACGTTTTACAATTGAAAAATCTGAACATTTGTTGATTTATATTTTACATTTCGTTGATTTGGAAAATTCGAAATTAAAGGCAAAACTTTTTATCTTAAACATCATAAAAGCTTACGAATTTTGATTTATCCATCTTTGCAATTGAAGAGTTTTCAATTATACAGCCTAAAAATTTACCTGTTCAAATTGAAGAGCTATTAATTATAAATTTTCAAAATTTAAATATTAAAAAAGTATATTCAAATTTGCATGATTTTAAATTATGCACATTAAAAATTAGGGATTCCGAGTTCACGACGTTCCTAGAACTGAAATAATCCGCAGTTTCAGCGTGTTAGTTGTATCAGGTTGCGTCATGCGTCCAAATCTAACAGAAATGATTCCTGTCGACCTGCCTGTTTCGGTTTGGATTACCTGGATTTATGGCAAAGGCCCCTGCAAGCCGGCCCACAGTCGTTCGTAATTCCAAGTTCCAGTGCATTAAAATCAAAGTTACAGATTACTATGAGCCCGTTAAAATTAAATAAAAATTCTATAAAAGTTTATTATATTTTGATATTCATTTTAATTTGTAATCAATAATTATATTTTATGGCACCTATAATTTAAATGTAAATTAAAAGTTAATAATTTATAGGTAATAAAAATAAGAAACACGTAGCAAGCACACTATTTTTACTAGTAAATGAATAATGTTACTTACAAAGGTTCTTTTATAAAGTGAGTTCAGAATATGGTAATTCTATAATCGTTTGTCTTGTAAATGGTAAATTTTATGCTTTTAAAATAGATATGTAAGAACTAAATTTTAATATAAGTATATAAAAGGACGGGGATTACGAAGGACAAGAGTGAGGTTTCTTATTCGTTGGAATATAAATCTTCTTCTTCCCGTGATCATAAAATATAAATGGCTGTGAATATCCACCTTTAAATCAAATTCGTATGCTGAATCATGTTCACCGCAAGGGACAGGGGTGAATTGGGAAGGACGTATCTTGAAGAAAGAGGGTTACGGTCAGGTCTTATATTATAGGGTTCAGTGCATAAAAAGGAATAGGTCGCACTAAGCTACAAATGCGCTTTCAGATTTCTGAATCAATATATTCGTGAGCGACTGTCTTTACATATTTATATTCAATTTTGCATTTTAAATTATTGGTGATACTAATGGAATGTTTTTTTAAAACACGATTCATGATATAAAAATATAATTTTCATACATTTAATTAGTTTTTTACCCCTCTGCCAAAAAATCTTACAAAATAGAGACAATATTGTGAATTTGCACAAAAATAGGGGAATCAATTAATGAATTTTATCAAATTCATTCATTGAATTTTTTAGAGATGAGTTTTTAAGACAAAAAGATTAATTTTCAGCAGCAATATTAATTTCAAACTGAGACAGATAATTTTTCTACCAAAAAAGATTACTTTT
>JAWWLR010000092.1:44402088-44416586 GCA_035041075.1 Acraspis erinacei | reverse complement strand
TTGCATTTTGTTTTCTGACCTTCTTTGCAAGTGTTCTATTGACTCCCCCATAACAAACTTATCATCTGCGAACGCTAACCCACGTATCCTTACTTTTTCGAGAGATCCACACCTTCTCCGTCGTAAAGAGTCATTCTTAAACACTTGTCCATGAATAATATAAATAGCCATGAAGACATAACGCACCCTTGTCTAACTCCTTGCATAATATCGAAACAGACACTCAATTTCCCATTTACACTTAAACTCGTTTGCTACCCGTATATATTGTTTTATAGCTTGTAGGAGCCATCTATTGACTCCGGACTTTTTCAGGACTTCCCAAACTTTACTTCTATCCAGTTTGTCAGAAGGTTTTTCTGGGTCAACAAATAAACAGAAAACTTTTTTCCTACTCTTAAACTTTTTTCTGTGATTTACCTTAAGCTAAATATTTGATACGTATATGACCTTCCTATCATAAATCCACTTTGGACTTTCCAAATATTTTCTTATGTTATTTTCATTACCATACGAATAAGTATTTTTGGGTATATTTTACTTACGTTACTTAATAAGCTGATCCATCTGTAATGATTGCAGTCGCTTTCTGTTGTATGTTGGTACGATAATGGCCCTTTTTCAATCATCTGAGACTTCACCCATCTCGATACATAAATCTTTCAATTCGCAGAGTCTCTATGGTATGAACTCGCCACCGTCTTTAAGCATTTCAGCGTTAACACTGTCCAACCCGGCAGCCTTACCTTTTTTCAAGTTCTTAATTATATCACTAACCTCAGTGACACAGACTTTCTCAATTGAGTTTTCTAACGCATCGTGTTCTACATCGCAGTTGTGGTTTCATATAGCTTTGTCTCCGAATAGTCCCCTAAAATAGTCTTACAAAGCGCCTGGTATCCCGTCTGCATCATATAGCATTTCCCCTTTACTATTTCTCATCTTTTAAAATTCTGTAGTTTTATTTCCCTTCATTTTTTCATAAAGCAGTTTCTTACTTCCTTCAAAGTCGTTTCGTATTTTCTTCTCTTCTTCTGTTCTACTTTATCTTTACTTTCCTTAACTAGTCGTCTAAGTATCCTCTTTTTTTGTCTGTAATTATTTTTACGCCCATTACTTTCTTCATCGCTAAGACCTGCGATGTTCAAAGTTCTCCTGTACACTTGTTTTTTGGCTTTTTGGGCAGCCTGAATTTCATCATTCCACCATGCATCACCAGACATTCTTCTTACAACCGCAGTACCACACACTTCGATCGCACATCTAACAATGATATCCCGGAAGTTATTCCATGCGCCCTCTATATCTTCTTTTCTTATAAACGACTCCAAAGTTGCCTTACCTATGCTACCGATAATCTTATTTTGGAAATCTATTCGCTCAGCCGGTTTCTGAGGGTTCTTAATTCTGATTCGCGTTTGTTTTTTTTTTCTTGGTTATCTTTTTTCTCCATCCCCGACCTAAGTTAATTTTGGAGATAAGAAGGTATTGAACAGTATTGCGTTCAGAAGCCCTCATGAACCTTGCATCTTTGACTATCTCTCTTAGACTTTTATCCGCAACAGCAAAGTTAATAACACTGTGACTATTTCCTTTAGATCAGGTGTACATGTGGATCATTTTATACCTAAACCAAGTATTTGTAATAAACGGGACCTTTTCTTAGCATGAAATGACTAATTTATCTCCATTATAGTTTTTGTTGGATCCCCTAAATTACGTAGTGCTCTTTCTGTATCCTGATTTTGGATGCCCACCCATCCATTTATATCCCCTAACAGAATTATTATTTCACTATGAGCGCAAATATTTATCGTGTCATACAAAGTGCCCCAGAAGGCGTCTTTTATTTCTCTGGGATCACTATAAACTGGGGCGTAGAACGCTATGATAAATAATCTTCTGATTCCTACTTTCATTCTAGCCCGCAGCAGTCTGGGAGACACGAAATCATGATCTCCGAGATGCTGTTTCGCTTTTTCATTCAAAATCAGACCTACTATTTACCTACTATGTGATTCACTATCTACTCCTGAACATATTTTAAATGCGCCTTTCAACACCCCGTTTTCTATCTCTCTACTTCTTTTTCATTCATAATGTGTTCCCTAAGGGTTTACATGACCTTCGTTTATTACATGAAGTCTGCAAATTTTATATTATCTTATCCTTACTGTTTAAAATATTTATAATATTTATAACTATTTACATCAAATCTTATATCTCCTTACTTCCACATTTATCTAGCGCAATTTTACTGTCCAAAGAGTGAGCAAGCGATCGAAGCGAGAGAGCGAACGAGTGAGAGCGAGGGCATCTTAATCTACTTATAATATTACATAAAAATAACTACTTACAAATCTTTACGCTTCTAAGCTAAGCGTCTACCGTTTCCTTTTTCCTTCATTTTCACTTCTGTTCTATTTCATGCTCATTTTGTCATTTTTCCACTTTCATTGTTTTTCATTCGTGCTATAGCCCGCTCCGTCTCCGTCATCCACTCTTCCTCCAATCCATCCTCTCCTTTTCCCAGCACATCCCCTCTTTTACCTATCTAAATCTTGCTATTCTGGTCCATCTTCTCTCACCCCATCTCTTCTCTAAATACTTTGGTACTCCTTCCTTTTTTATCATCCTATAAAATTTATTATAGTTTTATTCCTCAATCATTCCCCATCTTTTCATTATTTGTCTTTCTCTGTTGCTTGCTACCAATTCTTCATAGCTTACTTATTTCTCCTCTCCTATATCTCTTTCACTAAAAAACTCCCTCATTTCTTCTTCCCATCTTCTAAGTTCTACCGCTCTCTCTCTCTCTCTCTCTCTCTCTCTCTCTCTCGCTCCTTTCTTCTACCTCATTCAAACACTTTTTCGCTAACTCATCTCCCTCTCCCTCCCTTAACTTCATCTCCAATTGACATGCTCGTAATTCTTTTACCTTTAAATCATTCACCCCCCTAGCATTCCAAGCACCCAGTCCCCATTCGTCGCCTAAAACTGGACCTTTACATTGATCGTGTGCATGTCTTTTCTCAATTAAGGTTCCAGTTCTCTCTTCAGCAGCGTTGTATTATATGCGAGTTTATGTGATCCCATCTGTTAATACCATATACGTCAAATTTTATTTTCACAAAGGTCAAGGTCATTCCCGTAGTAACCTTTAATAAGGAAACTGATGGTGAACTTAATTTTGACCTTGAAGGTGACCTTTATGGTTGTTTCAAGGTCAATTTTTTTAAAAATGGAAACGCCCCTTTTTGTCACCGGCAATCGAAAGATCTTAAAGGTCACTCTAAGGTCATTTCAACTCAAACAATGTTTTGATGGCTATAAGAAGAGCATTAGTGGTCGTGTTGAACGTTACTACTGCATGTACCTTATTGAACTAATAACTTCGGTTGTTACGAAAAAATGTGAAACACTATTCTTCCCAAAGGTAAGATAAGCTTAAATGACATTAAAGTGACCTTCAATGTCGAATTCGACTTATGACCTAAATACACATTCTTTATTTCGATTGCCGGTGAGAAAATTAAATTTGTCATTATAAAAAAAGGAGACCTTGAAATAACCATGAAGGTCATCAAGGTTATCCTCAAGGTTAAAACAAAAGTCACATTCATCACATACAGATTCAGTCTTAGCGACATCAAAAAAACCATTGGGTAATGTTTTTCGTTAACGCTAAAAATTGACCTCACCCGACCTGAGTGGCCGTGAGCTTCAAACGGCTGCCAGGTCAGGGTCAAGGTCAAAGTTTAGACTGTCATAAACGTGTGATACTTGCATACCTTTTTCCGCTATGGACTATTTTCCAATAATTCTTTTCTTATAGACATCAAAACATTGTTTGAGTTAAAATGGCCCTAATGTGACCTTTAAGGCCATGCGAAACATATGAAATAAGTGCCTATTTGAATGTGAAATTTTCCGTTTATTCGATTGCCGGTGTCTAAAAGGATCGTTTTCATTTTTTTTAAGTTGACCTGGAAGGAACCATGAAGGTCATCCTCAAGGTCAAAACTTAGGTCACCATCAGGTTCCTTGTTAAAAGTTACTGTGGGATTGACCTTGAACTTTCTGAAAAATAGCCCCCTTAAGAAGATATATACAAATCTATAGATTCTGGAAGTTTATTCCATATCCGGGAAATTTTTTTTAAATTTGAAAATTTTATTAAATTTGAAAATTTTATTAAATTTGAAAATTTTAATAAATTTGAGAAATTTTAAGAAATTTACAACGCGGCTGTTGAATTTCCTAGATTTTCATCCTGCATTTTTATTTTCTTGCTAAAATCTTTTACCAATTTTAAAATGTAAACAATGTGACTATGTGAACCTAGATATCGTAAAGTACTGGTTTTTAGTCTGCACAAAAAGCAGGACAAGTGTAAAATTATACTGGCGTCTGTTTTTTTTGTTTTATTTATGTGTCAAACGCGTTGGTAATTTGAATATTCTACGAAATTCCTTCAAGTAATAGAAATAAATTTAAAAAATCGTAAAAATAGGTATAAAAATCCCAAAACCTTGGTCATTCTTTTAGACTTTGGAAGTGTATTCCATATCCGAGAATTCTTTTGAAATTTAAAAGTTTTATTAAATTTGAGAAATTTGATGAATTTTGCAGTTGAAACGTGCTTGAAAATAATCGTAATACAATACATAATAGATATTATGTACTTAGCTTCCTACCATAATATTTGATAGTAATTGATACGATTAAGTTATCTTCACCGCGGCTGTTGAATTTCCTAGATTTCCATTGAGCATTTTTATTTTCGCAGTAAAAACTTTTACAAATTTTAAAATTTATACGTTTATACTTAAAAATGCATGTAATCTGTTGATTAAAAATTCATATATTTTGTTGAAAATTCGTCTTTTTTTATAAAACCTTTTTTAACCTGCCCTCACAGCATGAGATATCGACAGCATATCCCATTTATCTTATTGTGAGGGTCTTCTGAACTTGGTCTATTAAGACCAGTTGTCAACAAAATATTTAATCCTTAAACAAAACAGATCAGGTTTTAACCAAGCAGTTATACTTTTAAACAAAGAAGATAAAATTCTTACCAAACGAGATGAAGTTTCAAAAAATAGAGAATCCTGTAGAAAGCAGTCGACTTTTTTACCCGTAAATATAAATATTCTATCAAGAACTTGAATTTCAAATAATAGATGAATCTTAAACTAAAAACGATAAATATTTAAAGAAAAATGTAACTGCTCAATTTCGAGTTGAAAAAGTCCATTTTTTCTACGAAAGAAAAACGAATTTTCAATATACTTGTTAAATTTTCAAACAAAGAGATGAATCTTCAAATAATAAAATGAATTTTAAACAAATTAGTTCAAATCTCGAACCACTAATTGAATTTCGTTCAAAAAGATTAATTTTCTACCAAGAAAGACAATTTTAAAACAAAATACATTAATTTTCCACAAAATTATTTATTTTTAAACTAAAATCTATACATTTTTAGCCAATAATGAAATTTTTATTATAGTAAATCCGTTTAAAAATTTAATTTTCAATCAAAACATATGAATTTACAATAAAATACCTAAGTGTTCGACCAACAAATTTTCAGTAAATTAATTAATTTTTAACAAAATAGTTCAATTTTGAGTCAATGCAATGATTGTTTACCAATGTAGTTTACGTTTAAAGCAATTAGTAGAAGTTGGATCCAAAAAATATGAAAAAATATAATAGTCGATGTTTGTGGTTAAAATGAATGAACTTTAACCAAAAATAGTTGGATTTTATTATTGGGTTCGATTAACTCAGTTCGCACTCAGGCAAAAAACGAGATAAGGGGGGAGTTTCTTGAAAATATACGAAAAAAGAATTCTTTAAAAAAAAGTAGATTGGAGAATATTATATACTGTGCCTAGATACTTGTAACATAAAAGCATTAATTTGATTTTTTTTGAAAATTTCAAAAGATTTTTATTCACATTTATATTTTTCATAAGTGCATGATTTTAACGATTTTTAATTAAAATGAAAGCAAATTAAAGCAAAAATTAAATTTTTTCTATGAATATGGTTTTGGAGGAACACTTGGCTTCAGTCCGAAATCCATACCTAAATTCAATTAACTTTCCAAAAAAGTTGTCTAATAGCTTAGCAATTGTTACAAATATTTTTGAATTTGTTACAAACAAGTAAGGAAGTGAAAATGGAATCATGGTGATTCGCAGTGATTCGTACTAAATTTGAACAGCCTATAGACAAAAACCTATTTTTTTTGAATACATGAAATATAATGAATAATTTTTTATTTTGCATACATATTATAAAAACAGTCATCTATAGCAGGTATTTATAATTAAATAAATCAAGTTTTTTTTACAGAATCAGCCAAAAATTATAAGAAAATGTCACTTAATTATTTTTTTACATTGGAAAAGCCAAGTGTTTACTTTTAGAAATAGCTGAAAAATTTATTTGTTAATTAAGTCTGTTTAAAAAAATATTAATTGTTAAGGGTTGATAGCACAGAGTAATTACTAATTAACGGAATGACAATACCTTTAATAGATACATTTTTTTCTTAAGAAATGCTTAAGATGATACAAATTTGTTTAAACAATTTTTTTAACAATGAAAATTGTTTATTGTTATGTAACCTCCCTAAATGTCTAGAAATTAGATATGTACATTTTTTATTTCATTACTTTAAAAAAATAAGTTTTTACCATAAAAAACATCCAGACGGCGCATTTGTTAATTAAGTTTGTTTAAACAATAATCAATTGTTATTGAATGACTGAAACTGATAAATAAGTGATATTTTCGTATAATTTTCGGCCAATTCAGTCGAAAAAACTTGATTCATTTAATCATATATACCTTCTGTGTATAATTGTTTAGGAAATTTGTTTATAAAATCACAAATTATTTATTATATTTTATGTATTCAATGAAAAACTGGCTTCTGTATGTAGGTTCTTCAAATTTAGTGCGAATCAGATTGACGAATCGTTGTTAATCACCATGAATCCATTTTCACTCACTTATTTGGTTTAAACAAATTCAATAAATTGTTAAGCATCTGTTGAGCAATGAGATGACTTTTCTAGATAATTCCTTCATGTAGCCTAGGTATTTCGAATGAAATGCAACTATTTCTCCAAAATCAGTGATCTTTTAATGAAAATTGTTTTTCATTTTCGTTATTAAATACAAAACTTCTTGGTTGAACTAGTGCATGACGGTGGAGCCACATGGCAGAAGTTAAATTTTTATGGTTTAACTTTAAAATTTTACGTGTGGAATCATCACGAGTTTAGAATTGATCGCAGAGTAAGAGAGTGCAGAGAGAAAGAGCGGATATACCGGCTTTGCCTAGCGTGGCAGCAGTGGGGATATCGTAAAGTAGAAAACGCTTCTGAATATCAATTTGTCCATAGACCTTTTCCGCTCCCCATTGTGCGGTGTGCATAAAATTTTTTCATCATTCAGCCAACCTTGCTTAACCGCCCACACCGCAACTTATAGGTATGATACACACATACACATCTATACTACAGGTGTGAAAATCCGCATGTATTGGCGCAGTTCGAAAAGGATTACTCTGATACGTAGTATTGAAAAGGCAAGATGAAAGTACGAGTACTTGTCCTTGATATCAGGTATCAAATTACCTGTCTTCCCACAGAATGTGCGACTCAATAAATCCTCGATAAGAGCGCACAGTATATACCCTATCCTGATTAGAAAAAAGGAAATCGGAAGATATATCTCTCCTCTTTAATATAGAGCCAATCTCGACCAAAAACCTAGATTCTATATACGTACACTAAATAAATTTTGTATAATACATTCAAAGTTACAGGAATTTAGTTCGGCAAATCTCGTATCTTTTCATTTTTAAAACTGTAAGTATACCCCATAAGTCTGTTGTATAGGGTCACAAAAAACCCAGAAATGATTTTTTGCGTTTTTCTTATGCAAATTGTTTCTAATGAATAAAATACTACTTTATGATAAGAATAAGATGTTTCGATAAATGTTGTAAACAATTAATTTTTGATCAAAAGAGTTCGTTTTTTTTTGTAGCAAATAAATGTTGTAAACGAAAAATTTAACTATGTTATTTTTAGTTGGCGATTGATCGTTTTAAGTTTAAAAAATTCATAGTTTCGGGTTAAAAATTCAATTTTCTGCTAAGTAATTCGGCTTTTTGGTTTGAAAACTCATTTTTTTGTTAGGAATTTTATCTTTTTTGTTTAAAAATGCAACTGCTTGGTTAAAAAGCGACCGCGTTACATTTCCCGCTGCACCACATCACCCGATTGTTCCCTAACAGTGAGAAAAGACAAGTCCTTTAATTCGAAAGCGACGAAGTGAAAACCAAAGAGAATATTTAATTCGGCGGTCGCTCTATGGGAAGGAATAATGTTTTAATTCTTTGAAGTTCGAATCAAAGTCGAAGTCTAGAACATGTTTTTTTCGTATAAGTCCTCTTTGATCAGTCTTTATTAGAACCTGAAGAAGAGTTTCATTTAAATATTTAAGCTTCCAACATCCCTATCTATTCAGTGGTCTGGAATATCTCTTTCTCGGCTAAAAATTAGAAAATTTATTTGGTTCCTACACAAATTAAAAATTTTTATTTACTGAACCCAAAAATTTGTTTTTAGCTACCGGAAATTTCTTTATTTGATCAAAATATGATCCCCTGTTTTTAAAAGATATTTTTTTATTGAAAATTCAATTACTTGTTTGAAGGTTGAACTTCTTGGTTAAAAATTAATTTCCTTGTTGAAGATTCATCAGTTTAGTTGACATTTCAAATATTTTCTAGCAAATTAATTTTTTCAACTGAAAATTTAAATATTTAATTATTTGTTCGAAGTTAATTGTTTGTAGCGGAAAATTCAACCAGTTGGTTAGAAATTTGTTTTTTTTTGTTTAAAATTCTTTTTTTTATTTCAATATCAATTTTTTCAACTACAAATTTCACTATTTCATTTTTTGTCAGAAATTGATCGTTTTTTGGTATATATTATAGTATGACGCAGAAAATTCTTGATCAAAGCGTCATGTAACCTTTACATTTCATTCGGTATGAAAAAAACCTTAGGGAGAGTATGAGCAACCTTAAAGTTGCGATATTACCCCCAACAATTTCTACTATTGAAGTATATATAAAAAAAAAAATGATCATAAAATTAAAAAATAGTTTTTTGACTACGCGTCCGTCTGCTTTTCACTTTTATGGGAACAATCGTTCTTAATATACAATGTAAAAAATTTCAAATAACTATTTATTTTTTAAGCATATTTGTTTATAAGGTTTCGTAAACATAATTTTTTTAAGATTGTTGAGAAAATTAAAAAAAAATGTTCACTAATTCAGAAATGTCAAACCAAAATTTCAAGAAAAAAGTTAATTTTCAAACAAATAGTTGAATTTTTATTTAAAAAATGAATTATGAATTAAAATGTTCTAGATAATATTTCATCAAAAAAGAATAATTCCATATGAAGAACAGTTGCATTAGAAAAAACTCAACCAAATTATAATTTGAGTGGAAAAATAATTTTCATACAAAATAAAAATTTCGAATAATTATTTACTTTATAAGTTTCTTTGTTTATTTGGTTTTAAGTTCATATAATAATACTTTTTCTAGGAATCTTTACAAAAACTTAAGAAGATTTTTTTAAGATCTCAGGCATGTAAAAAAAGTATCTAGAAAATTATTAAGAATTTTTTTTTAGTTTACAGGATTTTACAACGTTTCGCGAAAAGTTCGAGGCAGTTTAAAAAATATTTAAAATTATAAAAGTTTAGAAGCAGTTTCTAAATACTTCCTTAATTTCCTGAAACCTTTTAAAGTTTTAAAATGTTTTCAATCTCTTTAAAACTTCTAAACTTCATGGGTATTCCTTAAGCTGAATGGAAATATTTGGAGAAAAAGAATCAAACCTCTTTCAAAATAACTTAAATTCTGTTAAGACTTTTCAAATTCATTTTTTACAATTTTAGAAATCTTTTTAAATGTCTTATAATCTTTTTAAATAATGTCTTAAAATTAATTTTTAACATAAAAAAAATTAAGATTTTCCCATGAAAAGTTTTTATTTTCATGAAAATTTAAAAATTCAATTTTTAAACTTTACCGAAAACCGATTTTCAAAACCATCAAAATTATTGTAACTTTAAAAATTATTGGAAGATTTATGCGGAATTGTCTTACATTTTTAGATCAAAACTTTTGACCCTCATTCAGAAACCTAATATCTCAAGAATAAACTTAAATTTTTTATTCAAACTAAATATTAAATTTTTTATCACAATCCGCAATTTGTGGCCAGTGTTACTTTAAAATTTTAAGCTGTCATACCTAGTTCCTTGTCAATCAATAACTGTATCTAATCAATATTTTCCCTTAAATTAATAACACGCTCTCCTGAAAAATTCTGTTTTTATTGATTATCTAGTTCCATACTACCTTCCATCAGTTGATATCAAAAACAGAGTAAGAAAATGAATTAAATATCTTTTAAAATAAATATTTTTTATCAATAAAAAGTGATGCGCATCCCTTTGAATAAAGAAAGTCCGTTATGTATGTTTAAATATTCGGCAGAAAAAGTCTAAGATATCTATCGCAGGAAGGAAATGAATAAAGCTCTATTTGGGTCACTTCGAAAATGTTGATTTAGCAGTAACGATTATCTGGGGTTTTAAAGTCATATGAAAGCTTTCCATTCACGCATGAGCAAATTACTAATAATAATATTATTATTATTATATGTGACTGGCCTGGTAAAGTTTCATCGAACGCTCATTTTATGAGTTGCGCGGTAATCTCGTACTGGCGATTATAATCCTTTCGAGATAAGTTGCACGTAATAAAGTAGCAAGTACCTACTTGAGAAAACTTCTAAAGTGCTCTCTAATAAGTCTGCATGCTAGAATTATAGCAAGCATAAACCAGAAGGAAAAAAGCATAAGCCTCAACAATTAGTTATCTTGTAATTTTTATAAGCATAAAAGAAAATCTCCTGCAACCAGGGCTACATGAAACCTTATTTCCTTGAAAAGAGTGAAAAAGTGTCCTATTTAAACCAAAAAAGGGATACAAAAAAACTCATTTCTAACACAAGTCGTCACTCTAATTAACCAAGAGTTACTAATGTCCAGTCGCAATGGATCCAATGTTCATTATAATTCAAACGAATTCGATGAAATTTTTAAGCATTCCCGGTGAATTGATTTTTTAAACGAATTTAGCATAAATTCAATCAGATTGAGTAACAAGAGATTGAACAGAAGTCCGGGTGAATTCCAGATAATTTAGGTAAATTGAAAAAAAAACTTAAAAAAATTTATGGTAAATAAATTAATAAAATGCAAGTGAATTGAAGGGAAATTAGAACATTTTTATTAAATTCCTGAAAATGAAGTGTGCACTTTCAATTATACAATTCCATTGATTTTATTAAAATTAGAGTGAATTTAGAATAATTAAAATGACATCAAGAGAGCTGATAATTTAAAATTTAAAAATAATAAAATTATAAAAATTTAAAAATTCTTCAAAAACTGAAGAAAAAACCAATATTTTAAATCAAACTTTAGTGATTTTAAAAGAATTCAAGGAGAGTGAGAAGAATTTTGATGAAATTTATAAAAATCCTAAATGAATTTTTAAAACATTGAAATGAATTCGAAGCAATTCTAATTGTAAGACATAAAGAGTGAAAGTAGAATTCAGTAGATTTTTGAAGAATTGAGAAAAATTCAGAGAGAATAAAAACATGAAAATGAATAACAAAAATTAAATTAATTAAGTTAGTTTAAAAGAATTTAGAAGAATTTCGGATAAATTAATAATTATTCATGGTAAATTCGAAATGAATTTCGAAAATTCGAAAAAGTCAATTAAAAGACTACAGGCTTTATTATAAAAAAATGTTAATCAATTGAATTGAATAGAACTGAGAGAATTCGGAAGAACTCAAAAGAATTCAGAGATAATTAAAGAAGATTCCAAAAAATGCAACAGGTTTTTAAAAGAATTAAGAATAAAATAAAAAGAACTCAGGGTAAATTCCAAATGAATCGAACAAAAATTCACAGTATTTCATTAAAAGACTTCAGGGTGAAGTGAAAAGAATACATACTTTTGAAAATCCTTTGAATTGAGAAGACTTGAGTGATTTGGAAGAATAAAAAACAATTCAGAGATAATTAAATATAATTTCAAAGAAATCAAAAGAATTCCAAAATTGAAAGGAATGACAAAGAATTCATAATAAATTAATAAGAATTCAGAGTTAAATTCCAAATGAATTAAACGAAAATCCAAAATATTCCATTCCTAGACTTCAGGGTGAATTTTAAGAAAAACAAAAAAAATTGAATTTAGTAGAATCGCGTGAATTTTGAAGAATTCAAAATAATTTGAAAGAATCCTGATGAATTGAGATTCAAATGAATTCAGAGAGAATTTAGAAATGAATTCCAGAAAAGTCAAAAATGAATTCCAGGTGATGAATTCGAGAAAAATCGAAAAGATTCCTGCAAAAGACTTGAGGGTGAATTATAAAAAAAAACTTTAAGAATCCATTGAAATGAGTAAAATTGAGTCAGTGTGGAAGAATTGAGAAGAATTCAGACATAATTAAACCGAATTTCAACAAAAGTAAAAAATTCAAAATAATTTAAAAGAATTCATAATACATAAAAAAGGATTACAGCAAAAATTACAAGCGAATTTAACAAAAATCCCAAATTTAAGGTAGAATTATTAAAAAAAGGCAAAAAATTGATTTAATTGAGTAGAATTGAGTGAACTTAGAGTCATAATTTAAATGAATTTAGAGATAATTAAACAAATTTCAAAGAATTCTACCAAATTTAATTCGGGGATTCAATTACTAGAGTTGTCGACTAAGAATATAACCGAATCAGTAAGAATTCAAGCTAAACTTTAGTCTTATAGGTGAATTAAAAAAAAAATTGAAACAACATCCGTTGAATTCAGTGAATATCAAGGGAATTCCAAGAATTTAGACTGAATTCAAAAGAATTTAATAACATTTAGAAATTGGTATAGGCCTGAATTAAATATTAATTGTCGAAAGAAAAGTGGATAAAGTGATCTGTACATTTCAAAATGTGACTTTAGTGACTTTATCTTTAAAAAATGTATAAAATGACTAAAAAGTGATTTTAGGCAAAAAAAATGTGTGGTATTCCTACTTGCAAATGAAAAAAAAGATATTTTATATTTCGGTAATCAATTAATTTCGTTAAATTAGAAGACAGATCACGTTAAATATGATTTGAAATATGAAATATAGTGTAATTAAGATAAATATTGAGTATTCTATATAATTATAGTGTTGGGCGGATCCTGATGAACGAACCAAAATTAATGTGGCACCTGGTAATCCACTCATCCGTCGATTTAGGTCATTCTTAGTCAGTTGGAAATTCTAGGGTTTCCTGTTACAGATCAGTTTTCAAATTTCTACAGAATAAGTCAGTCTGGGATTAACAAAAATTATATAAAAAGTTACTATCATAATCAAAACTTGAGAGCATTCAATTTCAAAACTAATATCTTAGTGGCACGAATACAATAAAGATTTAAAGCTGCAGAAATTTCTCCTTGTTCGAACGCTACAAAGCAGACAGGATCTTCCACTTCAAAGTTTTACCATTTTCTGTGAGTTATTGAATTGAAAGTGAGGAGTATAACTTTTCGCTATCCACCAGGAAGTTACCAATAACTATAATTAAATTGCTTAGTAACAATAGGATGGAATAAGTAATTTTACTTCACCATAACATGTTACTGCCACACGTTAATTTTTAATTTGTTCACATTTTCAAGGCGATAAGAAAAATTAAATTATTGGCAAAACATTATTTTCAAGAATTCTAAAAAAAATTCGAACCTTTTTAACAATTTTGACAGATTTGAGATTAAAATTGAGGGACCCAAAACAGAAAGAGCACATAAACTCATTTCGCCGGCTAAGGATTGTCTAAGTATTGGCTAAGTGTTGTGGCTATGTTCGTTTGAGCTGGGCAATACTTAGACGGCGGAATGCGTTTATGTGCCCTTTCTGTTTCGGGCCCCTCAATTTTTAAAGATTTCTGCGACAAGTTTAAATGATTTATATGTTATCTTAAAAGAATAATTTTAAGTTTTTAAGATTTTTACATGAGTCCAAGAAGAATCTGGAATATTCGAGGAAATCTTTTAAAAGAAATTTTTCATTTTTGAAAGATTTAAAAAGTTTGTATAGGTGAAATGAATTTGGCGCTTTGCTCGCAAGTTTGAGCGCGCCTCGGGTGCGCGACTGTTGGTTCTCGTGCTTTGTGCTCGATAATATGTTTATCTCGCTCTTCGCGCTCGATAATTTATTTACCTCGCGCTACGCGCTCGGTCTTTGTATTTCCCCCACATATGAGCACAGACCATTCAAAAGAAAAGGTCAAAGCATCGACACCT
>JAWWLR010000092.1:44203669-44219116 GCA_035041075.1 Acraspis erinacei | reverse complement strand
TATTGATTCCGAAAAAATGTGCGGTCGATTCTAACGAAATATAAGACATTTTTCGATAAATTGAGGTAAAATGAATGGTATTTATAGGCAACCTCTAGCATATTGTAAAGGATCTTGAGCTTAGTGTCTATTTTTTAAAATATTTTAAGATTGAAATAAAATCTACTTTTATTCCCCAATCAGAATATAAAAAATATCACAAATCAAAATCATCATTTCCGACTCATTGAAGACAAATGTATATCAGAAGAAAAAGCAAAGAGCGAAAACCACCTTTTTTAATAGTTAAAAGTCTCCTTATAATCCTAAGAATTTAAATTTACTAATTTTCGTTCTGAAATGATTGAAGTTTAATCTCAATTTAAAATAACCTAATTAACATTTTGATTTTAAATTGTGGCATTTTCAAACTTTCAATATGGAATTAAAATGGTTATTTTTAACGTTTTATTTAAAATGGTAAATTCTGAATCTTAAATTTAAAACTAGAAAGTAAAGAATAAAGGTTAATGTAATAAAAAAAATACGTACTTTTAATTAATTAAGCACTTTACTCATAAGTTTTGATTTAATACTTAAAATAGGGCAGTACGTAACAAATGTCTTAGTACAGAATGATAGTATGACCACTCTTAAAATATTTTGAAACGTTTTTAAACCTTTCACATTTTTTTAATGTCCTACAAAAGAGCCTTAAATATTTTTAAAAACTTTAAAACAGTAAAAAATTATTGAAAATCCTTGATAATAAATTTCAATTCTCTTGCAGCACACTTATCAAGGTAAGATAAATTAGCGAAAAATATCAAATAAGTCCTGTGAAACCCCTCGAAACCTGTATAAATACTTTTAAAAAATCTTGTGCAATCACTTCAAATACTTTGAAATACTTCGACAATCTTTAAAATACTTTGGGATTTCCAGAAATCTCTTGAAATCACTTAAAACCTTTATCGGTATTGTCACATCTCGTGAAATATTTTTAAACACATTGAAAACTTTTTCAGAATCGTTAAAATTTGACATTTTTACTGAATAGTTGAATTTCCAACCGAGAAAGATTTTTCAGTTACATGTTTCAACAAAAAATTTGTATTTTTATTTCAAAAAGATGCCATTTTTTACCGAGAGAAATGAATTTTCAAATAAAAAAGAATACTTTTAAACAAGAGTTGAATTTTTAAACCAAAGGATGGATTTTCAACCAAACCGTTTGACTTTCTAGCGAAGCAGTTATATTTTTAACAATATAAATGAATTTTCAACCAAATGGTTGAATTTTCAGACAAAAAATATTAATTTTCAACAAAAAACGTTATTTTAAACGTTGTTTCTAACAAAAATTTTAAATTTTTTCTACTAAGTTAGTTTTCTAGAATAACATTTCAATTTTGTAAGAAAAAAAAATAAAATTTAAACCCAAAATAGTTTAATTTTCAACTAAAATGATGAATCTTCAACCAAACAACTGAATTTTTAACAAAGTAGTTCAACTTTCTTTCTTGGTTCAAAATTCAATTTTTCCGTTTCAAAATTTATTTATTTTGGTAACAAAATGGGTTTGATTTTAAATTAAACCCATTTTTGGTAGAAATAATATCAACTATTACAATTATCGTTGAGAATTCATCTATTTTGGTTGCAAATTCATGTATTTTGTTAAAAATTCAATTATTTTGGTATAAAATTTAAATATTTGGCTGAAAAATAATGAACATTTAATTTGAAAATTCAGCTCGTTTGGTAACAAATAATTATTTAGAGGGTTCATTTTGTTATTTTGTTGAAAATTTGTATTTTCCGACTAAAAATTTAACGATTTGGATGAAACATGAAATACTTTGTAAAAAAATCAGTCGCTTGGGTAAAGATTCATGATTTTAGATGAAAATTTAATTATTTTGTTTCAAATTCGTTTTTTTTATTAATAGAAGATTTAAATATTGTGGTAGAAAATTCAACTATTTGATTAAAAATTAGGCCATAGTTTTTTTTTTTTTAATTCAATGTTCTCAAATTTTAGACTAAAACAATATTTTTAGTTTAATAAAAGCCTTTTATTAAAATCTAAAATGGACAATTTTTAAAGTGAAAGATTTTCGAAATATGCATTCTAAACTAAATGATATCATAATTGAAAAAGATAAAAATGTAACCAATTATTTTTCAAAACGGTTGAAAACACATTTGGAAGAATGTTTTTCTAAAAATTTGTAAAATTCCCGGCCAAAAAATAAATTACTGTCATGTCCCGGTCTCATTCAACTTACCCAACTCTGTAATGAAGTTACCCTAATAAAAGTTACAAATACGTAACGAAACATTTTAGTAACTTAGTTACATATAAAAAGTTACTACCCAAGTCTGCACTGTTCCATATCCGTAATTAAGAAGCATTACTGCTAATGGGAAATCGCGTATATACAAATATATGAGCTGTTGAATACTGAAGAAAATAAATACAATTGACGTTTATGCCTCGCATAAGAGTGTATTCATTCATGTATTTGAATTTTCTCTACACAGAGTAGGTGTTCCTCAAATGGATAATTAACTCTATTTCTCATAGTCGAGTGCATGCATGTGCATAAGAAAATTATAGCCGGTTTTTTTCCCCTGGTCATTAAAATAACTAATAAACATTCTGAAAGATCGTTCCAAGTATATACAAATGCCCGGAGCATAAATGAAAGGAAAATCATCACAATATACTAGTTTTGCACCTATACTGCACGCAAAAAGCATAAAAAAAGCAAATGCAGTTTTACAGATCACTGCTCCAATCGACTCGAGTCTTAAAATAAACGTTCAGCTTTGTTAAAACCCGGTCATAATTGATCGCAGAAGAAATATCTAGAAGTTAGTGACACTGGAGTGGAATTTCCCGATTATTTATAGACACAAAAGTAAGATTGGTTTTCATGCACATAGCTAATAAAAGGAGGCGAGTACCATTCCCATATTTGCTTACCCCATGGTTTCTTTTCCGGATGTCATAAAAGTAGTTCCTATCACCAGGTATAAACTGGAAACCATAGATTGGAGGTCCCCTCCTATCTGAGAATCTCTCAACTGGAGGAATGGATTTTTGAAAAATTCACGAGGAACTCCAAAACTATTTCACCCAAGACAGCTTCCCAGCATTTGACAGCCGCCATTCGCTGTATATGTATAGCACTAGCAGAACACAAGCCAACACGAAACTGGCCAGGTTTTCACAGCACCTGACTACCTGAGTTTGATCGATTTTTAACGACAGGCGGCTGTTAGAGGTATTAAAATTTCAAGACAAATCTCCACGAAAACTAGAGAGTTCTCGATACAGAAAAGAGACACGGCACTAAGATAATGATCCTGACACAACTGCTCCAAAGGGGAGTGGGTCCTGGTTCACTGCGCTGCTTCGACGCGCACCAAACTCCTTCCATCTTTCCCTTTGATTCCACAATATATTTTCTTGCTTTTTTAAACTAAAGCAAAAACTGTATTTAACAATCGTTCTTCTTTTTCCATAAATTGTATTTTTTTCTGCAATGTCAAGAATATAGACTCGATTAATAACGTACACCTTTCTCCTTTTTGAAGACACGAATTTTTGTAGGTTATGTTTTACGAAAGTGACAGGTCGAGTGTGGCCACGTGAACAGGCACGTGAAAAATAAATCCCATTACTTTTGATTGTTCAAAAATCTAATTTTTTTAATTACATATGACGATTTTTGCGTGACTGTACAATATGAGAAACCTCAAAGAATGGTGTTTAATGATCAGTGCCGGTTGAAGAAAAAATGCGCCCCTATGTTAAGCAATGAAAATGTTGTATTCTACAGTTTACTTGTTAACTTTATTTGTTTTAGAAAAGTAACATTTAAAATGATTTCTAAAAATGTAAAAAAAGATCTGGAAGACTTAAAAAAAAGTTTTTTTTTAATTTTAAAAGATTTTACAAACATTTTTATAATGTTTTGAAAAAGCAAGAGTTGATCAAAATAAAATTTTTAAACTTTTTAAAGACATTGAAACAATTTTTCCTAAGCTTCCCAGAAAACCATACTTTTCATTTTGCAGAGTTTTAAACATTTTTAGCAAAAATGTGAATTAGTTTAAAAAAATATATATAATTAGATTGCGAGGTTTTGAAAAATATATAAGTTTGTAAAATTTTACGGCTTTTTAAAATATGAAGCTAACCAAACAAAAAATTCCTAAGATTCCTGGAATAATTTTTCATGATTTTTCATTTTGAAACAATAATTTTAAGATAACATTTAAAAAGGTCTTTAAACATTTCCAAATAATGCCAAGAGTTGAAAACAAGCCCTCCATTAAATGTCTTATAGAAACTGATAAAAATTGACGAAATGATATATAGAACCATATAGACACATATAGAAATTTTATAAATTCTATACGGCTCTATATGGTTTTATATGTATATCCTTTTATCCATTTTTATAAGTTTCTGTAAAGCATTTAATAGAGGGAGAACGGCTGAAAAATCCAGAAAAATAAAATTCTTGACTGTAAAATTCCCGAAAATAAAAATATTGGAAATAGAAAAATTTCCGAAATAGAAAAATCCCGAATCGGAAAATTCCCGAACAGTTTATAAAATTGCCGTACTTGAAAATTCTCGAATAAGAAAATGTCTGACAGTTTCTAATCACAATATTACCGAATTTAGAACTGCGAATAATAAAATTCGTGACAGAAAATTACCGAATTATAAAATATCATACTGTCAAATTCCCAAATTTTCTAATTTCAAAAGATAATAATTAAACAAATGTTTTTTTGATCAATATTATTTATTTATTAAACATACAATAATGAAACATTTTTATCACAATTTTTCTTGTTAATATTTAATGAATTTATATAATTTAATGTTCAAATTTACAAAACCAATCATTGAAAAAAATCATCTCAATGCGTAATTTATTTAAATGAACACAGCAGCTTTTGTTAAATTATTGCTCTTGTCTGCTCTTGTAATAAAAAACTTTTTTTGTACTGTTCTTTTGCACATAAAAATATGTTTCTGGTCAAAATACTTCATTATTGTATTCTTAATAAATAAATAAAATTAATTAAAAAATGATTTTTTTTATTGTTTAAATTCGATAATTTTCTAACGTCGGGAATTTTGCAGTATCCGATATTTTATAATTTCGGGAATCTTCTATTTCGAAAATTTTATTTTGCGGAAATTTTACAGTAACTGTTTCAATTCGGAAATTTCAGTGTCAGATATTTTTTAATCCGGCAATTTTTTTCGGGAATTCTCCAATTTAGTAATATTTTTAACTGTCGGGAATTTTTGAATTCGTTAATATTATAAAATTTTCTATTTCAGTAATTTGATCATTTTCGGGAATTTTATATTAGAGTATTTTCATTTTCGATCATTTTACAATGTGAGGAATTTTTTCTGTATTTTTCAGTCATCCGTTATAGAGAACAGAGATTCTATTAAAAAATATATTACTTTATTTACATATGGTACTCAACCGCAAAAAAAAACTTTGTCTGATTAAAAATACCTAAAAATCTTTTAGGAGTATTATTTAGAAATAAAAATAACCATTAGTTAACAATTACCATTATTATAAATATTCCAATAAAAAAAAATTGTATTTTTTCGAAGTATTGTTTATCTCATTAAACAACGGTAGCTGCAGAAAATTATAAATATTGAATATATGTATTTTTATATTATATTATCAACAATATTTTAATTAAACAGTTATATATAGTAATTTTTCGCGTGAACAAGCGGTTTTTTCGTCATTATTATTTTAATGGACCTTGATAGTAGTATTTAAACAAGCAGCATTGTCATTTTGTTATATAATTTATTATAATTTCTCCATATTTATCTATAATTTAAAGATGTTTTAGTCGCTTAATTCATACGTATTTTTTTTTACAAAGATATCTCCAAATAAGATATAAGTGGTGAAAAAAACCATATTATTTCTACAGTAAAATACTTTTTATTAAATATTTTGTTTATACAAGTTACAATTTTCTATTATTATTTAATAATAATATTGATTAAGAATTACTGACAAAGTTAATCATTTAAGTACCATTATCAAGATGCATGAAAATAATCATTTCGAAGAAACCCCATTTTCATATGTAAAATAGCTATAGATGATTGGTTGTTTAAAATATTTTAAATAAAAATAACAATTGCGGATTTTTGTCATACTTTATTAATGAAATATAACCACTGATATAACTGAAACATGACTTAACAGACAAAAATATTTTTTCCTGTTGGAAAATGCTCCATTTTTTAATTTGTCTGTAATATTGTTAATAAAAATACAAATATTTAACATTGATATTTTTCTGCAGTCACTTATTATAATTTAGAATCAATTTGAATTTTTGAAATGAAAAAACAAGTTTTTTCGAAGAAACAAACTATAATTTGTTTATTAGAATAATAAAAAATTGAACGGTTACATTTTTGTTATAAATTGTACACTTCTTAATAAAATGTACATTATTTTCGTATTAAGTAGATTAAAAATCCTTAAAAAGCTTCAAAATTTTATTTCAAAACCTTGAAACATCTATACATGTTGTTTTAAATTTATTCAAATTTTTAATTATTTTTGATGTTGTTTTCAGAACTTTTAAACATCTTTTAAGATGACTCGAGTTCTTCCTAAAACTTTTTGTTTAATCCTGCAAAATTAAAAATATTTTCATAAAATATTCCAGATTCATTTTTTTACAATTTTGGAATTATAGGTGTACAATATTTATTACACATCAAAATTCAAAATTAACTTTACTCATAGATCACATTTTTTCAAATATAACACTTAAAATAGCAAAGTTCAAAGGTTAGCTGTTTGTTTAGTTTTAATTAGTGATTTTACATGAACAATCAAATATTTATAAATATTAGGTAATTGTTTTTAATTCTTAATTAAAAAATTTAAAAATTTAAATTTTCGTCTAAAACAATATTTTAAATTTAATAAAAGGCTTCAATTATGAATACGTTATTTTTAAGTTATTGTTATAGTTACTAAGACTTTTAAGTCTTGTAAAATCAATTACTATTCAATTGTTAATCCTTCATGTATAGTTCAATTTAAAAAATCATTATAATGTATTTTTATGATCTACTAAAAAGGTTCTTTACCCAAACTTTTCGATTTCAAACGCTAATATTTTTTTATTTAAGTCTTTAAAACTGCGTTTTAAAATTCTTTAAATTAAAAATGTACGCCTTAAAAATTGAAACTCAAAGTGGAAAATTTGTAAATGAAATATTTTGGAATTATGCATTGTAAACTGAACGATTTCATAATTGAAAAAGTTAAAAATTCAACTAATTATTTATAAAAACGGTTGGGATCAAACTTGGACAGATTTTTTTCTACAGATTTGTCAAATTCTTGGTCAAGAAATAAATTCACTGTCATTTCCCGTGGTTTCCCGGTCCAGCGGCCAACCCTGTGTCGTGGATTATGACGAGTAAATTCCAGATTCCTCTCACCTAATGATCCAAGATTTAAAATTGGCGCCACACTAAACTCGCGCATGTAAACAACGCAAGGACTTTCTCCGGTGAAAATCCGCCTTCAGCTTGGAACACCTTGCTGTCGTTGCTGTCATGGCATGTCATGGCTGACTCACTTTCGAGGATATCATTCTAGCAAGTGTACGATAACAAACGATGCCACAGTTAGGTCAGTAGTTGTGTATATTGTAAATTAACGTGTGGGATGTCGTTGAGTGAGCCACAGAGTTAAAGCCGATGTGCGGCTGTGACAACAAGACGTAATAAAGAGTGTTTTCGCGAGTGTGGTCCATTCGTGAAACGAAACGATGAACGGGTTAAGTTTAAGCGAACTATGTTGCCTATTTTGCTGCCCGCCCTGCCCTTCCAGGATTGCCGCCAAATTAGCGTTTCTGCCCCCGGAGCCGACCTACAGCTTCATCGAGGACGAGGGCTCCAAATACACGATTTCCCTCTCGGACAGAGCAGAATGGCAGTACTCGGAGAGAGAAAAGGAGTCCATGGAGGGTTTCTATGCCAGGACGTCTCGAGGAAATCGCATAGCCTGTCTCTTTGTTCGATGCTCGGCCACCGCGAGATTCACGATTCTCTTCTCCCACGGCAATGCCATCGACTTGGGCCAGATGTCCAGCTTCTACTTGGGTCTTGGCTCGAGGATCAATTGCAACATATTCAGCTACGATTACTCCGGGTACGGCGTCTCCGGAGGCAAACCCTCGGAGAAGAATTTGTATGCTGATATTGATGCTGCTTGGCATGCTCTCCGAACTCGATACGGTATCAGCCCTGAAAATATTATCCTCTATGGGCAAAGTATTGGTACCGTTCCCACAATCGACCTAGCATCCAGGTACGAGGTCGGGGCTGTTGTTCTCCATTCACCTCTCATGTCTGGTATGCGAGTCGCATTTCCGAATACAAAGAGGACTTGGTTCTTCGATGCCTTTCCGAGGTGAGTCAATACACTGGCATTCATCTCATTTTATCAGAGACTAATTTCTTTTCAGGTGACGCGTACCTCCTTACCGATATTTGCCTTTTTTGGCCACTCGTCATTCGTCATTTCAGAGATCAGCTTTCCCCTTTTCTCTTTAACTATGCGGTATTTCAATTACGCTGGGAATTTTCTAAAATTAGTAAATGAATCAAAGAACTATCAGAACCAGACTAGAATATGCTATTTGACACTTTTTGAGCAGGGATATTTTATTGACAAAAATAACACTAAATACCCTATTTTCTCATTTTTTCTTAACTTTTTACAAATTAAAAAAAAATCTGTCCAAGTTTGATTTCAACAGTTTTTTTAATAACCATTTGAACTTTTATTTTTTTCAGTTTAGAATGCGCAATTTCAAAATAATATCTTCATAATTTAAGGCTTTTATTAAATTTTAAATATTGTTTTAGTCTGAAATTTTAAATTTTGTAATTAAGAAAAATAACAATTGCTCAATATTTAGAAATATTTCATCGTGTATAATCAGTAATTATAAATCAAATCTTGAAAAATAAACTTTTAGCGTTACAATTTTATTTGTTCTATTTGAAAAAAACTTAATTTACAAATAGAATGGTTGAATTTTAATGTATAATAAATATTGAACACCTGTAATTCCTAAACAAAATTCGAGTACTTTGAAGAGATTCAGAAGGTCGGAAGAGATTTTTGTAGACTTCAACAAAAAAATTCGAAGTTTTTTAAGAATTATTAAAGGCTTCAAAAAGAATAAAAGAAACTTTCTTACGATTATTAGGAAAATTGAAATGACTTTTCATTTCGAAAAATTAATTTTAACAGAATATTTTTAAAAAATTGAAAAGGGTTCCAACATTGTCGCAAATGAATCTGGAAGATTTTCAAAAAATATTGTTAATATTGCAGGATTTAAGAAGAAAATTTAGGAAGAATTCGAATCATTTAAAAAGTTGTTGAGAAGTTCTGAAAAAATTACAATTTAAAATTTGAATAAATGTTATAAAACATCGAAGGTTAAAGTTTTTGAAATAAAATGTTGAAGCTTTTGAAGGATTTTTAACCTATTTAAAATTAAAATTTTAATTGAAAAAAAAAATTAAAAATGTTTATAGATTTATCTGTTTGGTTTTCTTGATTGAAAATTTGAATACTTTTTTAAAATTCGTTTAATTTTTTATGGAGAATAAAGTTTTCTAACTGAAAATTCATTTATTTGTTTGAAAATTCATCTTTTTTATTTAACAATTAAAACTATTTGCTTGAAAATTCTTCTTTTTTAGGATTCATCATCTTTCTTGAAAATTGAACTTTTTTGCCGCAAATTGATTTTTTTGGTTGAGAATTAATATTGTAGGAACATTAATAAATTTCAAATAAGAATGGCATTATTTAGCTTCTATTTAAAAATAAATGACACTGAAGACACTTATTTTCTCACAATTGTCCACGTACCGCCCCCCCCCCCCCGTCAAAAATTTAGCTATTCGATTGCAAGTTGCAATTTAATCCCTTACTTTTTCAGATTTGTGGGATTTTATTTATTTAAAAAAATGGTAATATACCATAAATATTCATACATTTATACTAATATTTCTTGGTAATTAAGTGACAAACATTTCCCCTGCACTCAGAAAAATTATTGTTTATATAAAACAAATATTTATTTGAAAAATCAAATATCAAATATAGAATTTGTTTGATTCAAATACAATTTTGTTTGAGTTAAACAGTGGCATGTTTGATTCAAATAAAGAATGTGTTTGATTAAAAAAAAAACATTTTTCTGGGTGTTATAGTTTCATATTTTAAAAAATTAGGGTTAAATTTCACATCCGAAACTCAAAAAAATATCATAAAACTCATACTTTATGGATGTTAAACACTCCTTCAAAGAAAATGAAATATTACAAAACTAAAAACAATAAAAATGATTAACACATAAAAGTTGCTTATCGGTCATTAAACTTAATTTAGCGACGTCTATATATTTGTTAGAAAATCTAAAAGATACATTTAAGTACACTTAACAAAGTATTCTTACCCCTCGCCCTATTTTGTCCCCTATTTTTCTAAAAAAATTCAATTTTTCCTATTTTGATAAAATGTTGCATTGTCAAGCGTATAAAAATTATAAAATGCATCTTTATAATATTGAAACACTCAAATACGTTATTTATAAATAAATGAAGTAATAAATAAACATATCGTAACAACCTTCAAATAAAAATTGGGGCTTGAAAATGTTGACAAAAATTCTGTGCGCGTAGCACTAAATATTTTCGGTGAGCCTAGACTCGTTAATGAAAATGTCTAAGGCTACCTAATTAAAAAATAATATATACCAAGTTGATCAGCTTCAAAGTTAGATTTCCTAACTTCAAGAATTTGGAGTCCAAACTTTTATTTTTAAGTCTTATTAAACAAAATGTGCAAATGACTATTTGATCGAGTTCACTAAAAAATTTGGGGTTTGAATAAAATTTAAAGCTAACATATTTTATCACTGAATCTATAAAGCATAAATATTTTAGGCATTAAACTGAAACTTTTTTAAATTTGAGTTTGACGAAATGTTCCATCTTAGAAAAGAAATATTTAATCATGCTCTGAAGTATCACCATTTGATTATTAATTATGGAATTTGAGACTTCAGTATATTTTAAGAAATTTAAATTAGATCAAAATTAAATTTAAAATCCTATTTAATGTCCAGTAATCCATTTAATGTGTATAATTCCTGAAAAAATCGTCTTTTTTATTTTTAATATTATATAATCACAATTTTTAAAAACACGATATAAATATTCACCAACGTTTCGACACTCATACAGCACCCTTATCAAGATAAGACAAATTTGCAAAATTTTAATTTGCCTTCTCATTTTTCTTTCCTCTTTTTCTTTTATTATTTTTTTTTCCTTTAATTACAATAGGAGCATTTTTATGGTGGTTGTCCAAAATTGGTCGTTGGATTCTTGGTTTTACATTCAGGAATTCTGTCATTAGACTTCAGTATATCCAATTTAAAAAGAATTCTTTAATCGCAGAAGTTATTAAAAAAGCAATTATTATTCTTTAAAAATATAATGTTTCTTATTTCAGAAAAATCAGATAATAAAGCTTCAAATGAAAAAAATGTTCTCCGTGCATTTTTTTCTTAAATTGTTTCAGATACAAATTAACGTTCTGGTTAACGGCCTGATGATTTCTTTTTGCTTGGACAGAATCTTATCTTGCAACCGGAAAAATAATGATATGTTGAAGGCCGAGAGTATAAATGTTTTGTGCCCATAATCTATTTAAGCTTTGCAAACCTCTTTATGAATTGCTTTGTAAGAAAATAAAAATTTACGGATTATTTTGAGTTTAAAAATCAATAATGTAAACATTTCTTTCATTTAAAGCTTCATATTTTCTAAAATTTTGCCTCTAAGTATTATTGTGTCTTATGAATTTCAGATTCAAATAAATAAACAAAAATAATACAGGTTCGTAATTTGGAAAGCTTTCAAATTGGCAGTGTTGCCAAATTCAAAACTATAAAATTTAAATGTTTTGCACGCTGAATGTTTCTTAATATGAGTACTTGCAAATTTATATATTTACTCCATACAGCTTTCTTATTTGAATGCTTTGAAAAGCTTAACAATTTTAATCCGAAAGATCACTAATTTTAATTCTTTAGAATCTACTCGCTTCTGTTGAATTAAAAAAATAGGACGTGCTTTTATTCAAAAGCTGCTCTGTGATATCACGGTTTTGTACTTTGGACTTCACTAATAAAATAATGAAAGAAATCATTCATGTCGATTTCTATACAAAAGCGCGAATGCGAAATTTGATTAAAAATATTAATCATTTCAATTTAATATGGATGAATATTTAGAATGCATCTTATAGCCAAAGAAATTTGTTTTAGTTTTATCATATAACTTTATCAGAGATTTGTCCTGATTGGAAGAAAAACAAATAATATATTTAAAGGTTTCCTGCACTTTAAAGATTGCTGGAAAGTCAGGGAATTGTAATTGGTCAGGGAATGTTTGGAAAAGTCTGAAAGTCTCTCAGTTGTAAGGTTGTTTTAACTTTGAAGAAAAAGGTATAGCGGTCAGCGAAAATAAAAAATTGATCAGGGAATTTCGAAATGGGGATTTTGTTGTAACGTTTTTAGTCAAGTAAAATTTTTCTGTTTAAAGATTTAAAAGGATCTAAAGTCATAAGAAAATAGATCTGAAAGCTTTTGCGTAAGCAAGTTCTAGAAGTTTTTTAAATCGAGTATTTGGAAATTTATAAATTTGCTAACGTAAAAGCTTTCAAATTTAATTTTTTTTGAGATTAGATGCTTTTACATCTTTAAAAATCTTAAAAATTGAACTATATATTTGAAAAAATTTCATCTTAAAAGCCTCTAAACATAGTCTCCTTCCAATCTATGCGGTTTTTAATTTCAAATTGAGTTTTCGGCAATTTTCATTTGCTTATGATTTAGTAATAATCAGAATTTCTTTTTTATTGAATCCTGTGATAAGTAATTTTATGATAAAAACATTAAACTTTGGAAAACAAAATGTTCGTTTGCGGTGTACAGGATGTTATATCTCTTTTATATGTATAATTTAAGGCCAAAGTATGTCAACAGTTGCTACACATTGTGATTCATGCACAGTTATGAAACGCTGTATTTTATTAAATTTCATCATGCTTCACGTGTTTCTTAGCATAGCAGTCAAAAGTAGAACCGGCTTTTTTAAATTCATTACAGAAATTAAAAAAATTACTATTTATTAAAACAACAACTAAAGTGGTCCATTACAAAAGTGCATAATGTAACTCTTTTAATGTAATAGTCTTCAGATTTAATTATCTACAATTTCTACAAAATGGAAACTTTAGTTAGTTCAAGTCATAAATAACAGTGTTACAAGAACTCTTTCTTATTCTTGTCTAAACGCCTATATGTTTAGCATTAGGGAAACCTTTAAATCGCGAATATGCTTCAGGAAATAAGCTTTTTTAATCAAATTTAAGATAATCTAGTCGTTATTCTAGGGGAAGTTTATATCCTACGACTTTTTACGCACTTAGAATTTTTCAAAAATTTTTTACGATGCTAACATTTAAACGAGACTTTTATTCTAATGTTTTGTATTCCTTCGCTCATGAAACTATTTTTTTTTACTTATTTCAACGTATTATCCCTAAATTCAGAGTTATATTACATTTTAGAGTAGGAAAAATATGAAAAATTTATTTTTAGGACAAAGAATCAGACGTGAAAGGCCTTCATTACAGGGTATCTAGCTACCTGGAATACCTGGAAAACCTGCAATTGTCAGGGAGTTTTTATATACCTGGAAACGTCAGGGATTTTTTTTCAGTCACGAAACTTGTCGAGAGCAATGCAATATGATGTTGAATAAAAATGATTAATTTGTAAAAGTATCGTTTTTAGTCGAAAATTCCAGTATCTGGTTGAGAATTGTTGTATATTGTTGAAAATTCGTTCTTTTTGGTACAAAATTTAATCTTCTTGGTTGAAAATTCATCTATTTGCTTCAAAGTTTAACATTTTGTTTGCAATTTCTCTTTCTCTCTATTTGGTTAAAAATTCAATTATTCTAGTGATTCATTATTTTAGTGGAAAATTAATATTTTTGTTGAAAATATCACTATTCGAGTTGAAGATAAATCATTTTTGTTGAAAATTCATCAGTTTGGTGAAAAATGATTTTTTTTTACTGAAAATTGAAGTATTCCATTATTGGTTGAAAAATTATATTTCTTAATTCAAAATAATTGTTTTGTAAATTTGTCTTCTTTAGTTGAAAATTCACATTTTTCGTTGCAAATGTACGTATTTTGTTAAAAAAATCGTAGTTTTTGGTAGAAAATTAATCTTTATTGTGAAAATTTATATTTTTGGTTGCAAATTCAATGATTCCAATTAAATATTGATAATTTTAGTTGAAAGTCAATCTTTTTCGTTTAAAAATCAACTATTTCAATTCAAGATTCATCATTTAGTTGAAAATTCATCAGTTTGGTTCAAAATTAATTTTTTAACTCCATTAAACTGTTCCATTTTTGGTTGCAAATTTATCTTTTTTAAGTTGAAAATTAATATATTTTTTAGAAAAATCGGCATTTTTTAAATTAAAAAAATAATCTCCTTCTTTGACAATAATTCACCTTTTTGTAGAAAATTCAAGTATTCCAGTTAAATATTCATCATTTAAGTTAAAAACTCATTTTTTTGGTTGAAAGTAAAACTACTTGGTTGATCTGTAAACCATTCCATTTTTGGTTGAAAATTATCTAACTTATCTAACTTTTTTGTTAATTTGTTGAACTGAAAATTTAACTATTCCATTTTTTATAGAAAATTCAACTTTTTTTAATGAAAATTCATGTTTTTTGTTGAAAATCGTCTTTTTGATATAAAGTTAATCTTCTTGTTTGAAAATTTATCTTTTTGTTTAAAAATTAAATTATTCCAGTTAAATATTAATCATTTTTGTTGAAAATGTATTTTTTTGGTAAAAAATAAAACGACTTTCATTCATCTATTCCAGATGTAGACTCATTATTTAAAAATTCATCACTATGGTTGAAAATTTCTTTGTTTTTTTTTTGTGCAGAAAATTAATTTTTTTAACTGAAAATTTAAAGAATCCATTTTTGGTTGAAAGCTTATCTTTTCTAGTTCAAAATCAAACTATTTGGTTGAAAATTGATCTTTTTTAGTTATAATTCAATTATTTGGTTTTGAATTCATGTATTTCCTAGAGAAATTGTGTTTTTTGGTAAAAAATTGATTTTTTTTTTTTTAAATCATCACTATGTTTGATCATTTCTTTGTTATTTTTTGGGTGGAAAATTAATTTTTTTAACTGAAATTTAACGAATCCATTTTTGTTTG
>JAWWLR010000092.1:44083256-44097043 GCA_035041075.1 Acraspis erinacei | reverse complement strand
ACGAGGAGAATAATTGCGTGACGGGGTTGCAAAAGCAGCCGGAAATGAATTTTAATGCTTTTCAAAATGCCGAGTTGCGACTTAAGCATGTGCCTTATTCGAGTTCTTGAGGAGCTTGTGAAAAATCTATACCATTGACTTCTGCAAACTCGAAGGGAAAAAAGTTGCGTGGTATGCCCTTCTGCGTTTCGTCGTCGCATGTGACTGTCCTGTCAGCTCTAATTGTACAAGAGGCGGAAGAAGAAACGCTCGAGTATTTAACAAATTTGTTCCACGAATCGACGCCTGCGGGTCGAAAAAGTAGCTTTGCAGAAATGCGATGTCACTTTTAATTGTCGAAAGAACTAATTTAATTTAGAATCAATTTTTTGTACCTGCCGGGTATTTCCGAACGGAATTACCAAAAAAGTATTCATAGCCTTTTAAAATACCACGTATTGTTCAAGAAAAGACGAAAGTTTTGTTTGGACATATCCCTTCAACCCGAGCAAATTTTAGACGGATTTAAAGTCCAAGATAATTTTGCTGTACAATTTATTTAGACAAAGTCAAGCCTTGAATTGTTGTCGGAGAATGGATCAGTTGACGAGGAATTTAACTAGGAAGTTAAATATGGACAACTTCGTTTAGCGTACTTTGATCTCGTGAGTAATAAATGTTAACGATGAAGGCAGTTTCCTGTGTAAAATAAAAAAATGAACAGAGATTTTTACAATTAGTCTACTCGATGCAATATGAAATGAAGTTTGTGTAAGTCCGTTTAAAGCCAATTTAATGTGATCCACCAATTAAATGCATGGAATGTGTTCATAGTGAAACAAGGTATAAGAAAAAACAAAGATTTACTTTAAAAAATTGTAGACACTAGTTTTTAATTTGAATCCATAAATACGGTTATTTAATTTTCAAAACTATAATACTTTTTGGAAAAGGATGCATACAAGGCTCGAAACGTTATAAAATACCAAGAGGTTTATTAAACAGATAAGTATTAGACCAATTAATTTAGTGTAATATTTAAAGCGTGCAAGACATTTTAAGTTTAATTTAGGCTTAATTTATCAATTTTTTGGTCGATTCTGGTATCTTTTCACAATTAATCTTTTCCAATACAGTTCTCACCAAACCGTGCCAATGTTATTACTTGAACTTAATTGACATCCCAGAAGCCAGAACAGCTGAGCTTTATATGATTTTATCGGTATTGGAAAAAGCGATTATGGACTCACACCCAGCTTTCATCAAAGCACAATATCTTCTAGGTGAAAAAAACACTTTCATACGTTTGACTTCAGAAAGCACCTCATTCGTCGATTGCGTCATAAGTTGAAAATAAAGTAAAAGAAAGTTTAAGTAGCAGTAAGAATGTGAGAGAAATTAAAAATCAATATATTGAAAAAATAAATACTGTTTCAAAGGACTTGTAAAAGTTTTCACAAGTATTGAGGATTATTTGTATTTAATTTACACTTCAAATTCAAAAGATTCAAATGTTAACAATGAGTTGAAAAAAAGCAAAATTGAGTGGTCTGTGACCTCGACTACGCTAAAGAAACCGCCCAAGGATATTTTTACATGGACGAAGGTCGCGACTCGAAAAGGATTGGCCCATGGGTGCCCATGGGATACGTTGTGGTGGGAATCCGAATCATTAACAACGTAGACGTTAAAGTAAAGAGGATCGTTGCCTCGTGGCGGCGACGATCTCTAGATTCACGGAGTCGTTAATTTCATTGGTCCATAGCAAGAGAGCTCGTCTTCAATTTTTACCTTGGAACTCCTAATTGAAATGCCAGATTAGAGCATTACATTGAAACGCTCGGTTGGTCGTGATTCGGCTTAATGCTGTACCGCTGTGGGGATTTAATCGGGAATTTTCCCCCATCTCCTTATACATATACCGATTTGGGTTTGAAATTCTCCAGAGGTGCTGGATTAATGTCGTGGGCGTAGACCAAGATAGATATTTATGTCGTTATAACGATTTAAAAGACCATTTTAGATAACTGAGCTAGTTTACTATGCTCACTTTACTTCAACCATTTTGTGGAAGTCTACTTTTTGTTCGAAAATTCAACTTACATTGTTCGTTGAGAATTCAATTACTATGCTTGGTTGAAAGTAACACTACTTCGTTAAAAGTTAATTTTATTTGTTGAAAAATCATCTGTTTGGTTGAGAATTCATGCTTTAACTGAAAAATTAACTTTTGCATTTTTGGCCGAAAATGTATCTTTTTTTATTTAAAATTAATCTTTTTTGGTTAAAAATGAAATTAAAAATATGTGGAGAACACATCATAGTTGACAATTCAATTATTTCTTGAAAGTACATCTGTGTATTTAGAAAATTTAACTATTTGGTTAGAAATTCAATTATTTGGTCGAAAATCCGACCCTTTTGCTCAAAAGATAAACTATTTGTTTGTAAATGCAACTGTTTGGTTGATATTTTTTGTTTAAAAATTCATTTGGTTGAGAATTCATCTTTGTAGGGTAAAAAGTTACCCTTTGTGGTTAACAATTTAACTGTCTGGTTCAAGGATTCGTATTCTTGGATTGAAAATTCAACTATTTGGTTTGAAAATGAACTTTTTTCTTGAAAATTGGTCTTTCAAGCAGATTCAATAGTTTGATTATAAATGCAACTGTTTGGTTGTTATTTTTTTAAATTCAAGTGTATTGGTTAAAAATTAAATTTTGTTGTTGAAAATTCGTCTTCCTACATTGAAAATTCAACTATTTGGTCGAAACTTAGCTTTTTTATTTGAAAATTCAGATTTTAAAGTTGAAATCTCACCATTTTTGCTTGAAAATTCAACAATTTGGTTGAATTTTGTTTCTTGTTTGAAAAATAATTTTTGCTTGAGAATTTACCTCCTGTTAGAAATGTGTCTTTAGTTTGAAAATAATCCCTTTTTGTAGAAATGTAATCTTTTTGGTTAAAAATGCAACCGCTTGTTTGAAAATTAATTATTATTATTAGTTGGAGATTCAATTGTTTTATTAAAAAATCATCTGTCTTGATTGAAAATTTATATTTTTGGGCTTAAAAGTCAACGGTTTGTAGAGAATTAATTTTGTTGTTGAAATATCAACTATTTTGTTAAAAATATAATTTGTTCTGCTTAAAATTCTAATTTTATTAAGGTTCTGTTTTTGTGCGTTTTGGAGGGGCATTCGTAAAATGAACGGATAGTAAATAGCGTGGCTGTCGCAGTAGAAACGAATTCAAAGCGAAAGCTTTACTACGACGTGACGCCAGCACCAACGTAATTAGAGGGAATGTCTTGGCTTTTTTATTTACTTCTGGTCCGAAATGGACTTGAAGCGGAGTTTCTTTATATCGTCGTCATCTGTGTCGCCTGCCCTCGGTCCTCCTTGATCGCACACTTAGAACGTTCTTCGGAGGTTTAGAGTTTTAGACTCTTGAGAAGAAGAATTGCTTGTTCTTGAAAAGGAGCAGTGAAGCTAATAAACAGACTCTCTTTGTTACTTTAAAACGTTTAAAATAACGGATAATATTTTAAACTTATTTTCAGGATCGCCGAAGTTTTGTCGTTATAATCGAGTTAAGAGACTAAAATACCATCTACTGTTTTCTATGTCTGAACATTTTATCATTAAATCTGAATAAGATGATAGGGAAAACTTCGACGTAGCTTACTTTTTATGCCATCCTTCTAGCTTTGAAGTGCATTTTAAAATAGAACTTACTTACATAATATATTAGGTCTCAACCATTTTTAGCTTTATTTCAGATTGATTAAATTTGAACTTGACTCTGAAACGACGCAATCAGCATTAATTGCTGTCCCGATATTTAAAGTTTGGCTTTTTTCTTTCTAATAAAAGCTTTTCTTTGTTACAAAAGTCATAGAATAGTTCTTAAGATTCGTAATAACTATCTTTTATAAACAGATAATTACTTGTTGACTCTGGATAAAAAAATATATGAACATTACTAAGCTCAGAAGACCCTTGTACCCTCTGCTATCTACTTAAATAAAATATAGTCACTGCATTCACTGAAATAACACACATTCTGTTTTTACCTCTTTAAGTCTCTCTTCAAGTCTCTCTTGAAATACACCACATCCTCGGAAATGCGATCTTTGCATTGTGTTAAGGTTACGCTAAATTTCCAACCCTCATATTTCTTTTGAGTGTAAATAAAATGAATTGTAAACTCATTCTACTTTTCATATTCAGACCGGAAAAACTGAGAATCTCTTGAGAACGGGGAAAAAGTGGGATATGACACTCAATTTATTTTATGATGGGCAATTTTTTAATTCTTAGTTTTAGTAGAAAAGCTTATCTAATCACTGTAAACCGCACATGAGGATCAGATTCTTTGGAATGGCTACGATTCAAATTTTAAAATTTACAGCGAAGATCGTCTCTAGTTTTAAGCTGTTAATTTTTAAGGCCTAACTGTAAAGACGTATATTTTTGCAGGTTCGAATTTAACATTAAATTTTTTAAATTTATATGTTTCAAAATTGAAAAATGGTATGAAAAAAATTTTAAATACCGTTCATAACTAACGTATTCTGAGGTGTTGATTACGATTATAACCCCGAAAATATTCGCAAATAACATTTTCAAGGTTATTTCGTCAAAAATAGTTATCAATTTGCCAAAAGTAGCAATTATTGGTTATTTTTCGAGCTGGAAAACGTTCGGAAGTCACCAAAATACCCACTTAACTTTTCCAGCTAAAAAAATTACCATTTGAAACAGACAAAAAATGTATAAACATTTATAATTTATTAATTAAACAACATTCATTTAGTGTATTATAATTTTAATGTTAATTATATCAATTTCTGATTTTGATTATTTTAATATTTAACATTAATAAAAAATGTGATTATATGTGCATTGTATACGTTAATTCTTTGAAATTTTTAATGGATGACTTGAATTTTAAGATTGAAAAAATCGGGAATAATTCCTGAAATCCGGGGAATGACCGAGAGTTTTTTTCTTGAGTGAGTGGTATCCTTGTCAGAAATTCAACCCTGAAGTGCAAAACATTTTAAGTACAAAAGCTTATTTAAAACGGTCCACAAAACGACGGAAAATCGCAAAATGGAAACTTGACATTGATTCTTTTTTATCGCGCCATAATTTAAACCTGCAAACCTTGACCGTAAATTTGTAGTACTTTTATAGAACGATAAAGCATTCGTGATTGGTCATTCTTTATAAAAATGAATTTGGTGCTCATATTTTACGATAATAAAAAGATAATAATATATTCTCTTAAATCTTTTCAAGCCTGAATATATTTTTAGTAACCAAACTTTTTAAGTATACACTTCCGCAATATAATTTCCGCGCCACTAATATGTAAATGCACCCTTTTATGAACGCAATAACCATAATGTGGCTTTAAAATTTGTTTTGAATAATAATTATTTAGTAGTACGCTTTCCATGGAAATATTTAATTCAAGAGTTTTAGTTTTAGGGATGAAAAATGTTCTTTCTGCGCTGTAGTTTATTATCTCTTGAGTAAAAATACACGTTTTTCGCGAGGCACGGTATTTTCCTCCGATGACCTTTCCTAATTATCGCGAATTTATTCATGGAGAGGAGAGGATAGGATGCACGCGAAGGAAAATCTTCTGCCATGATATTTTCTTTCTGAGGTCAGCTGCTCGTTTATCATTGCGGAATTACGGCGGCACTGCGCGTTTTACGTAGTGCTTATCTCGTAAATGCAATGTTATTGTTACCCCTACCTTCTTCGTTATTAGCGTCGTTAAAGTATATATGTTGCTCGAACGGAGCTATGAAAGTCGCATGATTTGCGATCCAAGTGTACCCACGTGTTGGGGGAGCTCCCCCCAGGAGTTAGGAAAATATTGCACCGCTGAACTCGACAAGTATTATTCCGTCGTATTTACCCAGGGCTCGAAAGGTAGAACCTCGTCGTTGAGAAAAGGAGAAACATTCACATATGTACCTACCTCTCACACACACACACACACACACACACACACACACACACATCTATTCATGTGTTGCAAATAAAACATTCGTTGACCCGCCATTAAAAATTCGACGACAGCATATTTCAGAGCTTGAATATTCATAACCAAATTATAACTATTGTTTTTTCGAACCGTGTGTTTTTTAAACTTCACTTTAGAGCTAAAAGCGTGAAATTATGAGTCAAGATTAATTAGTCTTGAAAATACTCATCTTCTGAATTATTTTACTCCGGAGAATTTATGCTAATTTAATTCAACAGCGGAATGAGCTCTGTTTGTAAAAATATCAGGGTAGACGCAGGTATGGGAAAAGTCAGGGAAATGTAAAGCTTTAAAAAATTACAGAACTCAGGGTATTTTTGTTACTTTTCTTTTAATAAATTAATCCATATATGGGTCAGTCACCATTAACTTCCAGTATATACCAGAAAATTTTAGAGCACTTTAAAAACTTTTAAAAAGAACAAATCATTATTTCTATTTAATTAATTTAAAAATCGATCGAAGAAAGGTTTTACTTCTTAAAGCTTGAGAAGTTTTTATTATATTTAAAAAGTTTTTAAGGATTTTCAAAAGATTCCCTAGGATTTAAACAATTTTATTTTTTATTTCAGTTTATTTTTATTTCATTATTTGAATTGTATTCAAAAATATTTGAAATATTTTCAAGGATTCTTGGATGTTTGTGAAGATTTCAATGTCATCAAATTTCATAGAAATAAATTCTTAGACATTTTATCAAATTCTTTTGCAATCTCTTGTATTTTTCATATTATCAATGCTCATTAACCACTTTCAAGTAAATTAGGCAGTGGCAATTTACTTAATTTTATCTTCAGTGAAAAAATTTTCTATAATTATTCAAACCAGTTCAAGAAATGGTTGTGTATTTCAAACAATCATAATCTTATTTCATAGAAAGATATTTGTTGGGATTCTCCAAAGACAGTGTCTACTCGTACCGAAAAAATCCGGCTATTTTTATCGAAATTTCGATACAATTAAGGGTTTTTTGGTACCTTTATTCGCACAGAAAAATGCTGCTATTTGTACCGACATATCGGTACGCGTTGTCACGGTCTTCTCTGAAAAGGAAATGAATGATCTCCATAAAGTAAAAATTTGGAATTGAATTTTGGCGAAACTAAGCATTGTTTCTGCAAACTGGATATAAACCAAGAAATGTCGAGAATTAAAAAAAGTTATAAAGCTATTTATTTAATTATATTATTTTTTGATTTTGCGAATTAAAATTTGTTCTTTTCTGTTTTAGGTAAGTGTCTCCAGTATTTCATTACAACGTTTCTGTAAGAGTTTGTAGAGTGGGTGAGTCATTAAATGCAATAGAAAAATAATTGATGAAATCTTCTCAGGAGTGTGGAAATCACAAGCCAGCTGAAATTCTGCAATTGGAAACATTTTAATTTTTGAAGGGTTTCAACTTGAAATTATTAACTTTTAACGTTTGATTTCAAAATTTTCAAATACAATTAATTATTATTAAAGGATATTATTAAAACCTGTTTTCATATTAAGCGTTTCAAATAAAAATTATTAAATTTGAGCTCTCAAAATTAAAAATGATAAATGGCAAATTCAAAGTGATTGCCTGTGATAATTAAAAATATAACATTGTTGAATCTTGATAGATTATAATTTAAAATTCTAGAATAATTTTTACTTGCCATAAATAGTATCAAGTGGTATCCACTTAATTCGATTAATTACAATCAACTGCAATTTTACAATGTTCGAATTTTTTGTGATAAGTAACCTTTTTTGATCTTGTTTTTGTTTGCTAATAGCAGCACAATTTATTTATCATTAACCTCAGAAGTTTGTTCGATAACCTAAAGTAATCCGAGAAAGGACCAGTAATATTTCTCTAATTGAAATTAAAAGATCGCCCGATTGTATAAAAAAATCACTTTTTCTATTATCCGATGTACTGCATTTATCGGTGTGCAACCGGGGAAAGAATGAAGATAGATAAAAGCTTTTCTTTTCATCCATTGACGCCAGCTCGATTAAGCTGCAAAGACCCCGTGAAAGTTTGCAAGGAATGACCGTAGCTTTTAAGTAATTGGCAATTGCTGAAGTTTCGTTGGATCGTGTAAAGTCGTCCAATAGAAGGCTTTTCCGAATATAAAAGACACTGGTTTCACGAATTTCATTGATTAAATTGGACTGTGTAGCTTTCAATTAAATAAAACTTCCCTCGCACTATATATCGCTCAAAGTATGTTTATAATTTTTCCAATGACAAATTGCGGATTTTCATATCAAATCTGCATTCGTCTCAAATATTCAGTATCTACCGAATCGTCTTAACCTCATAATCAGAGTTTGAAATTCATTAAGGCAAATTAGATTATTTGAGAACAGGAAATTTATTTGCGTTGCCTGCAATTCAATTTTGCTAGTTTTCCAGGCTCTCGTGAATATACATATATAAATAGAGATATAAATATATAGTTGAATTTGCTTAATACGATAATTGACTTTTGGTCTAATGTAATAAACATCGCGAGCTTAGAACTGATAAAATTATAAAAATTCTTTCTTTAAAGATAAACCAAGAATTGCATTTGATCAGTGATCTCGCGGTTGATATTCGAGACAGCATTATTAAATTGTAATCAGCTCGTATAATTAAAGATGCATTTGGCTTCATAAAACTTTCCAAGAATAATATCAGGGTGAAGAGGTCAGGGAATTTTCAATAAATTAAAGTTGAAGTTAATATTTTTTTTTAAACTGCAATAAGTTGGTTAAGATTTCATTCTTTTTGTTTAACAATTCATTTTATTGCATTTAAAATTCCTCTACTTTGGTAGAAAACGCATCTTTATTGGTTAAAAATCGTAACAGTGTGGTTGAAAATTCAACTAGTTTAGTTTAAAGCGGAACTAATTTGTGAGTAATCAATTTTGTATTGGTTAGTGGTTAATCTTTTTGATTGAAACCATGTTTTTTCTTGAAAATGTAAACCTTTTGTTGATTTTTTAAAAGTTAATTTTATAACAGAATTTTTAACTAATACATGTTTGGTTGAAAATTTATGTTTTTCAGTCGAAAATTCATCTACATATTTCTTTGAAAATCCATTTGTTCCATCTTAGGTTAAAAATTTAAAAGCTAGATTGAAAGTTCCTTCAAAATTCAAGTATTTGTTTAAAAAATCATGCATTTTATTAACATTTAATATTTTTGTAGAAAATTAATCTTATTGGTAGAAAGTTAGTCTTCTTTGTTGAAAATTTATCTTTTTGGTTGAGAATATAATTATTCCACTTAAGGATTCATAATTTTATTTCAAAATTCTTAATTTTTGTTGAAAATTAATTTTTTTATTCAGCTCAAAATTCAAGTTTTGATTTAAAAATTAATTTATTTATTTTGAAATAATCTTTTTATTTAAAAATTAATCTTTTTCATTGAAAAATAAAGTAATTCAGTTATAGATTCATCATTTTATTTTAAAATTTAGCTTTTTCATTTAAAACTCAATTATTCCAGATGAAGATTCATAATTTTTGTTAAAAATCGATATTCTTTTTTTTTCAACAAACTCTCTGATTGAGAATTTATTTATTTTGTTGTAAACTCTTATTTTTTTGTAGGAAAATTAAAATTTTTAGTTAAAATTTCAACTATTTGCTTAAAAATTCATCTATCTTGTTGAAAATGCAGTATGTTTACTTAAAAAGTTAGGAATCTAAAGCGGTTTATTTTAAATTTTAGCTAAATATGCACTGAATTTTAAGTATAAAAATATACAAAAAAATTTGTTTAAATTATTATTTAAATTCACGGAGCTTAGAAAAAAATTTAAGAGATGATTAATTATGTTTTTAATAATATTCAATTATTTAATGAATCAATGGTGTTAATATATTTAAGGATATCTTATATAATTTTGCAAAGCTTTCTAAATTAAGCATATCAATTGACTCCTTTGAAAATTAAAAAATTATTCATAATAATCTCGCGAAACTGTACACATATTCCAAATCAATTATTTAAAAAAGTTAAAACTAAAAAAACTTGAGATACCTGGAAAAGGAATTGCAAATCCACTTAAATTAATTACACAAAGGATATACTAAAGTTTGTTAAAACAGTTCTTGGTATTCCCAACATATACAAATAATTACATCAACTTTTTCTAAAGTGGATTCATTACGTTTTTTCAGTTTTTTTTTCTAAAATTAAATTAATTCCCATACTGATATTTCGTCAAATAAAAGTTTTGATGGACGTTTTAATTTGAATATCCTTTATGTAGAACTTGGTTGATTAGATTGATGGCCGTAAAGAATAAATAGCTTGTTATTTCTAACAAATTGCATCCTATTGCTGATGACAAAGCACAATTTGTTTGTGAAGGGAACGGGAGTATGATTGGACACAATTATTGGGGCTGATGAAAAGTTAAGTACAGTTTTTTTTTGCATTAGCTATACGTAACTTTTTTTAGTACAATGTCGAACTTTCTCCTATTATTATTGATGTTTAGAGCGCGTTGAAATCCTGCACTATATCTGGTCAAATTAATTTTGTATAGGAAGTGTCAAACTGGTTTTAAATTTAACAAAAATTTGTAAAATTTTGTGTAAAAGACATATCCCCCCCTCCTTTTTTTTTAAATAAAAAATTACTCCTTTTCTCCCTGTTTTCCAAGATATTTCTTGTTTTTATTCGTTCGCTTCGTTCAAATCCGAACCGAATTAGTGAAACTTAATTCTTTTTAAATGAAAACTCTGCTGTTTTTTGTTGTTAAAAATTGTATTACTCAGTTAAATATTATTATTGTATTCTATAATATATTTAATTATGTTGTTGAGAATTCAACAATTTGTTTAAAAAGTCATCATTATTTGTTTAAAAATTAAATTGATTGGTTAAAAATTCGCCTTTTTGACTTAAAAAATTTTAGGTGAATTTGACTTTTTTATTTAAAATAAAATCTTTCTTGATTGAAATATAAACTATTGCATTTTTCGTTAAAAATTCGTTTTTTTGTTGTTGTAAATTAACCTACTTGTTGTAGGAAATTAAATTTTTTAGTTGAAAATACAACTGTTTGTTTAAGAATTGAACTATTTCGGTTTTAAATTAATATTGTTATCAGAATGAAGTTTTTTTGTTGAAGTTTCATCTTCCTGGTGGAATTTTTCACTATTTTTTAAAAATATTTTCTTTTTGAATCGTCTTTTTGAGTTTAAAATTCAACTAGTTGGTTGAAAATGTATATTTTATGGTGAAAAATTCGATAGGTTTGTAAATAATTTGTCTTTGGTTAAGGATTAAAATATTTTGGTTATAAATTCATTTTGATATTCAATATGATTTTTGTAGATAATTCGTCATTGAAAATTGATCTCATGTGGTAAAAATGTCATTTTTGGGGCAAAAAATGCAACTGTTTGGTTAAAATTTCCACTATTTTGGTAAAATATGTCACTAATTGGTTGAAAATAGAATTATTTATTTGAAAATTTAAATTTTTGGTAGAAAATAAACTTTTTTGTTGAAAGTTAATATTTTTTGTTGGAAAATCCGTCTTTTTGTTTAGAAGATTAACCTCTTTTAGTAAATATGTAATCTGTTTTGGTAAAAAATGCAACTGTTTGGCTGAAAACTCATCTTTATTTTTGAAAGCTTAACAATTTTTGTAGAATATTCAAAAATTTAGTTTTGAATTTTTTTAATCCTTTTTGGTTGAGGAATTAACTAGTAAAAATTCAAATATTTTGTTAATAATTTAATAATTTTCTTTTAAATTCATCTGTTTCGTTAAAGTCATCATTCATCATCACCCAATTTCCTTGATTTCGAAGGCATTTTGGGCTGAGATTCTTGTGAATTTTTATCATTAAGGGTGTTCTTTTCTACAGGAAATTTTTCTTATCTACGATTTTTAAAATTTTTTATATATGTTCTGGGAATCCAAAGACTCATTTTTACAATTTTTTGTCTTCAAGAGTCGTCCTTATCTATATTAAACAAAAAAAATTATATGTTTTTCCGGAAGCCCAAAAACACATTTTCGGTATAAAAAAATTTATTTGGACAGGCTTAGCGCAGGATTTGAACCCGCAGCTCAAGTGGTTCATATCCGTGCTAAGTTTCGAGAATGTTCTTGATGACGTTGCAAAATGAAATTGCGAAATATAAATTTGTGATGTCATCAATTACATTCTAGTAACTCAGCATATATATGAACTACTTGAGCTGCAGAGCAGATTGACAGGGGGAGTTCTAGATCAAAATTCTTACTTTACCGACTTTGAGACCATTCTGCAGCTCAAGTGTTTTATATCCGTCTTAAGTTTCTACAATGTCCTTGATAAAGTTTAAAAAATGCATATTTCGCAATGCCATTTGGTAAAGTCATAAAGAACATTCTAGGAACTTAGCACGGATATGAACCTTTTGAGTTTTAGAATGTTCTCGAAGTCGGTAAAGTACGCATTTTTATCTAAAACTCCCCCTGCCTATTTACACTGCAGCTCAAGTGGTTCATATCCGTGCTAAGCTTCGAGAATGTTCTTGATGACGTTGCAAAATGAAATTGCGAAATATACATTTGTGATGTCATCAATTACATTCTAGTAACTCAGCATATATATGAACCACTTGAGCTGCAGAGCAGATTGGCAGGGGGAGTTCTAGATCAAAATTCTTACTTTACCGACTTTGAGACCATTCTACAGTTCAAGTGTTTTATATCCGTCCTAAGTTTCTACAATGTCCTTGATAAAGTTTAAAAAATTTATATTTCGCAATGCCATTTGGTAAGAATAATCCAGAAACTTAGCACGGATATGAACCATTTGAGCTGTAGAATGTTCTCGAAGTCGGTAAGATAGGCATTTTTATCTAGAACTCCCCCTGCCTACTTACCCTGCAGCTCAAATGGTTCCTATCCATGCTAAGTTTCTAGAAACTTCTCTTAGTCGGTAAGGTAGGAATTATGCTCTGCAAGTCCCCCTAACTATTTCCATATAAAAAATTAAAATTTTCTCTTGTTAACAAGACACCATTTATTTTAAAGGGAACGACTAGTGGAATATGCGTATAAAATGTACCTCAGCCAACAAACTTACTACAGAGTGTCAGCTTTGGATACTCGTTTGGGAGGTGCGGAACAAAGACTGACGGATGACCTTTCGGAATTGGCGGGATCCGTTGCACATCTGTACTCTAGTTTAACCAAACCGTTGTTAGACTGTGCTCTCGTGGGAATCGCGCTCCTATCTTTCTCGGCGCGACTGGGAGCCAGAACAGTACCAGGTAACAAAAACAAAAACAGTTTGGAATTTTCAACACCGGGAAAAGCCAGACATTTTTCTGAGACTGGTTTTTTCCAGGAGCGACACTAATACGTGAAAACTAACAAATGTTATTTATAAAAATTTGTAATCGAGAGACAATATCGTCACATTTTGCAACTGGTTAATCCGTTCCAGAACACGTAAAAAAAGTTTCCAGAAGACATCCCTCCTTGAAAGTTAATTCTTTTTAATTGAAAAGTCTACCATCATATTTTTCGTAGAGAATTCATCTGTTTGGTTAAATAATTCTATTATTTTTCCGAGAATTTAATTATTTTATTGAACATTCAACTATCTGGTTGAAAATGCAACGGTTTTTGTTTTAGGTTTTTTTTTATTTCGATCATTTGGCTGTAAATTTGTTTTCCTTCTTTATTCATAATGTGTCCCCTAAGGGTTTACATGACTTCCATTCCTTACATTTTTTCCGCTTACATATTAAAC
>JAWWLR010000092.1:44057832-44068028 GCA_035041075.1 Acraspis erinacei | reverse complement strand
CTGAGTCTCGCTCGCACGCGGCCAGGATAATATCGTTTCGAGTTTGTGAGAACCCGCACTGTTATCCGCTCCAAGTCTGAAACGTGGGTTTTGCGATATACAGTACATTGTAGCGTACAGTCTCGTATGTATGTACAAAGTCATTTCCGCCAGTAAGCAGCGCGGCGACGATATACCCACCAAAATGAAGACTCGTGCTAGGGCTTACGGCTCACTGTTAATTGCATTATGTTACGTTCCCCTGTCAGGAAGGTGTAAGAGAATAAATTGCCGTCGTCTTAAGCCTTGAGGTCGTCCTGTAATTTGTAATAAATGTAATACACGCGAAAAGTTTAAGGCCGGTTTATTAATTGTGTTGAACACAGTTCATGCGAACTGAATTAATAGAATTACGTGTTTAGTGCAGAATTCATCTCCTGACTAAATTCTGTTTGGTTGAGCATTTAATTATTTTCTTGAAAATTAAATTTTTTTTAAGGTTCAATTCTTTTGTAGAAAAATGGTCTTTTGGGATTGAAAATTCATCTTCGTAAATTGGAAATTTTTGGTTGCAAATCCATATTTCTGGTTTGAAAATGCAACAATTTTGGTAGAATATCTAGGTTGAAAATTCAACAATTTTGTTGAAAAATACATTTTTTAAATTCAAGTACTTTTCAGAAAATTTATATATTTTTATTTAAAATATTCACAGATTAGTAAAAATTCAAATATTTGATTGAGAATTTACTGTATTTCAAAAAAAAAGTTATTTTCGGGTTTCAAATTTGTTTTGTAATATGTTCATTTTTCATGTATTTTGTTGAAAACTTTTACTTTTTTTATAGAAAATTGATCTTTTTAATTGAAACTTCAACTATTTGATTGAAAATTCATGCACTTTGTTCAATATTCAGTATATGTCGGCTTAAAATCTTAGGAATGTAAAGCGTCTCAAATTGAATTGCTATATATGATACCTACATTCATTTCACATAAAAAATTTTATTCCCCTATTTTCTTGAAAAAATCACCCCGTTTCCCCTGTTTTGAGAGCATTTCGACTGCAAAGTCTGTCAATAGATAAATTGTGATTATGACATGACATTAACTGAACCCATAGTCTCGTTTAGTCAGCATGATCCAACAAGCACTTTGTGCCTAAACACATATAATTGGTACATTTTATGGAATTGCCAAATCAGCCAATCTCAATTGGCGAGACTAATATCTTGATTGCGTGAATTAGTTCCTTGATCAGGTCCAAATCTTATGTTAGGCAAGACTTGTTCTTTCAGCACGATTCTAAATGCTTTCGAGTTGGTAAGGCCGCCATCATTACATACTTCGTTGCTTTATAAAAATCGAGTTTCTATAGATTCACTCACAAAGTCATCGTTCCGAAAACTTTTGAGCAGACTGGGTCAATGGTGTAACTTTTTTTGATCCAGAACTCTTTTGCCACAGGGGGAAAAAAGGTTTATGTAACAATTAGCGGGATCAAAGGAAGCTGTTGACACAACGAAATCCGCCAATGACAAAGTCCTTTTGTGACTCCGAATTGACTCGTATTTATACCAAATTACTCGTTCCGGGCGAACGATTCTGAGTTGGAAACAAGGATGAATTGAGCTTTTGTTAACTTCAATTGGTTATACAAGAGTTACTTTCATTTCATGAAAAATATAATTTCGGTTTCCTGATAATTTTCGGATAAAAGATGAAAAAATGGCCTAATTCTGATCGATTAAATCTTTGTAACTATATAATATTTTTCATTTGGTTATTGATATATTTGATATCCCTGTTTGTATGTATTTATACACGATGTGCACTTAAGCTATTTGCGTGGTTGAAATGAAATTGGTTTTTGTCGCCATTTCTTGATGACTCGTTCAAATGAGTTTATAGGAGCGCGAAGGCGTACGGAAATGAGTTTGTAATGTTAGCAAATAACGGGATTTTCTACTATATCTTCTTGTAATCGAAGACGCACCTTACGAAAGGTCTGCACAATTTATTCCAAAGACTTGTCTTCTCCAGGGGCGAATCGTCTGTATAAATTACTAGTCAGTCTGGTCTATCGATGTCTATGCTACCAGCCAAGAACCCCATGGGCAGGATTATGCTAGCTTTCCTGTCGTCCTTTATTATTCTGACGTCTCTCTATCCATACGTTCTGTTCAACAGAAAGTATATTCCAACTTTGATTCAAATTATTCACTTTATTTACACAATTCAATCATAATTTATTAAATATCTAGGTTTCAATATTTAATGTCCATTCATTATTCACTAGGGTAGGTCGAAAATAAAATATACTGAAATTCAAAATCGTCACAGCACCAAAAGTGTAGTTAATTTGAAATTGATATGGACATGCAGCTTGGCTGCTTGCGCTCGAAAGTAATGTTAGAAATTTTATTGTTTGTAGAGCTTTTTGCAAATTTCTTTTAATTTTCTTGAGTTTTAATTTTTGTTTACATTCCCCGAGGTTAAAAAAGTCTTCCCAATTTTTCATCTTTCATCTTCTACTATGTAATTCGCCCTGTTTTCGCATAGTTTCGTTCAATAGATCAGTTTTAAGATATTTGACAAATTTAAGCTTATTTGTGTTCTTCATATGAACTTAGTGGGTGTTAAACAAATTTAAACTTTAGTCTTGTATAAATTTAAAGTGGAGTCAATGTTTTGAAATGTTACTTCTGAATTCATCTTCAATTCAAATGAATGCATAAATCAATTGCAAGAAATTCAAGTTAACTGAAGTTAACTCCACCTGATTCAAATTAAGTAATGACGAATTCAACTAATTAAAAGTGAATTCAAGTGAATTTAAGGTGGCCTTCTGACTCAAACTAAAATCTGAATCATACAAGTACACCTGAATTCATTAGGAGTTAACAAACCCTCCGGTGATTAGTGATTAATGGCGTCTAGTATGATTGAAAACCTGAATTACTATCTTAACTCTTTTCGTTAACTTTATGAGATTTAAATTTAAATATACACCCTAAATGCTCTTAAGTGAATCACGATTATGATCTCGTTAATCATAGAGACAAAATTTGGTATATATCATTATTCTTTGACAAGGAACATCGCCTCGATAAGGACATTGACTCGAGATGGAGGCGATCTTGATCGTAAATAATTATGTCAGAGACTGTACACGACCGAACGGTTAACCTTGAAGTTGGAGCCGACCATTGCTTTCCACAGGGAACGTGGCTTCTGTCGTTCGCCTTATAGTCTTGTACGCTACTCTTATGGAGAACATGGAGCTTGTGAAGGTGTGTCTAATATAGGAAAGGGGAACATGAAATATACATATATGCTGAAAGTAAAAAAAAACTGCAATATTCACCTAATAAGAAGAGCTTCCGCACATTCACTTAAGTTACTGTTAGGCACTTTTTTAAGCCACTTTTTAGTATTTTTTAAAAAGGGAAAATACCACTTTAGTCACTTTAATCCATTTCATTTTAGATTTTATCTACAAAAAAAGAAAATTTAATTAATCTATGTATAAAATCTGCAGTAATTTATGGTACAAAAATGCTATTCAGTATGAGACTTCACACTCGCATTTACAAAAGTTTCTTTGGTAATTGCGTGCCAAAACCAAACAGGATACGTTATGGGTTTTAAAATGTTTGCACAATCTGAAGCATGCATTTTTTGGTTGGTAGAAAAACACATTTTCAACTTTTTTTTGGACAATTTCGTGCCAAACCCTAAATTGATTTTGGCGGTTTTTCTAGAGAAAGGTACACTTAAGAGTGTAGTCAGGGTTCATGATGACAGTTTTACATATTTTAAATATTTTATATCTTTTAGCCATATTTTGTTCAAATGTAGATTATCATATTGCAGTGTAACTCATGCCATACAAATTCTTACATTTAAATTTAGCAGCGGTTCTTATATTTAACCCATATGGCATATAAAAATCCAGATACATATTCCAATATAGACAGCAGACTAGATTCATAGAGGATTATTTGCCAGGCTTTCAGCAAGGCAGTGCCGAGATGAACTACAGGTTAAACTTTAAAGCTACCCCGCCATATTAATATTGACACTAGAATTCTAGATTCAAGACTCTAGACTCTAGAGTCTAGAATCTTGACTCTAGAGTGTCTAGACTGTATTCAATATACTATAGAGTTATATTTCAGCAAACTGTAGACTAGACTAGACTCGACTCACTAGACGTACTGGAGTGTGAACAGCTGTTCGATATACTGCCTTTCCACTTACCAGCATGTTTTTCATTCGCGAGAAAATGCATGCTCGTTCTATTTCACGCTATCCCACCGGGATGGGGCTTGTTTGATTTACTATCATGTCTTTTTAGATTTTATTGTATGTTTTTTTACTCGCACCGAAATTACATGGGCGTTGTCTCATGCGAGAAATGTCTATTGTTGTGAAGTTCTCACATAAGTTGATTTGTTTAAATATGACAAATATATTAAAGAAGTTATGCGTTGTTATTCAGGCCTCCAACTCACGGCACTATTGACACTTGTTGACACTTGTTGACACGTTTTTTAACGATGCAACTATTTTGCTACTATTTTGAAAAAAATGACACTGGCTCTAATGAGCTGGAAAGGAAGCAGTTGGAAATATAATTTTGTTTCGTGAGTTTTTTCGTTTCGATCTTTAAAAAAATGTTTAAAATAGTGACTGTTACATTTCTTGTAAACACTATTTGTGTACCAAAGTCAGAACACAAAAAAGCCTTAAGCTTACCTCAATTTACCAAAATATATCTATTTTTCTTTTAAATATTGTTTAAAAGATGTTCTGAAATTAACAATTTTCAGAAATACCTGATTTTTGGATTATTACTTCTGCATGGAAAGGAAATGTAATAATCTGAATATATTAGAATCAACCACAAATAGTCTATAACCAATACAGTCAGAATCAACCACAAAATAAGGCTACTATTTTCTCAAATTGCTCGCTAATACAACTATTTTTTACTTTGCCTATATTGATTCAAATATTATATCCGCTATCTAAAAAATTGAAAATTTCAAGAGATTGAAAATATTTTAACAGACTTCAAGGGGATTTTAAAAGATTTTTACTGATTTTAAGGATTTGAGACGATTTCATGAGGTTTCAAATCTTTTAGCTTTTAGACCTATACCGTATTTTGCAAGATTTCAAAAAATTTCAAGGGATTTTAAAGGGGTATCAAAGATGTCAAAGATTTTGAAAGATTTTAAGGGAATTTAGAAGAACTTATATAAAGAACTTTAGGAAATAAATGTAATGGAATGGAATTTTAAGGAACTGCTTTTAGGGAGATTTCCGTGAATATCATGGGATTGCATGAGCTCTCAAAGGATTTCAAAGATTTAAAAATTTCAAGGTGAATTTTAGAAGATATAAAATGTTGGAAGATGTACATGTTTTTACAATATTTAAGTGATTTTAGACATTTCAAAGAATGTTAAACGTCCCAGTAATCGTGATGCCGATTTTCTTGCTTTTTATTTAATTTGAATAAATTTAATTTCTATTTGTTGTTATAAAAGGCTAAAAATAAGCGAGTTTCATAATAAATGTTACTTTTAACATATTTTTGTAACAATATATACAAACTATAATCAAGTTTCACGATTACTGGGACCATCACGATTACTGGGACACTTACCTTAGTGTATTTTTCAAGAAATTTCAACGAATTTTAAGGAATCTCAAAGTTTTCAGGATGTTTTAAAAATGTTTAAACAAATTTCGGAAAATATAAAAAATGTATGGACTTTCAAGGAGCTATGTCAGATATTATTATATTATACGGGATTTCAGAGAATTTAAATAATTTAATTATTTTTTAAAGGTATTACAGCACAGTAAATTCCTGAGATATTATTTATCTGAAGTTGGATAAAAACGCTGCAAACAATTCAAAATTACAATTATACGACGGCAGATAATTTTTAAAACGACGCGGATAAAAATTATACCTCGTTGAATAATTGAAGTTGTCAATTGTTTACAGCATTTTTATCCAACTTCAGATAAATAATATCTCGGATATTTACTGTGAGATCTATGGATTTGAGGGATATCAGGGATTTCACCAGATTTAAGGTCTTTATTGTATTTTTTAAAGAATTATAAGATTTCAATGGATTTCAATGATTTTTAAGGAATCTAAAAATATTGACAAGTTTTCCAGGAACTTCGGACTACCTCAATACATGCCTGTGGTATTTGAAACGATTCTGAAGGATTTCACACGAGTTTATGGGAAATGTACATTGTACGTATACCAGTTTTCAAACATTGTTTATTCCTTTATTTTATATTTAATAAATATTATGGACATATTTTGTAATTATTTTTCAAAATGTATGCTACTATCTACACTGTTTGGAATTTCTCGAATGAGTCTGAGGCCCAGTTATTCGAAACTATTTCAGTTTCAAATATATTAAATTTACTCCCACATTTATTCTAAAAATTTGTTTCTCAAATTCAAAGTGCGTTTCTTTCGCGGTTTATTGTTAGAAAATCACAAAGTCAATTTTATTGAAGAAGGGAAATGACTACTTACATAATAGGTATGTAAACCCAGCTCGTAAGAATAAAAACTCTTATTATAGCGCGTAAACCTCTTTAGGGCGTATTCAATCTTTACGATATTTTAGATTATCGTTTTGTACAAGTTATATATTTATTGAGTTCGTTTATTGCAAGTTCCTGCTTCGTGCTATACCGGGGCAAGACCGACAACCGGGGCACAAGCGATTTTGCGAAAAAAATAAATTGCTATTCTTTAATCATTTTAATATTTGCTGACAGGAACATAACATTTGAAATAAGAATTGATATACATGCAATATGGAAATTTAATCTTTTGATAGATAAAACACTATTTCATCGAGTAAGTTTAAAAATTTAACTTAATCCAAGTCAAAAATATATCAAAGTTAAAAATTAGCTGATGCTTCACCATCGGGGTAAAGAGAAACAAATAAAAATAGAAAATAGTTAATCTAATTAAAAGACCTTTTATTTCTTGCTGCATGTCCTGAAAAGTAACTGTTTCAAAGAATAATTTACCAAAGAATCAACACGGAGAAAAATGGATTTTGAAATATATATGTTCAAAGGGTAAGATTGTCCCACCTAATATGCAGATATTTATGCCAAATATTTACTATCTTTTTGATATTTTAGGCGTTCAAATATTTTTATGTTAAACTGAAACACATTCAGAGGTTGAAATCGTCCGAGCGCATGCGCATCACACATAGGACTTTCACGACTATATTTGACGGCTATATATTTTCGATATTATAATTATGAAATATCACCATTTTTGAACATTTACAAAGAATCAAAATTAGCTGGCTTTAATTAAAATGTATAACGACTTTTGTCTGTCTGCACTCAACACGAGGGCAAGTTTCAGCTGAGGTTTGACTCGAACACGATTGAAAAAATGTTTATAAATTTAAAATAAAATTTGAGTTTAAGTAACCTAAAATGGATAGAATTTTAAATGCAGATTACAGATCATTCGTTCCCCGCTTACTTACCCACTTTTTATTTTTTATTTTAAATTAAAAATATTAAACATAAACTTAAATTGACTGAATGTATCACCTGACCGACTTTCATACCCTTTATCTGTTTTTCGTTGATGTACGAACATTAAAGTTTATTTTTAATTTACAAATAAGTTATTCATTCATTTCTGAAATGTACATAAATAATTAAACTCCTCAAATATTTACAGATTTTATTTTAAATATCGATACATGTAATATCTCGGATATTACAGTTGAACATTTTGGGTGTTAGTAAGTAACATCTCACTTTTTAATATACAGATGTTGACTTTGAAAATCTAGATTGCTGTCCTATAGTTAAACATAAAATATGTTAATCCTGAACATCTAGATTTTACGTTTTAACATCAATTTTTATCCGTGTAAATATAAAATTTTTACATCCTGATGTAAATTTTTTTCCACGTCTTATTAACTTTGTATTGAGCTATACGAAAAAAGATTTCGCACTGTACGTCTGAAGTATCATGTTCAGATTCTGTAATCTAAAATATTTGTCCTGAAGTGAATCTCTGGAATTTCGTTTCTCACCATTCAAATTAGAACATTATGGCCAGCCACGCGTCGCGGTCGCCTGGCGGGAAAATTTAAGTCACCCGACGCCATAAATCACGTAGCCTCGTGGTTTCGCCCGTTCAGTTGAACCGGGGCGACCAGAGCTGCTAAAATATCTTCTCCTGCACTTAGGACGTTAGGTTGTGTCGACCCTCCCAATGGTCTGCCTATCTATATAAGTATGCAGTAGATAGTTATATACTATTCTCGAACGTGCTTCATCGCGAAGGTCGATTCTTAATGGTTCCACAGTTCATTAGAAACCAAGCAGTTTTTGTGTGACAGTGTCGACCCCGAGTCGCAGAAAGTAACATCGAAATTATGCGATTGCACGCCCAAGAAGAAGGTGCGCTTAGGCATTAGGCAAGTGACTATTCACCTGTAGGACAGATAATTGTCCCTTAACATTTAATGTATTTAGAGGGACACGTTTGGGTCTTTCCTCATCGTGGGATTTTTCGCTTTTTGCAATTTCGTAGAAGTTGCATTCAGTTTAGGAATGTTCAATTGTGGTGCGTATAACTATAACAGACTTCAGAGTCTTTTCCCATCTTATTCTCGCTTAAAAAAAAACTTAAGATTGTAAATATTAAAAACTGAAGCACAAGAACAAGATATTTATAATTTTTAATTCTCAAGTTGGAAACTGTAATCAAAATATTTTGTGTTAGATCATAATAAACAAAATATGTGTTAGACTTGAATATAATTGAATATGTCGTATTTTAGACCTTAATCAGTTTCCACACAATGACATTACTTGAATCTGCTTTCTCTACCCGTCATGCTGCGAATCGATTCAAATGAAAAAGAGACTACCGAACTGATTTTATCGTTCAGGCATATGTCCGATACGTGAGTTTGTGTCAGAGTGAAAATTTGAATTAGGTACAGGCGAGAGCTCGCCAAAGTCATTCGAGTTTTTGTGACCTGACTCCAAAACTGCTTTCAAGCTAGGGATCTAGGGATGAAGGGTGAGGACAGGAAAGGCAGGCAGTCGCTAGCAAAGTCGCTTCACGTTTGCACTTCATTGGCCTCGGACATGTTCGTTTGCACGCTTCTCTAGCTCTACTAAAGTCTCGGTCCCCCTGCAGAGAACAAACTCGTTTGTTTTTGGAATTCAGGATAAGGAGCCCCAGAAACGAAAAACGCTCTCAAGCAGATAAAACAGTAAATGCACTTCAACAAATAAAAAGTGTCAGAATATTCATTATTTTAAAGTTATTGTATGTTTTATACATAGATATATGTATAAAACTTACAATAGCTATCAAATGAAACGAAATTATAATGAAAGTGTGAACTAAATTAATAGAACCTAATAAGAAAATCTAACTATTTTTGGTTCACAATTCATGTATTTTGGTTAAAAATTATACTCTTTAGTTAAAAATTCAACTTTTATTTTATAAAAAAAATAATTCTTGTTGATTAAAAATTCATCTATTTGATTTTCGAGTAAAGTTAAATGATTTTTGTTGGAAAATTCGACCCTTTCCCGAGAAAAAATGCTTCGACTTGCATTCGACTTAGTGATAGCTTGAATTCGTCTCCAAGATATCGATATCTGGCTGCGCCTCAAAACTGAGTCGAGAGATAAGATGATATCTTAATTTTATGGTGTTAGCATGGTTAATCCCAAGTCGGGGTAATCTTGTCTCAATATGACCCTTATTCGTCTCAGCAATGATATTAAAATTGATGAATGAAAAATTTGAAATAATGAAATTAGATATTTTTAATTCAGAAATTCAAAATCTGTGTGTCTGAACGAGAATAACCCTGAAAAATTTTCCGCAAAAAATTAAAAATGTAATTTTCTATAAGGATCTGCTAAGTCGTTAGAAATACGTAAAAACAAACAACGTTTTCGGTGTCGTCGTCCAACAAGTATAATACAAATAAAAATCCTTAAATAAATAAATTGATTGAAGTGTTATAGTAATAAACATAGACTCAAGACATAGATATATGTCTTCAAGGCTCACTCAAAAAAATGTCTGGTTAAATTAACCAGAATTCTGGTTAAATATGCCCTGACTATTTTTTCTGGTTAGA
>JAWWLR010000092.1:43946476-43957688 GCA_035041075.1 Acraspis erinacei | reverse complement strand
ATCAATTCTTTGTCAGGGAAAGTAGGAAACATCGCAGTACTTTTTTTGAGTTTCACACGTAATATTGGTGAAAATGATGAATATGATATAATGTGAAGATTCCTGAAAATAAAACCAAGAATCTAACGACCAAATTTGGACATCCACCATAAAATGTTCCCATTGCAATCTGGAAAAAACTTCTTCCCCCTAAAAAAGAAAAGAAAAATTTTTTGTTCCCTATTTTCCTCTTATTTAAAAAATTACTCTTTTTCCCCTATTTTCCAAAAATTTCCCCTTTCTTCTTACTTAGATGCGAACTAAATGATTGGAATCCTATAAGAAAATTATACTATTTTGTTTTAAAGGTAATCCTTTTTAATTTAAAAGTCTAATATTTGGTTAGGAATTTAATTATTTTGTTGAATATTCGTGTTTTTTTTTGTACAGTAACTTGTTAACTGCAAATTTAACTAAATTCTCCATATTTAATTAAAAATTGAAAGATGTAGTTGAAAATGCATCTTAGTATAAAATTAATCTTCTTGGGTGAAAATTCAACTTTTTAAGTTAAAGTTGAATTACTTTGTTGAAATTCAATTTTACTAGTCGAAATATTATGTACTTTGTTGAAAATTTAACTATTTTGTTAAAAATGCATTTGTTTCGTAGAAAATTCTTCTTTTTGAGTTGAAAATTCTATTATTTATGTCGAAAGCTTAACTATTTTGTTGAAAATTAACGTTCGGATAAAAATGCATATTTTCAGGTTGACAATTCATCTCTTCCGGTATATAATTGCTCTTTTTTGGTTAAAAAATGTAACTGTTTAGTTAAACATTAATCTGTTTTGGTTGATGATTCCTTTTTTTTCTAGTTGAAATATCAACTATTACATTTTCCGTTGAATATTCACCTCTGCTTATAAATTTAACTATGTTGGAGAGTATGCGTTTTTTTGGTTAAAAATTACTTTTTTTTAACTGATAAATTTTACTATTTCCATGTTTGGTTATAAATTTATCTTTTTTATTCGATAATTTAATTATTATGTTAAAATTATGTTTTGGATTGAAAATTCGTCATTTTGGATGGAGAATTGAACTGTCTTATAAAAAATTCGTCCCTTGTGCTTAAAAGATCCACTATTTGGTTGTAAATTCAACTGATTGGTTGATGATTAATTTCTTTTTTTTCCTGAAAATTCAACTAATTGATTGAAAATTTAATTATGTTGTTGAATATTCAACTATTTTGTTAAAATGTCATACTTTTTACCGAAAAGTCAACTATTTTGTTGAAAAGTAATCTTCCATTTCAAAATTCATTTGATTTCTAAAACAATCGACTTCAGAGCTTGAAAACTCAACTACTTAGTTGAAATATTATCTCTTGTGGTAGAGAATGAATCTTTTTTTTGTATAACAATTCAACTATTTTTTTGAAAATGCAATATTTTTCGACTTGAAATCCTGAGTGTTGTCAATCGAATTCAATATAATATGGTAAATGATAAAAGTTAGGACATTTGACACCTTCACTCTTAGTTTGAACATAATATTCAGAATCTCAAAGGGGAATTAAGAAAAATACTTTTCGCAACGAATTTGTACCATTTCCGTGTCATCTGCTTGAAGACAAGGGTGAACATCTACTTTGCAGATGTTATTCCTTTGTTCCCCATCAAAGAACACTGGTTACAATGATCCCTGGGCACAAACTTCTTTTTGCTTTACGTCTCACGTTGTCCCACTTAATACAAGCGTAGGGTGACATCGCGGTGGTATATTCAGCATGATTATACGTCGTTGTATCTCGAGAGAAAAAAATTGTGAAGGACGCTTAGCCTTCGGGGGACTCAGTGGTGTATAATACTATACACTGCACATTTTTTAATCTTTTAAGTCGAACCTGTGACGTCTCATTGGTTGAAACAGTCAGAAGTGTGTCACTGATAATCAGTGAAATGTCACTTCATTACTCAATCGAATTCCGTCACTGGTTTATTCAGTGCGGTTCACTGGTTACCCAGTACCAGTAGTCATCTGGTCGTATGCAGTTTACTCTCTCAACAATAAATTACGGGCCTGTCTGCAATATAAATAGCATATGATATAATGCGCCTAAGTTTGGGAAGGGCCGTCATTACAATATTACATCAACGTGTCACGTTGCTCAAAGTCAAACCCAGATAGATATTTAATGCAGACCGGTCCCAAATTTTTCGACACAATAAATTTCGTTTTCACGCGGACCAGACGCGTACCAGACAACTGGAGGTTCATGTCTTGGCCTCGTGGTGCGCCATATCACTGGTTGAGTCTATCATTTGCCGCCACTGGTATATTCAGTAAAGCTGTTGTAGCTGACTCACGCACTGTTTCACGCAGTCAAAATCGGAAAGTCACTGTTTCACCAATGATAATTTTAAAATACTAATTTAATCAGTCACAATTTCAATGGTTCAGTTTAAGTGAGGAAACCCTTCTCTTCGCTAACGCTTCTAATATCACTATGCAAAATTGCAATATTCGCTATACCGCTGACAAGGTGAGTTCTCGAGCATTTGTTCAGTCAAGGAACAAAAGCGGAGAGGAAAATTGCTATGTCGGTATTTAGGTTAGTATTTCCATTGCACCTACAGAAGCCTTAAACTCTTGCATTGCGCCAGCGTAGCACATCGGTTAAGCTCGTTAACCAATGGGAATCGGAAAACACTTTCTAAACCAGACGCGTGCCGACGCGCCTGTCGCTTATCTGTGCCAATAAAGACGCTGCATGCCAATTTTATTCTGTCTCGGCGATATATTCATTCAATCATATTCGATTTCACTATGACCTTTCTCTCCACCTATATTCTCTCCCATACGGATCTGGAATTTTATATATCCGCTTTTGGCTTGCATAAAACATTTTTCAAAGTTGCATGCACTTGGCTCTTCTCTGGTCTGGAAAATTCTTTATTAAATTTCATAGTGACGAAAGAAAAAAAAGCAAGTTTTTATTAAAACAACACTTGGGCAAGTTAAATTAAATTTGTAATATGTAAATCAGGCTGGCCGCAGTGCGCGGAAAAGCTGGTGGAAAGTTAGGTTTTTTGAAAAAAAAATGGCAAAAGTCAGGGAATTTCTTTGAGAAGCACTTTAAGTAACTGTCAAGAATAATCAGGAATCCAGGAGAATTCACAACAATTGAGGGATTTCGTAGGATTTCAAAGATTTTCAAATAATTCAAGGCTTTTCCAAAGTTTTTAAGATTATTGGATATTTTAAAAGACCCCGTGGAATTTTCAATTGAGTTAATTAATTTGAAGTGATTCCAAAGGATTTTAAAGAATTCAAAATATTACAAAAGATTACAAATATTTTAGGGTGTTTTCTGAAATTCCAAGGAATTCAAGACCTGTATACGAAATTTCAAAAGATTTAAAAGCATTCTCAAGGTTTTAGAATATTTAAAAAGATTCCAATGAATTTTCAATTGATTTCAATAACTTGAAGTGATTCCAAGGAATTTGAAAGATGTTTGGATATATTTTAAATTCGAACGAATTTTCAAGAGCTTTAAAAAGTTCGAAGGGCTTTCAGAAGATTTGACATATTTTAGCGTTTTTTTTTATTTGTAATTCCAAGGAATTCAAGAGTTTCAAAAAGTTTCAAGGCATTTTAACAGATTTTAAAGCTTTGGAATATTTTAGGGTATTTTAAAAGATTCCAAGGAATATTCTATTGATTTCAGTAATCTATTGGCATTTCAAGTTATTTGAATTATTGTATGTTAATTTTAAAAGATTACACAATTTGCAAGGGCTTTCCAAGTATTTGAAAATGTCTAAGGATTTGAAGAAATTTTGAAATATTATTTACAATTCGTTCGAATTAATTTAGAACTTGCGCTGATTTCTTATTTTTTCATCTTTAATTATGTGAAATTCTTTTGATTTCTTTGGATTTATCTTCAATGTTATGAATTCACTTGGACCCTTCTGAATTTATTCCATTTTTCTCAATTCAATGGATTACATTTTTTAATTCATCTTTTTGTTTAATTCCTGCATTTAATAATTGTTTTTGTATATTATAATTGTTTTCAATTCACTTGATTTTTTCTAATTCACTTTGAATTTTTATGAATTTCATTAAATTATTCTCATTTCCTGTACATTACTCTCATTTGAGTAAAATCAATATACTTCTTTGGACTTTTTGAATTTTTTCCAATTCATTTTAATTCTTTTGAATTTATCTTAAATTATTTTTAAGTCTTATGAGCAATTCACTTTGACTATCTTATAAATTTCATGGCATTCTTTGAAACTTGGCCACGCTTGGACATTTTTTAGGAAACCCGTGAAGATTTATTAAGTTCTATCAGCTTCAATTAAAAGTAGGAAATCGAAGACTATATGTGGTATAAATTTGACCTTTTTGTCACAAGTTTCCTGGCTTTTTATGTTTCTCGGTCCTTTTATGAAAGAATAATCAATCATGTTACAAAGTCAGCAGTTGTTTTTAATAGTACTCGCGCTAGTCGTACCGACAGTTTCAGGCGCTAGTGTAAAACTCAAATAACTTGAATTTTTCTAATTAAAATCTCTTTTCTGTTTTAGGTAAGTGTCTACATTCTAATCTTTTGCAGAGTGAGTGAGTAAATTCGAATATTTTAAAAGTTTCAACTTAACTGTCTTAATTTTAAACAAGTTTAAAAAATAACTGAGCGTGAGAAGCAGTGCAAGTAATTGGCGAAGTGGAGTAACAGTCAGCAGGGTAACTGTGTATGGGGAAAACTTACCATGGTAACTCCAAGATTTATCTAGCCTCTAGTGGAGTCAGCCGGAAAAATCTTTGAATCGTCATGCTGAGTTTACACCACAGTTACCCTGCTGGCTGTTACCCCACTTCCCACATTATCAGCTACGCTGCTTACTCCTAGTTTTTATGTGTTAAAATTAATGTTACGCAAAAGCAATATAAGAACATTTTGAGAAAGAATAGAGATAGGGGCACGTAAATAAAAAGGTAACGTTTACTTTACATATCAGGAAGAAATTACTTTTTACTGATAGGGCTGTTATATTGGAAACGATAACGACTTAGCTTTGAGAATGCACCGATGAATGGAATTTTTATGCAGAAAGCTACTTACAACCGATTTTTGCGACTCACAAAGAAAGTTATAATTTTGACTCTTTCTGCTCAAAACCTAGCTTTCCATCGTCTGATTAAATAATATTTATAGTCGACGGCCCTTCAATCACCATTATTTATAGGGTATCAAGTATCGAATTCATTCAACGAAGTCTATTGAATCGACCTGGGTGAAAGTAATGCCGAGACAGGCACGATTATGTATTATGTTCTGCGATGAAAGGCCTCGTTTTATGTTGCTCGCACGTACATACTTTTGATGGTGTGGGCACAAATGTTGGGTGCTTCTGCGGGTTGTGGTGGGTAAGCTTTAATATACATATTGGGTCGCTAAACAGATGCATGTACTAATTACCATTGATGAGATTTAAAACCGATTTTAATCACGTGCTCAACGGTTATTTTCGCTCGCTTTTGTAGCGCACCGATCAATTGAAATAAATTGAAGCGCGGACTTTGTTAATAGCTTAAATATTGATTGTCCCTAGATCATTGTTATTGAGGCCAACCAAACACATCCCATTATTAATATTTGTTTCACAGAAAAATTCACCGCACGACTGTGGAAAACCAAAATCAAAAATGGGAAATGAGAATAAATTTTGTTTTTGACGGGGAATTCAAATTTCTTAGAAAATTAACTTGTCAAGAGAATTTCCATGTATTTTAACTTTTGAGCGATTTCGTTAGTTTTAATAAAAATTTCTAGAGATCTCGAATGGTCTCAAAGATTTCTAAACATATGAAGTGATTTTAAAGAATTCGAAAGGATGTAAAGGTACTTTCATGGATTTAAAAACTTTTTAAAAGGTTTTGTGGGATTTCCAAACATTTTCACTAATTTCAAATGATTTCATCGGGTTTCAAGAGTTTAAAAAATATGTCTAAGAATTCCAAAGAATTTGGTTAGATTTCTGGGATTTTTTGAATTTTTAGACTTCCGGGAAGTCCAAGAAAGTTAAAAAATATTAAAGTGTAATTTTTTTAAAAATATTTATAATATTTATATTTTTTCAAGGTTTTTAATTTTAATGTCCTCCATTCACCCTACAATAATCTATTAGATTTTTATAATATTTAAACATTTTAAGTTCATAACTATAGCAAGTGCCATTTTTGATCGTAATTATTGGGTCGACAATTTTGGAAATTGTGAAATTTTTTAATTTAGGATATTTTAATCATTTAGATGAGATTTGGATGACATTTTATATTTGGGCATTTGTATTTGAATCTCGAGGAGGAGAACGCGATTTCCCAATAAAGTAAAATAAGGACCACCTACTATCCAGTCGGATCCAATTCAAATGTCACTTGATATCGCATGAAATGATACAATTTTGAATGATTGATTTTTAATTGTTTCGTGCTTGAATTGCTCAATTTGTATAGTTTTCAAGCTTTAAGCTTAAAATTGTTTAATTTTAAAGGATTTAGTTTTAAAATTTTTACTTTTAATTCCCTGCATTTTAAATAATTTATTTTAATTTTAAAAATACATTTTTCAACACTTGAAAAATTGAAAATGAAGAGCGATTGAAGTTGATACACGATTAATAGTGGAAAACTTTTGTATGAAAATTCTAAATCTGTTCAAAGTTTAACAATTTTCAAATTATGATTATTTTTTATCAATATCTTCAAATATCACTTGAACTTATACTTAAATATAATTTTCTTCATCTTTAACATTTCTACGAATTCAACTGAAAATTTTTGAATCTGGAATTAAGACTTAATTGCTTAAAATAAACAAATATTGCTTTGCAATTTTGAACCTTTTCATCAAATACAGAGTAAGAACCGAAAAGTTTCGTCTTGCATGTTAGTGGTCACTATTTTGATTCATGAAGCAGATTTCAAACTTGATTATTTTCGCTTCATCTCTAGAGAGAAGATTTATTTTGTTCATTTTTTGCAGCAGAATAGCGGAAAGTCGTTGGTGTTTCCTCGGTGAAAGAAAAACAATTAACTAAAGAGGTGTATTTTCCACCATGACTGTGTTTCTCGGTTGTAGCTTGGTCAATTTTACTTTGTATCTTATGTGATATTTCCCCTCGAGAAAAATAGGAATACGGAAAGCAAACCCCTGAGCAAAAAGCACCATCGACTTTTGAGTCCCAGATTTTTTTAGCTCAAGAGCTTCAAAGAAAATTGTTCATTTTCCTTATTTTTCCTCACAGACCTAATTTTTCTTTCTCGAGGTTTCTTTTTCCCAACCTTATCCTGGACTAGAGTGTAAGTTGGTGTATTATAAGAATAAGGAGACCTTTGGTTTCATCTCTTTCAGGTTTTTCCGAATCGACTTTCGACTGTAACTATATCATTGAGAAAACGTGACCTCGCTTATGTAAGGGAAAAGAAAAAGTCAGGGAAAAGCGAACTGCAGGCGAAGGCTGAAAATATATCACTGAGAAAATATACAGCGTCTTTCCCGTAGCGACGATGTCTTCGTAGTGGCTTTCCGGAGTCTAGATAAATATTTCATTTGTCTATCTGTCGAATAAAGTTTTATTCGAAAGTCTTCATCTTCAGTGAAGTAAATAGCTCAATTTTTCTTGTTTCCTTCTGTCATTGACTGAAATACTGCCAGAGTAACTGAAGTCCTACTCCCTGTTATTCGAAGTAATTTAGATATGTGTAAATGATGGATTTTAAGATTAGAATTACATCAGAGTTCATTCAAAACCTGTGATAATGTCCCCTATGCCTAAGGTACAAAACTAAGTGCAACACCTAAATTGAAATTACGAATGAAATTCGACTGTGACATTTTATATGTACAATAGGAATGTAATAACAGTATAGTAAAGAATAACTAGAACTGCTGAGTGAAATAACGAGCGCTATATTATAATAACGAGATTGATATAATAAGGATAAAAGTATTTCGATAAAGAAGATGACTCACCATTGAATCTGAGCTGATATACGGGGATATGGATGTGTATTTAGCAGGTTGTAGACAAATCGCACAGCTGTATTTAATGCTTCTGTAGTTCGACATCGAGTTCAACGGTTATGACATCGTACACAAGGCACTAGTAGTCCGAAAGTGGGAATATGATCATAGATTCCCAGGGACTAATTTAAGATTTTTCTATTAATTTTAAAGGGATATATTGTTCTATAAATTGTATTGAATATGTGATGGATATATTCCTGCCAGTTAAGCGAGGGGTTGAAGAAGGCACCCAAATTTTGAGCGAAGTTAGTTTGTTCATTGTGTTGCATGTAGATAGAAGCTCAATCGTTTGATTATAAAAGTTATATTTTGCCAGCTTAAAGGAAAGATCAAGTTCAGTTAATCCGTTTGCTATGTATCATAGAGATTCTTAGATTGGACCTATTCAGCCAGTTGGGGACCATTTGAATGCCGAAGATTTCTACGCATCTTATCGAGTTAATTGCTAGAGTGAACTTTGTGCCTACCCGAAGTTTAGATAAATATTTGATTTGTCTATGTGCCAAATAAATTTTTACTTGAAAGTCTGCATCAGTAGTGAAGTGAATATGTCAATTTTTCTTGTTTTCTTCTGTCGTTGAGTTACTTACTGCCAAAATACGTGAAGTCCTACTCTCTGTTATTCAAAGTGTTTGTAGATGTAGATATGTAAGTAATGGAGTTTTACTCTCGAGCACAGTGGACCATTTGAACGCCGAAGGTTTCTTCGCATCTTATCGAGTTAATTGCCGAAGTGAACTTTGTAATAGCTCTTGTGCCAACTTGAATTTACACAAACTGTTTCAGGCTTTAGTCACGTAGGTACTGCCGAGAACTTTACCAAATTGTTACGTTTCTCCACCTCTCAAACACCCACTTCCTCTTTTTCTTTTCTATCGCCTGCTCTTTTTCCTCGGGTAGTTTAGTGAAAGGTTTTCAAGTCTTTTTAATAGACTTGCGAGAAAAAACTGAAAAACGATGTTCGTTATGGCAAACGAGCCAATTCCTGATGGACCAACGTTTGTGGTATTTCTGTTTAAAAAATAAAAAAAGAATTTAGGAACAATATGAAGCAGGGGAAAATCGTGAAAGCGAAATAGGATTACTCGGGAGTGGAGGACGCGTGTTTCTAGCAAGCTCGGTGTATCTAACCCCCCGGCGAGTAGGTCTTTTATGCAACTGGAAAGGTATTGTACTACGGGGAAAACAAATTATCTCTGAAATCACTGATCCGGGAGTGAACTTGTTTTATGCTCTTGAAATTATTCGAAAAATGAGAAACTCTCTAGATTGGAAGAGAAAGATAAACATTTCTGGAAATAAGAATCGTTTTCCATAAACAGTGTTACGGGGTGAGACATGTTTTTATATTTTGCCTAATAAATTGCACGAAAGAATTACAATTAGATTTTAATGCATTAAATCTATCATCTCTGAACCTTCTCTGTGCATATCAAGAAGTTAAAGATGTTAGCTATAAGTAACTAGTTATTTCAATCTAGAGTGTGTTTGTCTTTACTCCTCAGGGTGGGGTTAACACATCCAGTTTCCATTAATGTGTTGCTTTACATTGAGGAAATTATGCCCGTTTGAACTTCAAAAATGGCATTTTTGAACTTCTCAACAGCGATTATTTAAAGAAGCGGGACGATCCGACATTCGGTATATAATTTCTCGGCATGCTCGACTTTCGCCTAAAAATTTAGAACTTTTTATAAACATCGTTCTATAGCAAAAAGCAAACATCTCATCTGCGGGCAAAATCTAAGTTAATTTTGTTAGGGGATAAGACTACTCTAGTAGCGAGAAAAAAGCCTGACTTTGACGATTTATTCTGGGAGTATGAAAAAAGTATTACGATGTCTTTTTAGATGGTTTGTTTAACACATACAAAAGTATTTAAAAAACTTAATTTTAATTTTGATACAAAATGGCCACGACAAAGCTCGCCATGAAAATCGTATTTTTTCAAAAGACCTTCACGAAGAACGGTTTTCTCGTAAAGTACAAGACCTGGAACGAAAAACCAAAAAAATTTATAATCTATATACTGTTGGCTATAAAACTACTTAGGTTTAAAAAAAATCAAATTTCGTAGAATTATTGCACTTTTGACGAAATTAATCGATTTTTTGTCAAAAAATAAGCAGTAAATTGTTTATATAAAAAAATTTTACAGTAAATCAAAAAGCGGCTATGAACTTCCATAGACAAGGTCATTGTGAAGTTACTGTCAAACTTTAAAATCGTATCATGCAACGGTGTTCAAGTAATAGGTCAGTTTGAAAGAAGTTGTTTAGAGAAAAACGCGTTTAAGGTTTTATAGGCACTTAGAAAAAAAAATTATCTCTAATCTGCGATACCTGTACCTTATATAGGCCCTTATATAGGCATATTGTTTTTATGATCCAAAAGTATTTTTTACGCTAAAAAAATGATTTTTCCAAAAGCCTATAGTGGTGTTATCCCTTAAGTCGATATACTAAATGGTTGTTGATCTGTGTACCAAAAAAAATTATAAGTAAAGTTTTGCAAGTGTTTTTTAATCGACTTAACCGAAGTAAAGAAAAAGTCAAACTTTTATCAATAATATTTTTTTCAAAATTTCCTAACGTAACTGATCCAAATGATCTCTAAAAGATGAATTAAATGAGTGGATAAAATGAATGACAAACTTTACGTGGAACAAGTCGTAAACAATAGTTTACCCCCATCCACCATGTTGTGTAGTTTTTTCAAATATTTTAAACCATGTTTTTAAATACAATGTAATTACTTACCACCCGGGATCACCTGCTTTTCCCAATAATTAGAAGTTATTCAAATGACCATGAAAAACTTAATTTTTTCAATTTTCCTCTAACTGTTAGAAAAACATCAAATTTGGCGTCATCTTCCTTTTGGCATTAGACATCTTTTTAGTATTGATAGACATGTTTAAGTGTTTAGTTCCAACAAGTGTAAAAATTCATCTCCGGCAAAATATGTACAACGAAGAGCGGAAGAGCGACCAACCGAAGAGCTCTTCCGGCATATTTGGTCGGAGATGAATTTTTACACATGATGGAATTAACCTTGAATTCTTTAGAATTCCAACGAATTCAAGCGCGCGTTTGGTCACACTCGTCGCTCTTTGTTTGTA
>JAWWLR010000092.1:43855248-43873813 GCA_035041075.1 Acraspis erinacei | reverse complement strand
CATCGCTATTCCCTAACACTGGCATTTTAATTTCCACCCAGAGCTGCGCCATATTATTTTCACCGTTCACATACACACAGTGTTTCTGGACTTTATTTAACCCGCGCCAGTGAGTCACAGCATGTTTTCGCCACCGTGCGTTGCTTTGACGTAGCCACAAACTTTTAAGCACAGCTGACTCCTTTTCCGAGCTGGATTACGCGTAAATCGCGCGATTCGACTCGACAAGTGAGAGAACTACATCCACTGACCCAAAATCCTTTTTGCATTATTCACCCAACAAAACTTCCCATCGTCAGAAATGAATAAAAGATCATTTCGAAAGCGCAAAAGAAAAATACATCACACGTTTTTTTCATATGATAACGGCTTCACACTCTTTCCCTTTTTTCCCTCTTTTTAAATAATTCCTCTTTTTTCCCCTGTTTTCAAGAAATTTGCTCTGTTTTTGTGGCTCAAATGGAGAGAGTCCAATAAGAGAATCCATCAACTGTTTTTGTTTGAAGCTTCATTATTTTTTCTTAAAAAGTTTACTATTATATTTTTGGTTAAGAGTTTACCGCAACTATTTTGATGTACATTAATGTTTTTGGGCAGAAACATCGTCCTTTTTTATTGAAAATCCAAGTATTTGGTTGAAAATCTATCAGTTTTTAGTAGGAGTTTAATCTTTTTTTAAATTCTATTCGGTTTAGAATATTTCTTTTATTTAATCTTCCTCGGTTGAAAATTAGGTTAATTGTTGAAAAATCAAGAATTTTTGTAGGCGAAAACTCAACTATTTTGTTATGCATTTATATTTTTGAATAGAAAAGTCTTTTTTTAACTCAGCTTTCTTGGTTTAAAATTAATTTTGTTTTGTGGAAAATGAAATTAGTCGATTGAAAATGCATGTATTTTCGTAGAGGTGTTCGTCTTTTTAGGTTGAATTTAAACGCTTTTTATTTGAAATACGAATATTTTTATTTATAAATACATACTATTGCATTTTTGTTAAGAATTCATCTGTTTGTTCAAAACTATTTTTTTAAATTTGTTTCTCTTTTGGTGAAAATTAATGGTCTTACTTGAAAATTTAATCATTCTATTTTGGGTTGAAAATTGATATTTTTTATTTGAAATTACGTTTTTTTTGGTTAGAAATTATCATTTATAATTTTTGTTCAAATTTCAACTATTTTAGCGAATATTAGTTTTTTGGTTACAAAAAAATAATTTTAACCAAAAAATTAACCATTCCATTGTTGGTTGAAAATTGATCGTTTGTAGTTAAAAAATCATCTAATTGGTTGAAAATTCACATTTTTTGTTGAAATATCAACTGTCACATTTTACGATGATAGTTCATATTTTTTGTTAAAAAATTTAACTATTTTGGTAAAAGTTCTTTTTTCTTTGATTGAAAATTAATTGTTTCGTAATTGTTGTGTTTGATTATTTAGCTGAAAGTGGAACTACTTTGCTAAAAATTCATTTTATTTATTAAAAATTCTGCATTTCCTTTACAAATTAATCTCTTTAAGTGAAAAATAACCCATTTTTTGATAATTCGTCTGAAAATTATTTTTGGAACTGAAAATCTTAAAATTCCACTTTTGGTTGAAAATTGATATTTTTTAGTTGAAAATGTAACTATTAGGTTAAAAGTTCTTGTATTTTGTTAAAAAGTCGCCTTTCTTTAGTCTAAATGAATTTTCTTGGTTGAGAATTCAACTATATACTTTATTAAAAGTTAAACTACTTTATTAAACATTAATTTTTTCGTAAAAAATCACCCTATTTCCTCTTTTTTGAGAGAATTTTGGGTTATTAAGTCTGTTGATTATGACTCTTTAGTTTTGAATTAGGAAAATATAAGTGCTTGTAAGTTAAATTGTACTATTTGCTGTAGCAAAAATTCAGTCTCTGGCACTTAATAAGAAAATACTGATTCAATTAATAATTATTATTACACACATGCGCTCTATTATTATCCTACACAAATTAATGTAATGCACAATATATTTAATTTATTTATATTTTTTTATGACAAGGGTAGCTTCATTATTTTCTGATTAGTGATAACATGAGAAGCCAATAGACACAAAAAACACAAGGTTCATCACAATTTTCAAGACAAGTAAGACTCTTACAATTTATTTTCCTGTTTTAATTAATGAAATTAAAGAAATAACTGGTTTATCAGTTTAAATCATCTGTACTGATATAAATAAGGACGTATGAGTTGTAGATCAATCTGGAATTCCCGTGTTGCTTATTTAAGCAACAAGTTCGTTCCGCGACACCGCTGCGGCACAGGTCGCTGATCAATCTCACTAGCAATCACCCAAGGCGAAGAGCTTCACAAAGTCATCATATGTCATAGATCGCATAAAAATAGTTAAATTTATACTTATTTAGTTTCAGAGAGAAAGAAGATTGTATTTTCTACTGTATACAGAATAGATCTCACGATTTAGCAGTAATTTCTGCTTATTATTGCAATTAGCTCTGCTTATTATTGCAATTAGCTCGGCTAATTATATCTCCGCAGGTGAAGGTTCAAAAGCAGGTTGTAGCGTGAGACACAACTTGGTGGCACGTATGCACATATGTGATGATTGTAAACTCTGACAGTAGAATGATCATACTGTTAGGTTGACCTCACTGCAATTCCAATTCGTTCACAGATAGAGCCAGCATTCGTGCAAAGTGTACAGAACACTCGTCCCGAGACCGCAATAAATTAACTATTCCAGTAGGAGTTTGCGCTGCTATTGTACACGCATAGTGAGGTTCTTCTTCGGTAAAAGTCACTTTGGACGAAGGGTGGATAAAAGTGCTTTGCTCGTGACTCGCGAGTCGAGTAAACAAGTCTAAAAGACGCGCAACTGAGAAGTAAGTAAAGCTTGAAAATTCATCCCATATTTTCTTTCTGAAGAGAACTGATTTTCTAAAAAATATTTTTCATTTGAAAATATATGCTCGAGAATAATTAAATTTCTTAAATTATGTTAGACCTCTCTCTCTTTACCCTATTCCCAAGTTTTCCCCGTTCTTAAAGAATTTCTCTTTCTTCCGCCTGTTTTCAAGAAAGTCCCCCACTTCTTTTTATTTGCATAAATGGGAACTGTATCAATAGAAAACATTAAGAAAATACAACTCTTTTTTTATGAAAGTTCATTCTCTATGGCTGGAAAGTCTACTATTATATTTTTGTTCAGAATCATCTCTCTGGTTATCATCTCTTTGGTCGAAAATTTAATTACTTTTTTGTAAATTTAGTTATTTTGTTGAAAATTCAAGTATTTTGTTAAAATTTCATCTTTTATTATCTGTTGCTTAAAAGTTCAACTTCTTGGTGCAACTGTTTGGTTAAAAACTATTTTTGGTGTTCTTGAAAATTTAACTACTTTGAAAATGCAACTTTTTCTCTTTGAAGTTTAATCCTTTTTGGTTTAAAATACGAATATTTGGTTAATAATCCCTCCCTTTTGTTGGAGTATTGACTATTATGTTTTTCGTTTAGATTTAATCTTTTATGGTTGAAGATATTTTACTGAAAATTCTTCTTTTTTTTTTTAATTAATTTTGTTACTGAAAATTAAACTATTAGTTTTAAAATTTATTTGTTTTGTTGAAAGTTCGTTTTATTTTGGTTGAATTAAATTTTTTCATTTTAAATTCAAATCTTTTTGGGTTGAAATATCAACTATTTTATTTTTTGTTGAGAATTCACCTTTTGGTATTGAAAATTCATTTTTTGGGGGTAGAAAATTCATCTTTCTTGATTAAAAATAAACTTCTTAATTCAAAGTTCAACATTCATTAAGAAAATTTCTTCTCTTTTGCATGAAAATTCGCTTACTGGCTTGAAAATGAAATATATTTCGTCTCGAAATCTTTGGAATTTCAAACGCTTCATATTGAATTCAATATGACCTAGATTAATTTTATGTAAAAGAATGTACTGCCCCACTATTCCCTAATTTTCGTGACACATCACCCTGTTTTCCCTCTTTTGAGATCATTTTGGCCTCTGAAGTCTGATATATTGGCAATGTAAATTTTTGGTCTATCAAACTTTTCTTTTTCAGGGCGTATTTTTCAGATAATTCGTAATAGATATACAGTTAGAAATAAAGTGAACTTAGAAAAGACGGTACTGGAAATCGAAGAAAAGTGGTTCCAGGTCAGAAGGCAATCTCGATATAAACAAGAATTCAAATCAGTGATATTTCGAAATATTTTCGCTTTTACTTTGCTTTCCTGTTTTTCCACGCAATTCGATTCGCTTCTGGTTTCGACGGGAACGATACACATGTCACAAATCACGAGATGTAAAAAAGTGTTGTACTATTTCGAAGACCATTTTTTTATCCACCTGCAATCGTTAAAAAATACTTTCCAACGAACAACAACAAAATAGCGTTTCGCAGGTCAACTTGTTAAAAAACACAAATAGAAAAAATATCAAATATTTACAGGAAATTGTAAAATGCACTTTCCATTATTTTCAGGAGTTCAGGCTAATTTGGCTTTATGCAGGCTGCATAAATCTACTTTAAAACTTTCAAGAAAGATCATAAATAAAAAATATCGAAAGTTTCATCTCTAAGTTTCCTTAACGGAAAATGGCGAAAGTCGTAATCTTTTTCCACAGTTAGCTTACAGACTTCTCAAATTTGAACTTCATTAAGCTCCTCTCGTCAAAGGTAATTATAAATCACTCCTCGACTTATATATGGAAGTAGAAAAAAAGTTGGAAGCCGCCTTACAGCCTTTCTGGATTTTGTCCCTATCGGTGAAATACAGGGATTGGGAATCGAAGTTTCAAAATATGATATTATATACAATATACATAGTTATTTTTATCAGAGTGAATTTAATAAGTTCCTAAAATAGAAAACTCTGAAAGTGAGAGCAAATAAGAAAAAAAGTTCGAAATGTTCACACTCCGAAAGGATATCTATCGTGTTAATCGATTTAAGGTACTGCAAGTAGCACCACACTGTCAGATACGGCTTTATAGCTGCCATGAATATTCCATGAATTATTATCGCGTGTGTTGCGAAGGCAAGTTTGTTTATTCTATTTTTAATCAGCACGTACTGGTTTATCCTGCAGTTCAATTCTCAATTAAAATTCTTCTAAATTACACAGCTTCAATCAGAGATTTTTCAACTCTCTTCCAAGATTTGAATTACTGTCCTGAGGAAAAGACCAGCTTTTTATTTTTAAAGATTCGTCTACAGTTTAAAAATATATCTCTTTTGGTAGAAATTTAATCTTTTGGGTTAAAAATGCAACTGTTTGGTTGAAAATTACTGTTTTTTGGTTGAGAATGTAACTACTTTCTTTGGAAATTTGGCTTTTTTTATTAAACTTAACTAATTTTTATTTAAAATTATTATCTTTTTGAGTTGAACTCTTGAAATATGTACTATTACATTTTTGAAAGGTGAAACAATTAAAAAAAAAATCATTTTCTTCTAGAATATTCATAATCAAAAATGAAATTTTTTATGGAAAACGAAAAAGAGTTCAGGGAAAGGTGGTGATAAGGTAAGTGTTTTGATCTAAAGCCTTTGGAATTTCATCTTTGACTGCTAAAATAAGATTTTGTTTTATTTTGATTGAGTGAGGGGGAAGTTTAATTGAGAAGATGTGAAATAGAGTGATTTGACCTTTTGACTCTTCACCTTGTCCTTTAATATTTGACCATAATCTTTGGCTTTTAACCTTTAATTATTGGCCTTTGACCTTTCATGCTTACCTTTGACCTTTGGTTATTGACCTCAGAACTTTTATCATTGACTTCAGAAATAAGACCCTTAAAATTTGAACTTTCATGTTTGCCACTTGGTCTTATACCCCCATCGCTCTATTTATAATAAAGTTATAAATATAAAATATAAAAGAAGAGTATATGTGTGGGAAGCTGGAAGAAATTTAACCAGAAAGTTATGCATAGTTTCTCTAGAGTGAGTTTTTGCGGAAATGTCGCATTTTACGATCGATTGGTGTAGCCGATAAAAGAAGGGAAGAGTAGTCTTTTATTCTTATCGCAACGTGCCGTGACATGAGAAAATTTCGTTGTGCGAAATTGCTACTTTGGCGATACTTCAGCGATCGAAGATACGCGAAATTGGCGANNNNGATACAAGAACTTCGGCTGACCTTATCGACTGATGTCAAACGCATTTGATACTTAGATATCGAAGGCACCATGCCCTCTATTTCTCTCTCTCTTTCTCTCTTCTTCTCTGCTGGGAAACGGGCCGTTTTAATCCGCAACGAATTGCGAAAGTATCGGTCTGATATAAAGCGATCCAATTAAGAATCGCAGCACAAATAAATGGTCCAATCGGACCTGGATTGTGGATAACTCGATATTCGATAGAAAGTCCTTTCTTACCGAGAGCAAATAGCTTTAATACGGTTCAACTGCTCGCATCGAATTCAGTAACCTGTCTCGATCCAAATATATTTTTCGACAAATTTAATCATTTATCCAGACATTTTATTTTTTTATTTCTTCAAATTCAAGGTTGTGATAGACGGCTGGGATTATACACTATTTTGTGGAATAAAATTCCAAATCCTAATTGTTAAAAAAAATTTGGTTTCATTATTTCGCAAAATCCAAACTTGTCCTTAATTGTGCTCAACAAGAGTAATAGTTCTTCTCCATGACAAAATTTTGTTACTCCAACAAGTGTCACATTAAAACTAACCAAATTCTGCAAAATAATTATATTTCGAAAAACCAAAACTTGTGCTGAGTTGTGATCGACAAATGCAATCTTTTTCCCTTAAAAAAATCTAGTTTGTCTTATATGTTTTTTTGACTTCGACATTTTTGGTTTAAAGGCATGTGAATACTTAGAAAATTATCGATTTTACCAGTATTATATTGCCTCGGCTTTTTTCCTACAATAATAAATATTTTGTCTTAAAAATTTGGGAAATGATACATGCCTAAAATTTTGATTTAACACCATAATTTTGTTGTTGTTTTTATCCCGCAAAAAAGAGTTCAGGGATGTCCGTTATAATATTTTATAACATCTTCGAATTAAGTTTTTTTAAATTGTCATTTTTGTCAAGTCTAGCACAATTTTCTTTTGTTGTTGTTGAAATATTAAGTTTAAGGTTCTAAACAAGATTCTAACTTCGAAGGCGTGTATTTTTCGTCCTTTTCTCGATTTTTTTTCAAATTACCTCATTCAAATATGTACCTCTATATGGTTTAACTTAAGTTCCCTTCATTCTTACCCCAAAGTGCTTTGAATAAATTTAATAAAGAGATTTTACGTCCACTTAAGAATTCTTGCGATTATTATGTTTTATATTAAGTTAATTTGCATAAAAAGACCTTTTGGATTTAACTTATTCGTCAATTTCATGAATAGAGTGTTTAATCATTAACGCTCTAAATTATATGAGTCAAAATTTGAAGAATTAAATTCAATGTGTTGATTGAAAAATCAGTCATTTCTGCTGATAAAACAGTCGTTTTACCAGATGAGTCAGTCAATAATACTGACTGAATCATTAATTTCAAATGACTGATGATTAGTAAATAAAAGTGACTGATTTCTCTACTATTTAGATCAATTCGTCTTTATTTGTAGAAAAAATCTTCTTGGTTTAAAATTTATATATTTTTTTAGTTCAACTGCTTTTATTTTAAATGAAAATATGTTTTGGTTGTAATAGCAACTATATATTACATTTGTTGCTGAGAATGTATCTTTTACGATTAGCAATTCAACTAATTGGTCTGAAAATTGCACTACATTATTAAAAATTAATTTTTTTTAAGATTCATCATTTTAGTTGAAAAAAACTTTTCTTTATTGTTTAAAAACAATTTTTTGCAACTAGAAATTTAACAATTCCATTTTTGGTTAAAAATTTTATTTTTTTGTTGCAAATTTAATTATTATGTTCAAAATTATTTTTTTTTATTAAAAATTAATTTTTTAAATTGAAATGTAAAGCATTCAATTTTTTATTGAAAATTCGTTTTTCTTTATTCCATTAGGTTTTTTTAAAATTTCAAATTAATATATTTTTGAGTCAAAAATTAATGATTTTATTTTGAAAATTTTACTTTTTTGTTGAAAATTCTTGTATTTTGTTGAAAATTTGCCTTTCTTGGGAGAAATTTATTCTTCTCCGTTACAAATTCGTCTTTATTGGTTCAAAATTCAGGTATTTAGTTCAATGTTGAACTCGTTTGTCAAACTTGACTTCGAGTCAGTCACTTTCATCTGATTCAAATTTGGAGTATAAAAGTACCTTTTTTTATGTTTTAAGGTAGTCGTGAAGGAAGCTTCTAGTTTTATAGGAAATTTATTAGAAGAAAATAAACTGCTATCGCCAGTATTACCCTTGTTATTTAGTCATTTTGAATAACCTCCCTCCCACCGGTGATTACATCGGATGGCCGCTGGAAAAGGTAATTCATTCGGGTCATTGAAACTTGATCACACCCTCTTTACTATTCTCCTTAGCTCTTTAAAGTTTCGTTCCGAGCACCGCCCGCCATCGTAAACCGGTTTTCAAAGGCTTGTTTATTGGGAAAATAAAGAATGCACGTCAAAGATAAAAGAACGTGATAACCGAAATAGAAAAGATGTCTTCATTTCTTAGTCAGCTCTTTCAAACATGCCCCACTTTGTCACTTTTCATATTATAAATTCCTCCGGATACATACCAGTTAAACAATTTGACATCTTAATTTATTTTTTCAATATTTCAGGGATCACAGTCCGTCTTCTTTTTGCCCCCCTCCTGTTAAATTTGAAAAATCATCTAAAACACCTCAAATCGAGAATGTTAACCCAATTTTCACCTTTTATTCCGTTTTTTTACAAGTTTATAATTCAAATTTTAAGAATCGTAACCAGAAATTTAAGATATTAGACAGCAAGACGCTTTGAAAGAAATAAAAAAGGCGAACTATTCAATCGAGAAAGTAAACCCGAAAGATAAATCAATTGTCGTTCTTGAAAATCAAGAACACCTTTACAGATCTTAATAGGCTTTATGGTGCAAGATGCTACAAAAACAGGAAATTAAGGAGATTTGTCACGAAAATAGGATAATAAATTAATTCAAATAAAATTAATTTAGGGAATATAAACTAAAATTGAAACATCTCAAAATGCTAATTTTGCACGTAAAAGTATTTAGTTTTCAACGAAATAGTTGTTTTTTCAACCAAATTCTTGAGTTTTCGACCAAGAAGATTATTTTTATACAAAAAAAAACGATTTTCCAGCTACAGGTATAAATTTTCAACTAAAATGATGAATCTCTAATCACAAAAATGAATCTCTAATCACAAAAATGAATTTTCAAACAAAAAATAATTTTTAAAAATATTTTAATGTAGTACATAATTTTTAATGAAACAGTTTATTTTTTACCTGAAAGTATACATTTTTAACAAAAAATTTAATATTAGATTTAATGCTTTCTTGAATTTTGGAGTCAATGAAATAAGTTTTGTTCTTCAGATTTAATTTTCTAGCCAAAGAGATTAGTTTATAAATAAAATGATTAAACATCAACCAAAAAATATATTTAAGAAAAATCAAATTTTAATTTAAATTAAAAACAGTTGAATTCATCCAAAACAGGCGAATTCATCCAAAACAGGCGAATTAAAAAGAAGTCGCATCCTTAAGCAAAATAGATGAATTTCCAACCAAACAGTTGCATTTTTTTACCAAAAAATACTAATATTATACCAAAGGAGATGAATTTTCCCGCCAAAAAGATTTTTTTCTCAACAAAGAAAAGAATTACCTTTTTTAATTTTTAAACTAAAAAGACGGAATTTTCTACTAAACAGTGAAATTTTCCACAGATAAGTTAATTTTTTCACCGAAAAGATTACTTTTCAATAAAATTGTTGAATTTACAACAAAATAATAAAATTATTAAACAAAAAATGAGAATTCTTAACAAAAAATATATTTATCATATTTTTTAACAATAAATGAAATCCCCTTTTTACCTAAAATTGAAGAACTAAAGTTAATAAGGTAATATAATATGAAATAGCATAAAGTAATTATTACGAACTGCAATACAATTTTTTATCATATTTTCGAATAATTGACTCCATTTTCCTCTCGTTTTGCTAAAAGAATGGAAGGAAATTAAACAAGTTTAAAACCGACAGCGGTTTTTTTTGCGAAGATGAGTTTTTAAATCGTGTTTATGCAAGTTGCTTGACGTGATAGTGGTGACTACGTTTTGAATCAAACTTTGCGTCAGTCGAATGATATTTATCCATGTGAGCAATAAAAAGGACAATTTTCCGCGAACGATTTAAATGGAAATGAATATTTAAAATCACATTACACTACACTATGTAACATGCAATCTACGCCACACTGTTCGTGCGCTGACTTTTTAGCCCGAATACCGTGAAGTCTGTTTGCACAAAGAAATTAAGCTTTCTTAGATTTTACCAAACTTTTACCCTACACGAGACTGTAGTGACAAATTGAGTAATTTTTCTCTGAATCCACTACCATTTTATTTATATTTTTTTCAAAATTACGGAAGGCGAAATTTCTTTTGTCTCGGTGACTCATTGTAGATTTAGCAACACTGTTCAGAAGCAAATTGTAAGCCGAGATTCCGGCAAAGAGGCAATTACAGTTTTCCAACTGTTTTCCAACAAACTGCACCCTCTTTGTCGATTTGTCATCACCATCTTTACTCTATTATGACTCCTACACTAGAAAATGCCATATTACGCATACTATAAAAATCTGAAGGTGTTACATGTATTTTAAGGTGGAAACGTTAGAAATGAAAGAATCCCAGATAACAATTGGAAAACAAATGTCAAAATGGATTTCAAGTAGATTTTCTGTATTTAACTTTAAACAGAAAGAAGATTTGATTATCAATTTAATATTTCTATCTTTTCAGCATTCTGAAAGAAAATTTGAACAATTTTCATAAATCGGATTTTTATTTTACACTACGTGATTGCAAGACCGAAGAAGGAAAATTCAGATAAGAGTCAAAAATGTATTCCTTAGTTCAATTTTGAATCACGAACTTTAAGTTCAAAATCCCTGCTGAAAAAGTTTGATATGATTTGAAAAAAATGATTACTTTTCAATCCGTTTCCTCTATCCGCAATTTAAAGAATTTCCTTGATATTTTTATCAAACTCTTTTGATAGAAAAGGTATTAGAATGAAGAATTAAATCGTTTGGATACAATTTCTACTGATTTCTTTGAAAGCAAAATAAGCCAGTGTCCCAGGAATTCCTTTAAATTCCTATTTTATTATATAAAAATTCAATCCAATGCAAAGAAATATGCTATACTAAATTCCTCTCCATTTTAGTACGGTTTTTTAACATAAATACATTAGAGACCTATCAAATATGATATACTTTTCTTTCATTTAAATACGTCTTTTAGAGAAATCCATCAAATTTTATCAAATAATATATCCGTAATTCTTGTCCATTTTATTATGCTTTTTTGATTCAAATGAAATTATGTATGATATTTTACATTGCAGTCAAAATCAAATCGAATCTCAAAATAAGTCGAAAAATCTTATTCTTTTCTATCAAAATAGTGTGTATATCAACTGTTTTTTATTGAAACTCTATATAAAATCTCATTCCACAACAATACTTGTATCAAATCCTATTGGCCAGAAACTGGAAGATTTCTATCGAATTTTACTACTAGATAATACTGCAATACCATCATATTGTTATTTAAAGTCTATCAAATCTTATGCAATGAGAACATTTGAGCAGGAAAGTATAAAATTTCTCCATGGATATAATTTGAAAGAAATTTTCAAGATTCTGATACGTAGGATTTTATAGAAGTTTCAAGTAGATGAGATTTGACAGAATTTCATTGAGAAACTTTTGATAGAATTTTAATGAGAATCTTTTGAGAGAAAAATATAAGATTTCTCGTTGGATGGAATTTGATAGAAAGGCCTACCAAATGTGTTGATAGATTTTGATTCGTGACATTAGTTTGATTGAATTTAATATGATTTTATATCAAATGCGCTTATAGAATTTTATTCAATTTCAACGCCTTGATAGATTTTGACTGAATTGTCCCTAATTATTTAGAGCTTTATTTCATATTCTTTTTCTGGATAGTGTATCTATCAAATTTTATATCATTTTTTCAGAAGGGATTGTAAAAATGATTTACGTCGAAAGAATTCTGAAAATAACGGTAAAATACGATTATGCTGGTAAAAACGATAACTTCATCAACTTTCACACGCGATTCTTGACATGCGAAGAAGCTTTGTCACTGCCTCATAAAAAGTCTCGTTTTTTCATTATTTTATGTGCGTTGAAAATCCTTTCTTTCTCAAAAGCTTAAACCGAAGAAACGTTTTACAGGTCGATCAACACCGCGTCGGAGAAAATAATGTCCGAGGCGAAATTCGGTTTCTTTTGCACATAGTGAATTCAGCGTTAGGTTTTAATAACTTTTTGCATAAAAAATTGGAGCGAGAGGTGGAAATAAATTTTAATGTGATTCCCTTATTCTTGGAGTCGATCGATTTTCTATCTAAGCATGGCTGACTTGAAAGCGACACTCCAATTATTCGTCCCCCATCGGTGGGCACTCTTTAATTCCTTCTGTCGGTTCAGCTTTACTTTGAAGAAAAAGACAACTTTTTTGGAAGGTGATCGCCGAAAAAGCAATAATGAAGAAATATCTGAATATTTATTTTATTAATGGTAGATTTATTGAATTGTTTTTGATCATAAAGGTCATTTTTAATTTAATTAAATCGGGGGATTTTTCAAGCGTGTTAAATTTTCTTGAAAATTGTAATATAAAATTAAATAGCAAGGTTTTTATTTATAAAAGTAAATTTTGAAGTACTGGATTTTTACTGTTTTAAATCAAACTTGTTTTGATCATTTTTATTAATCTCAAGCAAATATGTTTCATTTGAAATATTAATATGATAAATTTACACTCAATTTTAAATATGAAGATAAGATAAAAATTTGATTTAATTATTATTCATATTCATGGACTTCATTATGTTTTAGTATTTTAATTTATTTAATCATTCGATGATAATCTTATTATATTTAAGAATATCATAAATTCATTGAACAAAAATTCCTGAATGAAACCAAAGATTAGTTCAATTTTGAAACAAAAAAATATTTTGTTAACAAAGTAAATTCCACTATATAATAAACAGTTGAATTCAACCAAAGAGTTGCACTTTTAACTAAAAAATATTAAATTTCTACGAAGGTATATATTTTTTCAAATGAGTTAATTTTAAATCAAGTAGATAAATTTTAACCAAAACAGATACGAAAAATTATTCCTGTTAAAATCTATAAATACCTAAAAAACTATAAATATCTGGGAAAGCCTGAAATTGCCAAGGCATTTTTTCCAGGATTTGAGTAGACACCCTGAATGATAATTTTGATATATTTGTTTTGGCAACGAGGATGGACGTGTCTTGAAATTCGGGATGACTAGCCAGACTTTAAAAAAAAAATTTGATTATTCATTCCGAATTTCGGGACGACGCCTGAATTTATTTTTAGTACTGTGTTGACTTATTGTGCAGGACTAACCGCATACATCTGTAAATTAATTGTTCTATTTTGATTCTCGAATCAAACATAGGTATAACGAGGAAGAGGGAGAATACAAAAAACTTGTAAAGATGTAAAAACAGTCTTCTTTACATTTTTTTGGAATACAAAAATAAATGTATGTTGTTTCGGAGTCCATAATAAAGTCATCGCCTCTTACTGACGTCTCCAGAAAATTTAACACGCGCTCTCAACGAGTTAAAGATAGAAAGAAGTGTATCAGACCAGACTAAATATCTGGAAATAATTTATTCTTAAGATAACAAAGTGCTCTGAAAAATAAATTTGTATTTTATTTTCAAAAAGTAATTGTAGCGTCTACATTATTACAAAAGAACGAATAAATTTTGTTTAATGAGGGATTTTATTTTCTGTTTCAGGTAAGTCTCTCATCCTTAACGCTGTGTTGAACCAACCTCAAAATAAAAGTAGTGGTGAGACCAAACTAATAACACGGCTTTTCAGGAATGTGTTACACCACAAATAACCTTTGAAATTGGTCTAATTTGAAATTTAAACCGTTCAGAATTAAACGATTTATACACTAAGTTTTCAAACCAAACCATTTTAAAAATTAAAATTGTTTATAATTGAAAATATTCAAATGCTTTTAAAATTGCTACCACTATCATTTCATTTGAATCGCTATTAAATAAATCAAATCAAATAGTAGTTTCCAAAATAAAAAATTTTCCAATTTGTATAGCATTGATTATTGCTTATTATTTCTGTGAACTTAGCCACCCTTTTCCAGCTTCGCTGCGCTCGCGGAAAATATGTCTCTACGCTAACCGAATTTCGGTCAACCTTTGTACGTTCTAAATTTAAACTAATTTGGGATGACTAGAAAATCTTGAAAAATAAAATTCCCGAAAAAGTAGATATTGGGAATAAACCATTTTCGTATACGTGTTAGAATGCATGACAGTTTATGCTAGGTATTACGGAATTTAAAAAGTTTAAATAGTTTTGAGGGACATTTCCGTATCCAAACAGTTAAGAAATTGATAAGCAATAAAATAAAAAAATAATAAATTGAATACTTTTAATGATAAACAAAATTTGTATTTTATTTATTATTCAGACCATTTTTTAATTGGTCATGTTCGGGATTTTTATAATTCGAAAGTTTTCCTTTGTCGGCAATTTTATTTAAGGAATTATCGATTATCGGCTCAATTATCGGGTCTTTTCAAATTCTATAACAATATTAAAAACTGCCTGAAATTTTATTATCCGGAAGTTTAAACTAATTCATTTTTAGAGAGTTAAAAAAGCAGTGAAACGTACACTTTTAAAAATGTTTGTGATTTCACAACACTTTACAGTACAAATTGAAATGTAAAATTGCAAGCACCATATTTTAAAGTAAAATGGTAATAAATTGATTGAAAATTACAATACACGTATTGTAATTTTAAAATATAGTTTCCTTTAAATATAGTTAAAACATTTGATGAACTATTTATTACTGAAGTAACTTCATGGGAAAATCGTAAGATAACTTTTTCCTAATATTCTCATTGTAACATTCTCTTATAAGTAAACGTTAAATAAATCACATACGTAACATTAAATAAATTACAAATCTTACCTAAAAAGAATTTCTTTATGTACGATATTTTCACCTTAAGAATGGGTTTTTGGACATTGTTAAACTATACGTCACACTGAATTTTTAATTTATGTATGGTGAAACAGTATGGTCAGCGATTTCCGAATTTTCAGTTAAGATATAGTGCAAAATATATAAGCAGGAAACTGATATTTTCTCACAATGCAGTGCATAAAACATATATTGTAAAATAACATTACTTTTTAGTTATTTTTAGTTTCATTTATTAGTTTTAGTTATTATTATTATTATGGATGAAATTCATGGAATTATTGAATAGATAGGTTGAAATCTGTGCGAGGAAACAAGACAATTCTCAGATAGAACATGATAGTTACACGCAGTCGACTCAAGTTATCTAGTTAGATGCAAGTCGAAACTTGCCAATGCAACAATCCAGCCTTTGTATCTTTATTCAAGAATTGCATGTATAGTAAGGTTCGACATACATCTTGTACTCCTTACCATACTCTAGTCTCTAGTCTCTAGAGAACTGAAAAGTCCTTATAAACCCTGTGTCACTGTGCAGTGTACTGCACCTTTGTTATCGCCAGGGTCTTACTGTTAACTTTGAATTACCGCAGCACAGGTTGCTTCTCTCCAGCGTGCAATTAATTCTGGATTATGTGCTCTGAGATGATACGCTCGTCTTGCTCGGTCTCGCCCCCTAATCGATCGACCAAACTATGGGAAATGGATAATTGCTCGGTCACCTAGTAAGGCAATCGTGCTCATGCGTGCTATTGAATCGGTAATTAGTACCGCAGAATTCAATTCATCATGTTGATCATTATCATTTGGATGATACACTAACTTATTGCCTGATTAGCAATCGCAATTCATAGATCATACAATATTTCGTGACTTGAAATCTTAGTATTGTATCTTCAAAACTTATAAGAGACTTCACACTCTTTCCCATATTCCCCTATTTTTCCCTTTTTTAAAGAATTCTTTTTCCCTCTATTTTAAAGAAACTTCCCCTTTTTCCCTTTTCTCGGGATTTCGCAGACATGCGAAATGAATCAATAGAAACCGAAAAGAAAATCAATCAGTTTTGGTTTCTTTTGGGTTAGAACGTCTTCTACCTTGGTTGAAGATTCATCGTTTTAGGTTGAAAAATAAGTTTCCTGTTAAAATTCAACTTTTCGGGTTAATCTTATTTGTTCGAGAATTCGGCCATTCAGTTGAAAATAGAACTAGTTTCTTCAAAATATCATATTTTATAATTGAAAATCAGGCCTTAGGAATGTAAAGCTATTATTTTGACTATGAAAGCTGTTATAATCGATAACCANNNNATGGGCTGTATTTTCCAAACTGATATGTATATATATATATATATATATATATATATATTGGGTATTGTGTTTATTGCGTGGATATGACACAGTGTTAAATTGAATTTTCCGAATCAAATTGAAAAATCACCAACTGTGAATCGAAAGCACTCGAAAATTTCCACGTTGCACTGATCAGAGATAATCCTGGGATTTGTAGCAGTACATAAAAACGCAGATCGTATCGGGCATATGCTGTGCATGCACGCAAATAATAAGAAGGGCTATGAAGTGTGCAATGTGCATCGTAACACAATGCTGCTACGAGATGCCATGCAAATAGTTTATTTGTTCAGTCCCGTATGGTATTCGAGATACGCATGAGGGTACAAGTAAAAGCGTAGGAGGTCGTTAAAAAGCCCGATATGATTTATTGTTGATAGGTGGATAAAAGGTTAAAAGATTTTTCGCAACTTCTAACAAACCAGGAAACTTTACATTTAAAATGAGGAAGAGAAAATATCCTAGAAAATCAAGCATGCGTGCTCAATAAGGATTATTTATTGGCAAATGGTTTTGCAGTGTTTTTAGTGTGAGTTATTTTTATATTTCATTTCCGTTTTCTCTGTTTGTGGATGTAAGGTGCAGTCGTGTGAAATTGTCGTTTCTGGAAAGGCAAGGATTCGACTTTCAATAAATCGAATCGGACTTCGTTCCAGTGCACTTATCTCACGAATGCATGGTATTGGGCTTGACCATATACTGAAGGAACTCAAATGCATTGAAAGAACTTATTGACTATTTCACTGACATGTTGGAAAATTTGAATAGACAGCTCATACACTTTGGCGCGGGAAAAACGAGTGCTCAATATATAGACATTTTGATCTACTTCCCTACATCTTTTAAACCACCCAAGATTTCTAAACATTATTCCTTTTCTGCAAATATATCAAGTCATTTGAAGATGATATAGAAGAGTCTCTATAACGGCAACATTTGAATCACACAGAAAAGAATCAAGTTTCATTTTGAACAAAGAAACGGTATCAAAATGTTATAATAACCATTTCACGGGAAAATTTTTCTGTCACTATGAATAAAATTACGTTGTTCTATGTTAGCTACGATTTGATATTTAACTCACAGAACGATATCACTGAAAACTGCTCCGGTTTTTCAAGTTACGTGTCAAAGAAAAAAATCTAATCCGGCCGGAACTAGGCCAAGAAAAATTCGGAAAGGATTTTATACAATGTTGTCATCATTTTGACATATTTCAATACTTTTTCGAAAGAACTAGCTTGCCAAAAATAAAAAAAAATATATGTTATGACATAACATGTCCAAAGTTTGAAAGCATTTTTTCAAATCTCTACGACTTTCGGTTTGAGTATAGCCGAATTTATTCGAAAAAACCGTCTTTTGTATTTTAGTCATTTATAACTAAGTATTAACAAACAATTTACACGCTTTTTTAAAAAGTAATTACGAAGAATGGATCCCTAAGATTCTAAGAATGAAGGAAAACATGCTGGAAACTGTAGACTGTATTCAACCACAGGTACACAAAAAATATAAGTGTCATATGTGGTGAACTAGACCATCATACTTATGTTTTTGGGGTCGCTTAATCCGAATATGGAGTCAGATTTGCTCCATCACGTCAGGTTTTTGAGAAAATCAGCCTTTTTGGCCTTTTAGTTCTAAAAACTTCTAGTACGGCTCAAATTGAATATTGATCTTTGTATTTTCAGTTGATTACATTGAATGCATTATTCCCGTCGCCTATCTTGTGCGTTAACAGATTTGGTCTAGAGCGTCAGATTCGCACCCTATTTTATTTTTTTTAAATGACCAAAAAGGCTCATTTTCTCGAAAACCTGAACTAATGGAGCACATCTGACATCAGATTCCGATTTAGTGACCCCAAAACATATATGTATGGTGGTTTAGTAACTAGTTCACTGTACTTAACACTAATTTTTTTTGCCTTCGTAATTGGTTCATCTTGAAAAAGAAAG
>JAWWLR010000092.1:43842699-43853382 GCA_035041075.1 Acraspis erinacei | reverse complement strand
GTCGCAGCAGACACCAATTCACGTATTTGGTTACACCTGCAATGTTTAGAAATGCACACTGCAACCAACTGGAATTCAATAAAATTGAGAAACAGGGGGGCTAAGCCACGGAATCCTTTTAGTGTCGCGACATCTGCAAGGAAATTTGGGAAATTAAGGAACTGGGGGTTTATTAGTAATTCGCAGCAGCTGTAGTCTTGCTAATTTGAAAGCATTCCAACTCCCATCCTTAGAAAGCTAAAAGCGTTGCAACTCGGGGTTTTCCAATTCGCAAGCTACATTCTTCTTTCCTCCATGCTGTCTGAGCAATTTCAGTGTTCAAAATTTATTTATTTTCTACACTTACCTCATTAGTTTGCTTAAATGTATTTTAAACGTAATACGTCTGTAGCTGAAACTGGGTACACGTTTCTCTGGTAGCATGTAATTTATTCTAGAAGAGGATATGTATGGATGAATATAATTAATTGCGTGCTGGAAGCATTCCTAGCGGCATCACATGATTAATCATGAAACAGTAACGATGATGGAACGGGACACTAGTTAAGTATTGATTTTTCATTTCACTAAAGAACTGAACATTAACTCTTGTAATAAGATTCCAAGACGGATAAAAACAAATTCCATCCAAGGCCTAGATTTCGATATAGTTTCCAGATGTACATTGGTAAATTTGGACTACTTCAACTATATCTAATTTCTAAAACTTTCATGTTTTTTTACAACTTGTTTAAATTCATTTCTGAAACTTTTATGTACCTAATATAATTTTGTGACTCAAAAGTATGGGTATGTGTTATCGCTACTAAATAGGTTTCTTTCTAACGGGGTGTGACCTATTCTAAAGTTCCGCTCCTTTGCATTTTCTTATCTCAGCATCCTCTTTCTAGGACCCTTTTGTCCGTCGACCATTGTGTCTCCATCTTCAATCCCCATAGTATCAATGTCACGTATATCCAAAATCCTGATACTTTCATTCAAATATTTCAGTCACTTTGTGCTATAAAATTCAAAGAATAAAATAAATCTGCATTGTTTAACTGATATAAAACAATGATAATTAGACTGAAGCTAGAATTAATGAACGCGTCAATAACTCATTGTGAATTGTGTCCGGTTTTTTCCCTGTATATTTCATACAGTACCAATTTCGCGAATGAACCAGTTTCCAAATGATGAAAATTTGGTTAGTGAACCTCATCATATAATGGTTGGTCGAATCATTTTAGAATGGAGTGGTGGAAGTGTCATCAGCAAGCGCGATGTCGATAATACTTGTGGCCCCATCTATCACACTTTCTGGTTAGTGGTATTGCGTATACAAATTGTACACATGTTGGTACGTACCTGTGCTTTTCAAATTTGTGCCGAACAAAGCCGTCGTATTTTTCCGTTGTCACTTGACAATCTCAACATGGACGAATGAATCTCACTGTGCTTAATCACTCCAGATTTCTATTTTTACAGAAATAAATGTACATAGTGTGCATCAGTGGAATAACTAAATATCCATTTATTCTCTCTATGTCATATTTTGTTTTAAATTTAGCCTTTTTCTTTTCATTGTGCATTTCATTTTATTTATTTTTTTGAGATAAAGGCACGATAAAGAAAGGTGTGAACACGACATACTTAATGTTCAGCCAGTTTAGTTTCAAAACTCAACAGTCTGAGCAAATAGCGAGAAAACTTTGCGAACATTGGTGAACGCTCAGCTTCAGTTTTCCTTGATTTCATGAAATTCGCGGAAACGCTATTTCCGCCTTACTGGCCAAACAAAATGAGTGTACAAGAAGGGAGAAGTTAAGTGGTTATAATTTAATCTCCTGAGGAGCCTGCAGTGCAGCCGACGTGGTATAGAAGGAAGAAAGAAAAGGCAGTGGAGACAAAGTTGAAAAGATCAAGAGGCAGAAAGAACAAGAGAGATAGGATGGTGTAGGTAGCTTTGTTTTCTGATTTCATTTACAGTCAGGCCGAAAGTGAGAGAAGAAAACCAACAAATCTTTGGTGGAAACAATAAAACAGACGAGTAATCATTATCATGCTAATGTCACGGAAGAAGAATTGTACCAGAGAAAGGTGTAATTAGTGCTTTTAATTTACGGAAAACAAACATAAATCTCTATAAATTGCTGTACTTCGTTCGAAGTTGTCAATTATCCTGCCACTTTCACAGTGTAATTAAGAGCCATCAGCATTCATAGGTTTCTCATTGAAACCAAGTGCCACTATATAAATTATTCAATAATTTAAAACAGAGGAATATTTTGAGAAAATATATTACCTAACTGAAAATGTTTAATTAATACACCATAATGTAATGGAATAAACAAATATGGTGATGAAAAACATGGACGGAACGAAGTCATAAATTAATTACTCTTTCTATCATGAGACTCTTTGGGATGACTAATGGAAGAATTGTCATACCTTGACCCTAGACTCATAGGGTTATTCTATCTTGGATTGTAGAAGTCACTTGATTTTAATTTGTTTTCTATTACTTCACATGGATAACAAGTGAAAAGCAAGTGACATTTAAAATTCAATATAGAGCCTCTAGTTTTAAGGTCGCAACTGCTCAGTTCAATAATAACTGAATATAAAAAAATGAAAATAGCAGTTGTTGGTATGATGAGCTGATATCCTTTTTGTGAAAGGTTGGAGCTATATTTCGAATCTCACGTGGGTAACGGAATCGATTTGGTTTGAGGTAGTCGATTTTGTTTTATTCAGCTGAATTGGATCGATCAGATTGTTTCGTTGCGCTAGTCCGTTATTGCTAGCGGTGACTCTAGGAAGCGGTACCGAGCAATGCGAATTGTCAGTGAAGCGGCTGTAAATGTTGGGGAATTATAAGGTGGTTGGAAGGGTAGGACAGTTGGCAACCAGGCAGAACAGGGTTCTGTGAATCATCGGGTCACGCGAGAACCGAGCCGCACCGTCTAGTCTCCCCCCGGTACCAACTGGTGCTTCTCTCCCCTGAACCCTAAACCTAAACCACCCTAACATAACCTAACCCAGGCTAACCTCACCACTTAACGGAAACCGACGTCCCTCCTATGTTTTCCTACTGGACAGACGCCTAGTCCGATATTCCACTACTCGATCAATCTCAGACCTTCACTCTCCCAACCACCCGCGCTTCGAGTCCAATCTTCCAAAAACTTGATTAATGCTGTCAGAAAAGTATTCGTTAGAGTCAAGTTGGGAGTTCACGGTGGCAGTAGGTCAGGGCAAATTGGGAAAACAGATTTCAATGTTAAGAATTTTTACAAGATTAGTATTCTAGTATTTGAATGTAAATGGTCAGGGAAAAATTAGAGACTTTTAAGAATGAAGTTTGTCCGCCTCCATAATATAATATTCTTGTTAGTAATTTATTTTCGTTGTTTTTCTGTTTCTATTTTTTTTGCAGGTGCTTTCTTTTAACGATTATATTTTCAGTCACAAATTTCTTTATTTGGTTGAAAATTCATGTATTTGGTGTTAAAAATTCAACTTAAATCTTTCTTGGTTGCAAATTCAACTATTTTTTTAACACTCATCTTTTTGGTTTGAAAATTCATATATTTCGGTAGAAATTTCAACCGTTTGGAAAAAAATTAATCTTCTTTAGTTGAAACTTTTGCTATTTCTTTGATTTCACCTATTTTTCCTTTTTGAGCTGAGGTCTTACAATACGTAAATAGATTGAATGTATGTATAGTTCACTATTGATCGGTAGTATAGCGGCATTGAACGTGACCATGTAAGGAAACCCTCTGAAGCCACTTGTCTGAGAACCAAAGGGAATGCAAGCATTATTGAAACGCAAGTGGTAATTGAAACCCATTGTCTCTGTTCACGCCGATGATTTGCTAAGCCAACAAAGCAGCGCCACCGTCTGAATTGAATGCGTTACTGCATATTAAAAAAAAAGAAATAATGCTGTATGCTTTCGTTTGATCACCTTTATCCAAATTTGCGAGATTCAAAAAAGTCATAAATCACTCTTGATGAAAGATTTTATTTTTAAAATGTTATAAGGTTAAGATTCTGGATTTTTTAAATAAAAATGCGGCTGTTTGGTTAAAAAATAATCTTCTTTGTTTAAGGAATCAAGTATTTTGTTGAAAATTCATCTTTTGGATTGAATTGATCTGTTTTTGATTCCAAATTGAAATCTTTTTTGGTTCAAATATCTACTATTAAATTATTCGGTGAAAAATGATCGTTTTAAATTAAAAACACAACCACTTGTTTAAAATGCATACTACTTTGTTAACATTATATTTTTTGTTTACAAGTTCATCAGGGTAGTTAAAAAAGTAAATGTTTTGTCGCGAATTCATATTTTCGTGTTGAAAAATTCAACTGTTTTACAGAAAATTCGTCTTTTTCCTTGAAACTTCTACAATATAGATTAACTTTGTTTTCTTCTTGAATAAAAAATCTTTATTTGTTAAAAATTTTTTTTTTTGCTGAAAATTAATTTCTTTTCTAAATACTTAACTTTTCAATTCTGTCTTCAAAATATATCTTATTAATTAGAAAATTTAATTTTTTATTTAAGAATTCATGTATTTTGATGGAAATTCCTCTTTTTTCATAGAAAATAATTCTTCTTAGTTGAAAATTGTTTGATTTATTTATTTTTTTTAAATAAATTTATTCGGTTATACATGTAATCTTTTTTGGTTAGAATATCAACTATTCATTCTGAAAAAATCGGTTTTTTTCTTTTAAAATTTAACTATTACATTGCTTGTTGAGAATTCATGTTTATAGGTTATATCAAATATTTATTTAAAAATTCAACTAGTTTTAGTTTGAAAATTTAGCTCTTAGGTTGTAAATTTTAGTGAATTGTAAAAATTCGTTGCTTTTTTTATTAAAAATTCATATTTTTTATCAAAAATTTAAATTTCCCGTTTTTTGTTAAAAACGTATATTTTTCCGTTAAAAATTTAACTATTTTAATTAAAAAATTTACGTGTTTTATTGAAAATTCGTCCTTTTTGGTAGAAATTTTTATTTTTATTTTGGTTTTTAAAATTCATTGTTTGTGGTAGAAATTTCATTTTTTTAATTAAAATGTCAACTATTACATTTTTCTTAGTATATTCATCGTGGTAGGTTCAAAATCCTACTACTAGGATTAAAGTTATACTATTTTGTTGAATATTTAATTATTTTGTTAAATATTCTTTTTTTTTTTAATTAGGAATGTCAACTATTCTATTTTCCTTGAGAATTCAACTTTTTGTTCAAAATTCAACTTTTAGGGTTGAAAACTCAACTTTCTTTGCAAAAATTTGGTTGAAAATGTAACTCTTTTCGGTTAAAAGTCAATCCTTTTTTATTCGAAATTCGACCATTTAGTTGAAAATTCATCTTTGTAGTGCAAATGTTCGATGAAAAATTAATGATCTATTTTATTTTAAAATTGATCTAATTTGGTAGAAAACGCTGTTTTTTCGGTTAAAAATGTATTTTTGTTTTAAATCTAGTTTTGATGTTAAAAATCCAACTGTCCTCTTAATAATCAATTTTTTCTGTTAAAAATTCAAATATTTGGTTGACAAATGCAACGGTTTTTTGTTTAAGTTTAGGTTTTTTTGTTTAAAAATTCGGCTATTTGGTTAAAAATTCATCTCTTTAGATAGGAAACTCAAGTATTTGGTAAAAAATCAAACATTTTGTTCAAAATGTAATTATTCAGTTGAAAATTCAAGTATTTTATTAAAAATACATGTTTTCAGATTAAAATTCAATTTTTTTGTTGAACATTCAACATTTTGGTTAAAAAATCAACTATTTTATTAAAAAGTCATTTTTTGGGTGGAAAATGCAGGAACATGGAAAAATTGACCTGGAATAAATCAGGGAAAAGTGAGGACGTTTTGAAAATGAAGTAATGCCTCCATTCTGAATAAGTTCTATAATGGAATAAACAGCATTATTATTGCTGTACTTTGTACCTCTTCTTATTGATACAAGTTTCAGCTTTACTTGTTCAAAAAGAACAGGTCTTCGAGTTAATGAAAGCTGTTTCTGTGGCGTAAAGCTTTTTTAATATAAAGCCTCCTACCGGTTGCGACTGTCGGCCCTGATTCCGCGGCAAACAATTACCGGGATGTTGGCCGAGTTTTTCCACCAGAAATTCCACTTCAACTCTCCGAGTAGCGAAGGATAATTTCATTTGTTTGCTCGTTACATCCGCTATACTCGACGGCTTTTCCAAAGACCCCGAAGAAAAGAAATAATTGTCATCCCATCAGCAATTATTGCTGTCTCTTAAAATAATTCCTCATCGTTTGGCAATGCTTCCTGACTTTCTCTCCTGGATTTTAGTGAAACGAATCTCCTCTCCGTTTGCCAAAAGTATGTGATTTTAAAAATAAAATATGATATCCTGGATGCTCATATTTCATTTTTATTGTTATTCTTTTTCAGGGTGCTATTGGTCAGGGAAAGTCATTCAGGGATTTGAAAAAAATCTTGCCAACGTCAAGGAGTTTCTGTAATAGACACACATACATATAATGAAGTTCGAGCAGGGCCATAGCATATAATTATAAGGCGAAGATTCAATCTTAATTACCCTCGAATATATGAGGTGTTATCATTAAAAAAGTATCCATCAATACGACTCCTAACCTCGATAACATCGAGGATATTCTCTAGAAATAATAATGAAAAATGTTCTTACAATCCTTGTTAAAATTAAATCAGCGTGAATGTAGGTCAGGGAAAACCTGGAAATCAGGGAATTTTATTGGTCAGGAAAAGTTAGTTTAAATGATTAAAAAGATTAATTTAAAATTATTTTATTCCTCTTCAATGAAGATTCTACGCTGAAAAAGGTTAACAGATTAACCTTTTGGCCTCTGAAAATTAATGGTCAGGAAAAATAAGGAATTGGTAAGGGAAAATTTAGGGAATTTTAAAACTAAAATTTATGGACAACCTACTCATATAATATTCTTGTTGGTAAAAACGTTGGTTAACGTTTCTTAAAACGTCATTCTTTTGGTTGAAAATTCAACTATTTCTTTAAAATTCCTCTTCAGCTTAAAAGTTCATCTATTTTCGCCGAAGTTTAATCTTTTTTGGTTAAAAATTCAACTGTTTGGTTGAAAATTAATCTTTATGGTTGAAACACTTTGTTAAAAAAACCATTTTTTTATTGATGATTCCTAACATTTTAGTTAAAAAATCCATCTCTTAGGTTAAAAATTCGCTTTTGTTTATTGTTGAAAATTAATTATTCAAAATGAAAAATTACTATTCCATGCTTGGTTGAGAATTTTCTTTTAATTGAAAATTCAACTGTAAAATAAAAAAATTAAAATTTCTATTTTTGGTTACAAATTGGACTATTATATTCTTCAAAACTCTTTTTTTTAGAATTTTTTTTAAAACTAAAAGTGTAGGTTTTATTTTTTTTTAAATTGACATTTATATTTAAAAAATAATATTCTTAATTAAAAATTGATATTTTTAATTTGATTTAATTTATTTTTATTGATTTAATTTAATTTAATTTAATTTGATTTAATTTGATCAAAGTTGAAAATTCAACTATTTGACTGAAATTTCAGGTATTTTGTTGGAATTTATCTTTCATGATTGGAAACTATTAACTTTCTTGTTAAAAATTCTCTTCTTCGGTTTTTAGACTCGACGGTTTTAAAGAAAATTCGTATTTTTTCTTGAAACTTTAACAATTTGGATTAACTTTCTTTCTTGTCTGAAAACTCTTTGTTTGTTGAAAATTCGTCTCTTTTTATTTATTATTTTTTTTATTTGGTTAAAGAAATTCTTCTCTGGTTGAGAATTAAACTATTTTTAAATGAAAGTTAGTCTTTTTGGTAAAAAATTAATATTTTCGGTCTGGAAACTCCACTGTATTGTAAAAAATTTGTCTTTTTGGGTTGAAAGTATAACTACTTCGTTAAAAAGTTAATTTTGTTGGTTACAGGTTTATCATTTTATTTTAAAATTCATCTCAGCTTGAAAATCTAACTATTTTTTTAGAATTAGTTTTATTGTTGTTGTTCAACATTGATTTTTTACTGAAAATTTAACCTTTGCATGTTTGTTTGAAAAAAAATATATTTCTTAGTTGAAAATTTATTTTTTTATGTAGACAATTCCAGTATTTGGTTAGAATTTTAACTATTTTGTTGAAAACTTTAGTATTTGGTTAAAAGGTCATTTTTTTGCCGAAAATTAGACTGTTTTGTTGAACATTCATCTATTTGGATAGAAAATTCCTCCTTATGTATTGAGGGTTCACCTTATTTCGTTGTTAAAAATGTTACAAGATTAAAATTTTAGGCTTTGAATATTAATGGCCAGGGAAAATTAAAAAATTGGTCTGGGAAAAATCGGGGACTTTTGAAAACAAAGTTTCATTGAATTTTTTTTAACTGTAAAAAGTCAGCAGTAACTGTTTTTCTCTTAAAGTTTCACATGAACTGCATATAAGAACGTCGTTATCATCTAGTCTAGTCAATAACAAGAGCGCATTCTGGCATAACGATTTATGCATATAAGCATATCGAATATTCTAGCGAAAGGCAGTAACAGCAACATGTTTTCTCCGGGGAAGAAGAATTACATTTCTCATTTGTTTTTGTTTTGTATTGAATGTATTAAAAGATCTACAGATATAAATATGTATTCAACCAGAAAACCTTTTTACTGAATAAATAAGTAGGTTAAAAACAGAAATTCGTATTAAAATGCAAAAGAAGTATGGTAACAATTTTTTTTAGTGACACTTAAGATAAAGAAGCTGTGTTGGGGTGAATTTCATCATGGGAGTGTTCCTTCGTGCATTTTAATCTAAGATCAACCTAAAAGCGAAACCATCTACATTGCGGTTATTTTCTCTCTTTTCCAGGTGATGTAATCGGTCAGCGTTTTCTGGGAAACGAGAGTCACGTGGAGCACTTCAAACTCCTGGAGCGAGCAGCCACTTTCATTCTGATCGGCGCCAGGTAAATATTCCAGATTTTTTCTTCTATTTGCATATGACCAATACCTATCTGAACCTCCTTTTATTCAAATCAAAAACATTTTCTTCCACCCAGAGTGCAAAGCAATGTCAGAATGGCCGCAGGTTCTGAATTATCTTGTATTCTTTTGGAATGTTTTAGGGTATTTAAAAAAATCCAATTTTTGCAACAGGTTTCAACAATTTGAAGAGTTTTCTAAAGATTTCAAAGAATTTGGAATTCCAAAGGATTTTAACAATTGCATGGTATATACAAAAGTTGCAAGGAATTTGCAAGAGCTTTAAAAAAAGTCAAGAGTTTAAAAAAGTTGTCAAGGGATTTTAAAATATTTTTGGCTATATTTTCAAACATTCCGAGGAGCTTTTAATATATTTCAATAATTTGAAGGGATTCCAAAGAAATTTGGAGATTTTAACTTATTTTTGAAAGTTTCAAGAGTTTCAAAGGAGTTGAAAAGGTTTTAAAAGTTTCCTAGCAAATTTGTATAGATTTTAAAGATTTGATGACATTTTTAGTAATTCCAAGAAATTTAAAACAGCTTTAAAAATTTTTAAAGGATTTTAAAGTTTCCAATGCCTTTTCAAGAGATTTGAAATATTTCAACGGCTTTACAAAGGTTTTTAATTATTTAGAGACTTTCAAAGGATTACAAGCAATAATTAATTGATTTTAGTAATTGGAAGGAATTCTAATGGATTTGAAATATTGTAAAGTATTTTTTAAGGTCACATGGAATATTATCAGACTTCATATAATATCCTGGAATTTTGTCATACTTTAACGTATTTAAAAAAATGTGTTCTCAAGAAGTGAGAGATTTCGTTAAGTTTCAAAGATTTGAAGTTTTCAAATATTTTTTTAAATTTATTTAAATTAATTTAGAACACATTTTTCAAATTCTTTGGAATTTTCTGGATTTTTTTAATTCTTCTAAATTCTCTCGATTCTGCCCACTTTAGAGGATTAATTTTTTTTATTTCTTGTTTAATTCAAATGGAATTGTTATGAATTTCATCGAATTCTTTTAATTGGCCTTAAATTCTCTCAGTTCAATCAAATTTGACTGAAATCAATGGAACAATTTTTTAATTTTATCCAATTCATTTGAATTATTTTGATTTTAACTTGAGTGGCTTTGAAGTTTCACGATGAACATTTTTTTGTATTCAAAAAAACATTAGTCACATTGCCAATGCACATCATTTAATTTTAATGATGTTTTACGGCCACCCTGCTTTTTTCCAATATCAACTTGTCCAGAATTCCTCTCATAGAAAATTGTTTAAAAAATAACGATGATATATTTCATTTTGGTCTTCATTCAAGTTTAAATAAGGCTTTAATGGATGCAAATTAACTGCACACTTTTCCAAAAGCGGCAGTTTATACGTAACAATGACGTGGCAGAGGGCTTTTGCAAAATTGAATTTTAAGTGGCCGTTTATGCGCAACTCTATAGGAAAATATTCCATTAAATATAAATGGCTCGTCTCCGGCTTGAATTCAATTCCCTTGTAAAGAAACAAACGGCCGTTTACGGTCAAAGAACGTGCGACGCGATTGACGTATGCCGTGCACTTGTTGCTGAACGATGATCCTAAAAGGTGAACGAGCTTCTAACTAAACGTATTGATTTTCATTCAGACGCCTACTAAAAAATAAATTAAGCTCTTTA
>JAWWLR010000092.1:43815501-43828690 GCA_035041075.1 Acraspis erinacei | reverse complement strand
TGTACTTTTTTTAAACATTTGAATAAAAAAATTTTATGTTAAATATGAGATGGTGTCGATTACTGCTGTATTATTTTTGGAGAAACAAAATAATCTGCTTCAGCCGGATCTAATCCGAGAAAGCAGTACATGAGTGGAGAATTAACCGATTACACCACCGGAGCTGTAGGGTAGACTGTAGACTGCCACCATGGGTGACGTAATTGGATAACGCTACGTATAGTGGCGTTTCTTGTTCAAATCCGGGCTGAGGAAGATTTTTTCTCGTTTATCCAAAAACTATAGACCAGTAATCGGCACTGTGTTATATTGATCGTAAATTGTTTTATTTTGTAAATAAGGTTTCAGTAGTAGATGGAATTGACAATTCTGTTGGCGTAGTGTTTAAACTGCAGTGAAAAACACGATCAAGGTTTTAATCTCGTGACAATCAGTTAACGAATTCTATACGTCATTGTGCCTTTATCGCCTTTATGTTTCGATCTTTACGAATCCATCCTACGTTTGTCAAAGCTATCGTGGGTACGTGCCCCGATTCGTGAAATAGAGTACCAGTCTCGGTGACACTTTTTCAGGAACGTATATTAAAATAAAATAAAGTTATATTTCTTTCATTTCTACTTTTCTGTTATTTAACACATTTTTCACATTTTTTAAACAAGACTTCAAAGTGCTCTTGTATAAATCATAGGTATAAATTAAAATATCTGAATCCAAGTTTCCATCCAGATTTTACGGTACATGCCGTATTACCCTTATTCTTGAACAGGAAAAAAAATACTTCAAAAGATCTTTATCAACTATGCCAAATTAAAAAGATATAAAGTTACCGAAAGAATCTAGGGCCAATATCGTCAAATATCTATCCATATTAATGAATTTAATTAATTTTATTGAAAATATTACAACACTCAAAAAGGCAAAGGTATTCATTATTCTGCTGGAACTCCTGCTAAGGTTAGAGAAAATTTAATACAATTTTTAGAAAAGCTTCTATAGAAACGTCAAGGGCAAGTCTTAACTTCAATATTAGAACAAAAATTGATATGCAGTGCGAAATCTTGGGTTTCTGGTACTATTGACTATCGAAATATATTAAGCTGGAGTACTTCAGGTTCTAAATCAAGAATTGTTCTGAACGCAAATAAGACGATAGATGTGTTCTTCTCTAAAGTATAGATAATTTTCAAGTCAATACAAGTGCATCATTCAATCTGATGGTAAAAATGGCAAACTTTCTGAGATTTATTACAGCTAAAAAGTCTGTACATGGATATTATATGGAACATGCTTTTGAAAAATGAAGAACTTTACAAGATACATAAACAAAAAAGGCGACGCTAAAAGAAAAAAAGACGTATTGTTTGGGCAGATGCTGAGGAACTGTTGGAAGCTATAATGGCTATTCATCCGAATTAGATTGTGGTGTTGATGACTCAGATCTAAAAACTGATTTAAATTTTCCTATGAAAACAAACTCGTCTATACTACGGAGGTGGTAGTACCGGTAAGAAATGAAAGTTGACAAGTATTCTTAGCTTGATTATGCTGCGCACAGTACTTCAAATAAAAGAAAAGTATGAAAATATTGATCTATTGTTAAAATTGACTAATCACAAAAACATTTCCTACAAGCTTGTCTCAGACTATAAACTTTTACTCATTGTTAACGGTATGCCAACCGCAACATCATTGTACATCTGTCCTTATTATTTTGTAACTCTCAGAAATCTAATAGATGGTCAGAATAAAGTGGCACAAGTAGATGATAATGAGTTGAACAATATTTTCAGTAGAAGTAATGCAGAAATCCTAGAAACTGGCAGTTTTTGCCTGGCATTAAAAACTTACGTAGGTTTGTAAAATTGACTGTGATATGTTTTGCTCTATGGAGAAAAGAAGCATGTCAAGCTATGGCATAGTACAGTGAGTCCACCCCATTTCAATGAAGATGATGACATGTGAAAGGTGCAAAGTAGAAAAATGTTTTTAAACTCATTTTAACCGTATTAAATCATATAAAAGTATCAATAGAAAATTTGATTAGAAGATATTTCGGAAACAGGATCAGCTGCGATTTTCGCGTTTTCATTTAATAAAGCCTAAAAGGCATACAAAATGAAGTCCCGTGTTTTGTTGATATTTTCATCACACGTATGATTCTTGGAAGGGCATATTTCTTTGAACGTCTTCGAACTGATGAGTTGAAAATTGTAATTTCTAAAAGTGGATCGTTTCGAAGATAAAGAAAAATTATTTTTTGAGGTGAAATAACTTAATGTCATATATATGATAGATATAGGATTGCACGCACGAGTGCTTCGTATTTCCTATGCATTTTCCGCGTAACCGTGCGCATTAAAATGCATAGAAGCGAGCGATCGTCCGTGCGGTCAATGGATCTCATTCTGGTCGAACTAAAGTCTGGATTGATACTGCATAGATAGAAGGATACCCTAGATAAAGTGCAAACCATTGCAAAGTCAAACACTGAGATGAATCCGTGCGTCTCGAAAGTAATACTCTCAGAATTTATTGCTTTCAAAGTATCGTTTTAGTTTCAAAATTATCGAAAGTTGATTAGAAATAAATTTTAAAGGCTTAGGATTGGCAATAAACAATTAATCAGGAAATTTATAAAATTAAGTTATTTAACCATTTTTCTAATTTTCGAGTCCAGTGGCCATCTTACAAATAAATTCCGAATGGTATAATAAAAGTTTCAGAAATTTTTCCGCAACTGGCTGCAAACCCTATGTATTTATACATCCGATTTCCATACTAAATGATGCTTCGCGTGCATTAGCTGAGGTTTACGATTCGACAGAACGTTCGTATGCTTGTAATCTAATCTAATATCAATTAAATCGCGGGGTAATACGTTGTAGCGTATTGTGCTATGAGACTATGTTAATTTACCATCCGAGAATCCGGCTTAATGCGCCCTTCGATTAATGCATGTCAGATTGAACAGCAGATACAAGCTTATACGCTTTGCTCTACGAGAATATCCACACGTAGTGAAATCAAAGACCTTGCCAGTTATCTACATTTTATTGTTTCACTGCTTGCCCGTGGGCCAATTAAATACATAATTATCCACCAAGAAGTCATTGGCTCTTATTTTAGCATCGTATATTGTTTCATGGAATGCAATTTCAAGATTCAGGTTGTAAGTGTACAAAGCCCGTCCGGACAGTATTCGACCTTGTGGTATCGTCTTCAAAGCAATCCCCTTAGGAAGCCACAACCTTCTTCCAGCAATCCTTACACTTTCAAAAGCCCTCCTTCAAGTTTCCTTCTGTAATAGCTGACAGCTGATTCGTCGTATTTTGTTTAACTTTCTCTACTCTTTAAAACGGTTTTCGTTTTAAACAATACTTAAATTTGGGAAATAGCCAGTAATCACAGGGAGCCAGGTTAGGACTGTATGGGACCTGCCGAAGTTGTGTAAGGTCGTGTTTCATCAGAAATTACTGAATAAGCTGCGATGAATGAGCAAGTGCGTTATCGTGGTGAAGGGTATTTTGGCTATTCAATCAATGGGCGATATATTCGGTACAACCAACCTCGTTTAAACACAGATGCTATTGAATCAAATGAATATTCAATGAAACAATAATGATTCATTTCGTTTCAGCAGTGCTGCTATGAATTCTATAGTGATATAAATCAATAAGATCTACTTTTATAAGACAGCGAATGTGCAGACCTTTGATTTAATAACATTTTTTCTCAGTGTGGAATTCAGATTTTAAAATATTGTATATTTAATCGTATCATCGTTAACACGATTATCTGAGTCAAGAATAGTATTATTTATTTAATTTTTGAACAAAAATTAAAATAGAGCAAGATCATCTAGATACGTGCAGTGTATACTGTATATGCTAATTAGATACACAGGCACGTCTGTGTAAACCGGAAATAGCAACGTGAAGCGGAGGTTAACGAATCATTTACGACGGGATGTAATATTCGAGCAAGGTTATTATGCAAAATTAAATAAAACCCTCGTTGGAGAGACATGTACCATTTCTTTATAATTAGGATTATCATATCGCGAAAAGTTACAGTAACTGTTTTTTTTCAATTGGTTTTAGAATGCGCAAGTAAAATGATTATGCGTAGGAATATCTTAAGAATAATTATACATAATATAATATATTCTTTATTATATATCAGTCGTGGAGATTTGACAAAGAGTTCGCAAAAATCAGAGAATTTCTATAAGAGGCATTTTAAAGAACTATGAAGGCCAGCGAAAATGAAAAATAGGTCAGTTACTTTCTAATGAAGATTATATTTTTAGTTGTAAATGTTATTAGTTGGTTGATAATTCAAAACTTTTGCTAAAAAGTCATCTTTTGGTAGAAAATTCGTCTTTTTGGATTGAAAATCAATTTGTTTTAGTAGAAGTTTTTTTGTGTGAAGAAAACTGAAATTTTTTGGGTGGAAAAATATATTTCTTTTCGAGGATTGAACTATTTTTTTGAACATTAAAAAAAATGTTAGTTAAATTCAAATGGTTTTGATTCGAAATTAAAATCTGGGTTGAAAATTCTTGATAATGCGTTTTGTTTTTATTTGCAATTAACTTTGTTGACCAAAAATGGAACTTACGTTTTTGGTTGAAAATTGATAGTTTTGCACCTTTAACTTTTTTTTTGTAAATCCATGTATTTTCTTAAAAATTTGTTGTTATTATTTTGGTTTTAAAATGATTCGCTTTCGGCAGAAAATTCTTTTTATTTGTTTGTTTAACTATCAGCTATTAAATTTTTTCTTAAGAATTCATGTTTGGAGGTTGAAAATTCCACTACTTTGTTCAAAATTTAATTCGTTTTTTTATTTATCTGTTTTTGGTTAAAGTGAAATTTTTCTTTGATTAAAAAATCGAGCATTTTGTTGAAAATTCATCTTTTTAGGTTGAAAATTCAACTACATGGTTAAAATTTCAACTATTTTGTTGAAAATGAGACTCTTTGGCTCTAAGTTTTAACTATTCGGCTACGCTGAATTAGTCTCTCAATGTGAAACAATAGAAAATTCTATTTTATTTTCCTGAATAAACCATGAGCACTCTTGGAAAGAATGTCAGTGATTTATTTGGTGAAATTTGAATTGAACTTTTGAAGGGAAGGTGGACTCTCTAGACATTTGAGAAAATATGCGAGCAATCTTTTTTCCGTATCTCGTCATAAATTCCGGGACATATAACGCTGCAAGAAATCAAAAGAGCGCTCGTCGTAAACAGACGGCGCGATATTGTCAATCTTCACTTTGAAGCCGAAGTGGCCCGTGAGGACGAGATGCGACGCTTTTTTTAGCACGTAAAACATTTTATTATTCCCTCATTAACGTCTCGTAAAAGTTATCACTCGCCCGGTAACATTCTCGAAGGCAGCAAGCTGCAAACTGTGCTCTTGAACGTTCGCCTTTCGGTTCGTTAGTCTACACACAAAAAAAAATCAAAAAAAATATCGCGTGAAAGACATTAGCGGTAAGCGCCACGTAAAGATGCTTTTTTAGCAGGATATTTTTTTTAGATTTTCCTCTAAATCAGTTTTTAACAACCTTGCCCCTGCGCTAATTATAGAAAAATTAAAATTTAGAAAATGGCGAAAATCTAATTACGTTTCCCTATCCACATATCGTTATTAGGGATAGGCGATCTGGATTCAATTATTTCAGGCTTATTATACGGATTTGGAATAATTTTTAGAAATCCTATTAAATCGAATGAGTCGATTCATTTTTCCAATTTCAAGAGGTTTTGAATCCTAGGCTTTTGCGGAATTCCAAGCGATTTCCAGGTATTTCACAGAATTTTATGCAAATTTGAGATATTTTAAAAGAATTCAAAATATTTCAAAGGGTTTACAGGATTACAAGCGATTCTTAGGGATTCTTAAGGATCTCAAGATTCCGATGGAATTCATAGATTTCCAAATATTTCAGTGTTTTATAGAAATAAAAAAAATTGTTAATGGATTTCAAGAAATTCTTCCAACGGGTTTTCAAGTATTTCAAGATATTGTGAAAGATTCCTAAGGCTTTCCACAGTTTTCTGCAAGTTGTAGATATTTCACAGTAAATTACGAGATTTCAAAAGATTTGAGGGAACTTCACATTTGAATGGATTTTAAGAAATTTGATTTCAAGGAATTATATGAGCTTCCCGAAGATTTCAATGGATTTTGAACCATTTCAGGATATTTCTAAAGATTCCCAAGGCGTTCCAAAGATTTTGCGGAAGTTTGAATGATTTCAGATTTATTTACCCATCATAAATTCTAAGAGATATAATTGAATGCAAAAGAATTTCAAGATCTTCCTAAGATTTCAAAGAATTTTACAGAATTTCACAAGATTTTAATGAATTTTAAGGGATTTTAAGTAATGTTAAGAGATTTAAAAGGATTTCAATGGTTTTTAAGGGATTTCCCAAATTTCCTGAATTTTTAAGGATTTTAGAGACTATAAAAGATTTCCATGGGTTATACGAAAGATTAAGAAATTCTAAGAGATTTTAAAGAACTTTCATATCTTTCAAAAAATTCTCCAAAAAAATCAAAGGATTTTTAAGCATTTCACGAAATTGTGAAAGATTTCCAATGATTTCAAAAGATTTGATAGAACTTCTAAATATTTCATAGTATTGTATGGGATTCCGAGAGATTTTATGGGGTTTTAAAGAATTTCAAGAGAATTCCCAAATATTTGAAAGTATTCCCAAGGATTTAAGCAAATTTGAGAAATTTTAAAGGATTTCAAGAAATCCCTAATGTTTTGGAAGTATTCCAAAGATTTCTAAATATTTTGCGGGATTTCAAGCCATTCTTAGGGATTTAAAATGATCTCATGAGATTCCAAAGGATTTAATGGAATTTCAAATATTTCTAAATATTTTATGTAATTAAAAATATTTTTAATGGATTGCAGGAAATTCGTTTTCAAGGGTTTTGTGACATTCCCGAAGATTTCAAAGGATTTTAAAGCATTTTAAGATATTGTGAAAGATTCCCAAGGTTTTCCAAAGCTTTTCGGGAATTTTTGGAGATTGCAGTGTTTTATTGGATTTAAAAGAATTTGAACGCATTTCTAAAGATTTCAAAGGATTTTACAGAATTTCAGAAGTTTTTAATGGTTTGTAAGGGATTTCCAAATATTTCCTGGGGGTTTGAAGGATTTTCAGAGACTGTTTAAGACTGCCAAAGTTTTTTAAGAATTTTCAAGAGATTTTTAAAAATTTTAATAGTTTTCAAGAGATCCCCAAAGATTTCGAAGGATTTCAAGACATTGTGAAAGATTTCCAATTATTTTAAAAGATTTGCCGGAACTTTGTAACGTTTTGTAGTATTTTATGGGATTTCCATTATTATAAACACATTTTATAAGCAATTACTCTTATAAGCTATTTTCAAGTGGAAAAAAATGATTTTTTTTGCAGGTTAAAATCATTTTTTTCTTCTAAAAACAACATTTTTTGTACGCTTGTTGTTTGAATATGTATAATTTTGTAAAAATAAATTATTTTTTTAAACTCGTCTGAATGGGGTAAAAAATTGGTACCTGTAGACTGATTTGTCCGCGAAAATCAAGTTCTGAACCACTGTGTTGTATGGCGCAGCAGCGCCGGCTTCGAGCTAGAACCTTTGGCACGTTACTTTGTTAATGTCTCCGACAATAGAATGTTCGAGATCCATTATTGTATTAATAACGGTCGTGGTAATAAATTTCGAATACATTTATTGTAAAATGACTACATCAATTTTAAAAGAGTGGTGTATTTTACTATTCTCCGGATATAAGTCTTCGTAATCTTAAGATTTAAGATGACATCATAATTTGTATTCTAATTGGAGGCAAACTGGACTCAAGATTCTTGCAGTGAGAAATGCTCTAACCGGTCGGTCATTCACTTACTAACCGTGTAAAAAGCAACCGCTGGCTTCTTTACTGTATCTTATGTACTTTTATTCGTTCGAGGTCCGCTCGAGTTTCCAACATCGAGTTCCGACAAGATACAGCCCTCTGAATCGATTTGCAAAAGTCCAAGACACTTCTTGAAGTTTTCACCATTCAGAGAGCATCCTAGACGTTCTGGCACCCTGACAATCCGCCTTGACATTACGACCTTACTTCTCACAAAAAGATAAGAAATGATCGTGACAAGCCATCAGTCGATTTGTCATCTTAGATTACACTTAATTCATCCATAAATCATATCAGTTTTACAAGAAGCTGAATATATATTTCAGACCTTTTTCTGCTCTTCAGGATCCTTCATATATTTTAGATTATATCGGATGAGATTTCTTCACTGCATGTAAATCCTTTACGAGTTTTTACATAGCTTATATCCCCCTTCCACAGGATATATTTAGATGATAAACACTTTAGCTCACAAAGTCATCCCTTTCCACTAACGTCCGCACGCGCATTTGGTCAGAGAAGTGGAAAACAGCAGAAAATCAAAACTTCTGAGCATAGATGATTACCGGAAGACAAGTTTGGATGCAGACATTCGATAGCATCGAGTCCCCACATTTATCCTCGGCGTCAAACACATTTGGCAATCTTTTTAAAAATTTTAATTTAATTTTTAAACTTAAAAAACTTTCAACCTCTCGGTGGTGAACAAAATTGGTATCTCAATTCTTTTATAAGATCACCGGTTATCCTGATAGGATACCTCAAGTTTTACGCATACCCCAAAACAGTTTTCAAGCAATAATTTATCTTATAATATATATTTTTTTAATTATTACATTCTTTAAATGTTACGTAAAATTTCTCGAACCCTTCCAACTTGGAACAGTTTTTAATTCAAAATTTTTATTTAAAAAATATTAAATTAAACATCAATATTCGATTTTTTCTTTCGTTAAATATTTTTACTGACTTACATTAAATTTGAAGCATTGCACAACTATTAATCTGCTCTCTAGATTTAAATCACTGAAAATTTTACTGTTTAAATAAATCAACGATGCATTGATTCAAAAATCAGTGACGTCTATTGACAAAACAATCGTTCTAACAGAAGAATCAATCGAAATTGCTGAGTAAATCAAATAGTCACTTGGAACGACTGATTTTGAATCAATATAAGTGACTAATTTTTCTACTGAATAATATAGTACAATTATTTGTAAATTAAAATTCTTCATCGTATTACTAGATTTAAAAAATGATTTAAAGTTACGGCTTAGACAAAAAAGACTAATATAATTGGTGAAAGCTACTGTTCAAACCAGTCAAAAACTGTTTGCAAGTTGAACTAATTGAATAAAAATGTCACTATTTGGTTGAGAGTTCTTCCATTTTGTTGAAAATTCTTCTTTATTCATAGAAAATACATCTTGCGGTTTGAAAATTAAACTTTTTTTTTAAATATTAACTGTTACATTATTCGTTGCAAATTAATATTTTTTTTATAAAAGAATCTACTACTTGGTTGAAAGTTGAACTACTTGCATTAAAATTTGCATTTTTTGTTTCAGGATTAAAATATTTTGTTGAAAGTTCGTTTTTATTGATAGAAAATAAATCTTTAATGTTGAAAACTCAACTTCTTTGTTATATTCAACTGTGTTTTGGTTTAAAATTTTAAGTTAAACGACTTCGATAAAAATTAATTTTTTATTTATTAAAGATTAATCATTTTATTTGAAAATTCATGTATTTTGTTATAAACTCGTCTGTTTTGTCCAAAAATTAACCTTTTTTGTTGATAATAAATTTTTGGGCGTTGAAAATTTACTTACTCGGTTCAAATTTCAACTGTTTTGTTAAAAATGCATTCCTTATAATGCAGACATTACAACTGGTTTATTGAAAATTCCACCATTTAGTAGAAAATTCGCTTTTTTCTGTGCGAAAATAAATTATTTTAACTGAAAATGTGACTGTTTCATTTTTTGTCGAAAATTGATTTTCTTTAGTTGACAATCCTAATTTTTGAATTCATTGAACTACTAAATTTTTTGCTGAGAATTGATATTTTTTATTGAAAGTGTACTACTTGCTTGAAAGTTGAATGCTTTATTAAAAATTCGTTTTTCTTTTTAAGTTCATCTCTTAGGTTAAATATACAACTATTTTGTTAAAAATTTGTTCTTTTTTGCTAAAAATTATTTTGCTCATTGAAAATTTCACTATTCTATTTTTGATTGTAAATTGATCATTTTCAATTAAGAATTCAACAGGCAGAATAATTTAAAATGTTAAAATGGCTAATTTGATTACTGAATCAAATTGGCTGATTTGAAAAGTCACTTTTAACGGATCAAGTTTTCACTGTGATATCTATTGTCTAAAGATATAGCTGCTTTTGATAATATTAAACTTTGAAAATCCTTTTTAGTCTCTGAGTAAAGAGAATCACGGAAAAAGTTCAAAGAGCTTGAACTGAACGAATAAAGAGATCCGAATATAAAAGTTGATTTCAAGCCCGAGTGGTTCCGGTGCATTCTAATCGGACATGGAATATGCGGCTGGGTTGCAAGACTATACGAGCGCATTCTCTGTCTACGAAGTTAAAGGGTTGACTAATGGTGCGCACTAATTGTTCCACTATGAGGGTTGGGTGGGGGGGGGGTGGAAGTAGACCTAGAGTTAGATCGAACGGTGTGGGTTTTGACTCTTGAAGAGGGGTGTGAGCCGGATAACTAGATTAAATTTTCCTCAATTTCCCTTTGACAAACCGTTATTAAATTGAAATAGATAGATGGCACGCGAACGACCCTTGTTGATTCGCAAGTACAGCGGAGGCGATATATAATTGGCTGATAGCCATTTTTAACTTTGGCACTACCAGGTATCATGCTCGTTAATTTATTGTACACCATAAATCAATGATTCGCGTAATTGATTCCATTATCTTCCTTCGCTACCGTGAAATGATTCAATTAATTGCAAATTAATATAAGTTAATCAGTTATAGCTTCAAATTCTTCCAATGTTCAATCCTGGCAAGTTCTACTTGTATTGAAACAAAAGTCCCGTTTTAAAGGTTACTTTTGGACAGTGGAATTCAGAATTGATTATTATCTTCGACTTTTCTAATTGACCGGGATGTTTGCAGGTAAGGGAAAACCTGGAAATGAGGGAAAAGGCAGAGGGTAAATAAATTTTAACCCGGGGGTTAGGCGCTACTGAATTCAGGTCTATACCTATTTCTGCATTTTCTTGAACTCTCTTGAAATATTTCAGGGTATTTTGAAATATTCGTAAAATTTATAATATTTTAGAGTATTTTTAAAAATTCCGAATTTTTTCAAGGAATCTAAAAATGTCAAGGGGTTTGAAAAGGTTTTATAGGATTCGAAATATCTTATAGAGTGTTTCAGATGATTCCACGGAATTTTCAATTAATTGCAATCATTTGAAAAGATTTCAAAGAATTTAAAAGATGTTAGGGAATTAAAAAAGATTCCAAAAAATCTTTAAGAATTTTAAGGAATTGTAAGAAATATCAAAATATTTTACAGGATTTGCAAAGTTTTAAGATATTTTAAAAGATTGCAAACTGTGTTGCATAGATTTCAATAATTTGAAGGTATTTCGAACGATTTTAGGACATTCTTAAGGATTTAGGATATTGTAAAAATAACCAAGAAATTTTTAAGACCATTAAAAAGTTTCAAGTAATCCAAAAGATCTTAGGGGTTTTTAAAAATTCCAAGTAATTTTTAAGAGTTTTACCAAATTTCAACAAATATCGAAAGTTTTAAATTATGTGAAATAATTTAGTCTATTTTAAAAGACTCCAAGTAATATTTAGTTGATTTCAGTAATTTTAAATGATTCCATGGCTTTTTCAAGATGTTTAAAACGTTGTAAGGGATTTCAAAACACTTCAAAGGATTTAAAATATTTTAAGGAATTTGAAAATATTCCAAGTAATTTTTGATTAGTTTCAATAATTTGAAGTTATTCCAAAGGATTTGAAAACATTTGTATGCGTTCATGAAAAATTGTTTAGAGTTTTATGAGATTGCCGACCATTTCAATGACTCTGAAGAATTTTAAAAGCTCTCAAGGTATTTAAATATTTTTTCCAGAATTTCAGGAAATATCGTCCGTTTTAATAGAATTTCACGGGATTTTATTATATTTTAATGGATTTTAAATAACTTATTCACAAGAAGCGAGAGATTTTGTAGGGTTTCGAAGATTGACAGATTTTTTCGAACATTTTTTTCTAATTCATGTGGAATTCAGTCTGAATTCTTGTTAATTTATCCTGAATTCTTTTAAGTTATTCAGAATTCTTCTAAATTCACTCAATTCTACCCGATTCATTGGATTTTTTTTTAGATTTTGTTTAATTCACCCTGAAGTATTTTAAACTCACCTTGAATTCTTACACCTTTCGTGAAATTTGATTTGGATTCCCTTACATTTTCTAAACTCATTTCAAACGTACTGAATTTAAAACATTTTTCGTCATTTCTTTTACTTTTCTCGGAATTCCCTCAAATTTTACTGAAATCAATGGCATTGCTGGAATTATTGCCAATTCATTTAAATTCTTTTCAATTTAGCTTCCCTGAGCTGAAAATTTAGAAGTCCTGAGTATAATAAATTAAAAGTGCAACAATTTGCATTTAATATGATTTTATTCCACTGATAAAAGATTGTATATTAAAAATATGACAAGATTAGAATTTTCACGACCACCCAGAATGGATTATAATCGACTATTCGTAAATTAGAATTGCAACAGTATTTTCAAACATTTTTTGGTTTTTGCAATCAATCCTTAAAAGTTGCGATGCTTCCTCTTCTTCAAGTTCAATCTAAGGTAGAATGATACGGAAAAGTTATAAAAGAGATTACAATGGACATCATTGTTCACGTCACAGTTCAACTTTGCGAACTCTGAATAAGTAGACTCGAGTAAGGAGTGCATTTTGCAAAGTAAAACTTTTCACTGCACAATCTGAATTAGACACTTTATAAGACTCTTCAGATCTTTCTCGAACTGTTCCTGTCAGGATAACATTTCACGGAATGTTAACTCTTGTTTTATTTCATTATCCGAGGAAAATACTCAACCTACTCTTTATACTTCTAAAACTTTAAAAAAACGTCTAATGCAGAAATTTTCCACTTTATTATTAAAAAAATTCGTTTTAAAAGTTTCAAGAATTTGCATAATGATGGAGTTTAAACAAAG
>JAWWLR010000092.1:43707733-43722647 GCA_035041075.1 Acraspis erinacei | reverse complement strand
TCGACTTCAGTATGTCTTGATTGGGGGCAATTCAAGTCAAAACCAAGTCGAAGGATTTTTACTCGGGTTAGAACGCTTATGTAGTTTTGCGTTAAATGGGCCTTTGTTTAAAGTAATTTGGCTTTGTGGGTATTGATTATCACTTGAGAAAGATACAAAATAAACTCCAAATTTTTTTAGGAATTTTGTACTTCAACTCTTGCCAGGAGCTAGGATAATCGATTTTATAATTTTATGTTTTACTAAAGTGGTCTTTAAAATTTGATCTTTCATTTGAGCAATTAAAAATTTAAAAATCTTGGCGGGTTCGTAAAATAATTTTTTTTTGTGCGAGCATGTAAATCAGAAATTCTTTGAAAATTGGAACTTCGTTTTTATCTTTCTCGCATGATAATTTAGTTACCACAGGATCGTATTACTTCATTAATGCTTATTTGACGCAAAACGTAATAAGCTTTGCGAAAGTTAAAAAAAATAATTTTATCTATATACTGGAAAGCTTTCAAAATCAAGGCTAATTTTTAATAGCTCACATGCTTAGTGATCCGATACTGTCCGTCGGTAGTGTATTTAAAAAAAATTACACTATAATGCTAAAATTGTCTTAAATTTCTCGCTAATGCACTTATATTTTTACTTTACTTTAAAAATATCTTTGGTAATTTTTTCGCTAATTTGCTGAAATAACATATCCGTTATCTTAAGAATCGATGCTATTGACACTATTTTAAATATTTCAAATAATTCCAAGACCTTTTATATTAATAAAAAAAACGTTTTATGGGTCAGCATCGACATTTGTGCCAAAATCGGGGAAATTATTCCTGTAAAATTGAAAAAAGAAATGATCGATATGGAAATTTTGGGGAAAAGTAATGATTCTCTAATTATAAAAAGGACTCTAAAATAAAATTTTAATACCATTTGTCACTAGTGAATTAGTCCCTAGGAGCTTCTATTATCAGATGATTTAGAGAACTGCTGGGACAGATAAGATTCACGCCAGGGTAATTTACGTTTCCATACTCAAGTAAAATGCTATTCCCAGTTGAATTTCTGAGGTAGTCTTATCACATTGTTGTTTTTCCTGTACTGAAAAAAAATTTTAAACGAAAGAAAACAGTTTTGTTGACCATTTTTGTTAACATAAACTTACTTTGTTGTACGAAGAGCAACGATATTATTTTGTTGAGACAAGACATTTTGTGATGGTTAAGCAAAAAAGTTTTCTTCGTGGATATTTACGTAAAGTCCACACAAACTGAGTTCGTGACAATCCATTGAGTTTGAATGAAATTGAAACGGATATTTTTACGGACGTATCGGCCGGCTGGACATGAGAAAAATGAAACTTCCTCGATTCGGCGGCGTCGAATTTCCCGTATGGATGAAAAACCAGTTTCTCCCGACGCTACTGACCCGATGAGAAATGTCCAAATCTTTCCGCAGAAAGTTTTCGTTCGTCTTGATAAAAGGGTCATGGGAAAAACTTCTGGGAAAGCGATTTAACGCTTATAGAGTGAATTTTATGAAATCTGAGGAGAATCACCAATTTTGGAGAAAACATTTTGATTTATGAGACTGGAATTCAGTTTAAATTTGCTTTCAAAACATGATATCCTAACTTAAACATTTTTAATAAAAATTTTATTATTTCTATTCAATTAGGTTGGTAGAACTATTTTAATGAAATAAAGTATTTAAGTTACTGAAGAGGTTACAAATTATTGCAAAATAACAGTGAACCGGTATGACAGGGAATTTTCATGTAAAATTATAATTTTATTTGGAACTAGGAATTCCGGAAAATAATTTTAATTATAATTTAGAAGTAGGGCCTTAAAAAACATAACTGTTGCAAGTCACAATTCTTTACAACTATCTTCACAGCTTATTAATTACCCTTTCTACATAACACCGTCTTAAAGAAACAGGTAATATTTGCCATGAAATGGGAATTTTTTTTTTAAACTATGTTAATAATAATCTTATTTCTGAATTTACCAAAACAACCCCCTATTACAATTTACCAGAATTTAAAACATATCTCTCCCAAAGTTTAGCTAACGCGAGTTACTTTATTTCTGAATTATAATATAAAATGTTGTAAATAATCATAATTCAGACTTGGAACACGGAATTCTTAGAATTTCCTTAAAGAATTATAATTTAGAATTTGGGATGGAAATTTCCGTTAATAATTTAAACTTTTACTTTGGAAGAGGGGATTTTCATAAAGAATTATTATAATTATTATTGCAATTTTTATAATGGAATTTGATGTAAAGAAAAAGATCAGAAACCTTCCAAATATTTTTTAAAAATCATCCAAACAGCTACACAGTATATTAAGTGTATATTAACAATATCAATTAAAAAATTACTTTGTAGCTGAAGAAGTAAAAATTTTGAACTGAAAAGATTAATTTTTCAGAAAATAGTGTATTCTTAACTAAGTTAATTTTATACCAAAAAAGATTATTTGTCAATAAAATACAAAAACTTTCAACCAGTTATTGGAATTTTCAAGCGAAGAAGATAAATGTTCAACCAAACATAGAATAGTTAAGTTTTCGGTTAAAACATTTAATGTACAACAACAAATGTTAAACAAGTAGTTAAACATGGAACAAAAAAGGGTTTTAACTAAAATGATGAATCATCAACTAACAAAATAAATTTTTAATAATGCACTTCCACATTCAATTAAGTAGTTGAATTTTGAATGAAAAAATGTTTTTCAGTCCCTATTCTGGAATATGAAAAATATTGAAACTTTAATCAAATCGTTATATTGAGAGAAAAATCGTGAATTAACGTAAAATTAAATAGATTATTCGGGCAAGGACTGATTTAAATCTTCTTTAAATTCCAGATTTTTTCATTTTTCTTTCTAAAAGAGATATTCATTTTGAAAAATAATAATTCTTAATAGAAATTCGCGTAGATCCTACATTTCTGAAGAAAGACTCGTAGAGAGTTTGGCCATTGATAAATGCACTTTATCAACTCGATTGACATGTTGAAATGCACTTCTTGTATGTCGACTAACAATAAAGTAAATGTATACCGTATCCAACGATAAATTATTGTACACCACAATATGCTAATGGAAGGCGAGCAATTTGTAATCAGTTTTTGTAGTTTCTCAAAAAATGAATAAATGATACCAGACATACGATAATATGGTTTAATGTATTTTGATAGGTAGGATGTATTTTGATATGTCCGGGAAAACCCGAAAAATGACCATGGATTTATTTTTTGACCAGGAATCGCTGTATTTTTCAGTACAAAAATCTGGTCGATTTGACTTCATTTAAAATTACTAATGTTGTAATTTTAATTGTACAATTTTACGGTATTTAAAATTGTAAATCTTTCAGACTGAGCTTGAAATGATCAATTTGCAATGTCTTCTACTTTATGTCAATTTTCATGTCAGGATTGTACTTTTATAATAAAAAGTAAAATTATAAGAATTGTTCAGCACAATTTGAATATTATTTATTTTAAAAGAGTTAATATCACGATCCTCATTCGAAAAATTTTCAATTTTTATCGCTGGAATTGACCGTCAATTTATTTTTTGCTTATATATATAACTTGTGCAATTTTTATATTTTTTCAAATTACACATTTTAAAAACAAATTTTTCAGTTTCCAATGCTTAATCTCGAAAGTTTTTAATTTGAAAGCTTTTAATTGAAAATTATGAAATTTCCTATGCATTTTCGCTTGAATGTTTATTTTGACATAGATTCTAATTTTGAAGTCCTTATAATATATCTGATTTAAATTAAAAGGCTTTTAATATGATTGATACATAATTATTTCAGTTCTTTCATTCTCCCTGATTTCCCTGGAATTCTTGTAAATTCTCATGAAGTTTATGGAACTGAAATTTTCAAGCATTTATTATAATTTGATTTTATCTTGAACACTTATTAATTTATCCCGAATTCTGTTTCAGTCGTTGAATTCTCTTGAATTTTGTTTAATTCTTCTGTGATTCTTTTTAATTCACTTTAAGCAGCATTTAATGGATTTTTGTGATTTCTTTTAGTTTTCTTTTTAAATCTCCTTAAATTCTTATTGGGTTATCCTCAATTCTTTTTAATTTTCTTTGATTGGTTTGAACGATCCTTGAATTCTTTTGAATTCACTCGAACCCTACTTTACTCAATGGATTTTTAGTCATTTTTTAAATTTTATTTTTGAATTCGTCTAAATTTTCCTGAATTCGCCCTGAATTCTGTTCAGTCTCAATTTATTAAAATATATGGAAAAATTTCTTAATTTTATCCAAAGTGATGTGTAAGTAAGAGGAAGTAGAGGAAATGATTTAAAATGAGGGTGAGTGGTGGTGGACAAGTGATTGATTGATAAGGCAAGTAGGGGAAGTGGAGTGCTAGGTTGTGAAGCTTTGAGAGTGGGAAGTAGTGGAGGTGGAAGTCGGGGAAAAGATTAAGTGAGGGTAAAGTGAGGGGAGGGAAAGAGAAAGAGAAAGAGTTGTAGGGGAAGTAGGTTTCAAAAACATTTTTTGTAGCCAATTTGTAGTTTTTGTAGTAAATTTTTGGGTTAGAAATTAGTCATTTTTGGTCACTTATTTCGTTTAAATAGACCCCTTTTCACATTCCTCAAGTAAATTAGACATTTGCAGCCCTGGATATAATCCGAATCTGTACAGGAGTGAAGAAAATGGAATTTAGGAGGCTAGCAATTTGACGCCCATGAAATTGGCAGGAATAGTGAAGGTTATTTACGAAGTTGCTGTTCTCTGGCAGAGTTGAGAGAATGCAGGTGAGGATGGCGATCCCAGTTGGTACGTGATCCAGCGTTCGAACCTACCATCGGAGACGATGTCCCAATTCTTTTATCCACTCTTTCTCCTAACTCTCGATATTTTCCTTACTTCGTGCCTGGCTTTCTCTGCGATCTACGAAAGAGAGAAGGATAAAAAATAAAAAACTACATACGTGCGAGCGACGAACTTTGCCAGGCACGTCTTTCCCTACTGTTCGTTCGGAACGAAGAACATTGTCAGCTAAACCTCTCCCAGCTCCTGCCAGACTCTTCTCTTGCTGTCTGTACCAAAGACTTGAAATTGCTTCTTCTTTAATTTCCAGAATTTTTGTCCAAAACTCGAAGGAAGCAGCCATCAAAAGTTCAAACAAGTCCGAAATTGAATGCATCTTTAATTCAGAGAAAAAGGAGCAGAGCTCACTTTCTTTCCCCTATTCCCCTTTGTAAAGGAATTCCTCTATTTTTCCCCGTTTTCAAGAAATGTCCACTTTTACCTCGTTTTTCGCACAAATGAAAACTCAATTAAAAGCACCCAATCAAAAAATCCAACTATTTTTTAGTAGAAGTTTATTAATTGTTGTTAAAAATTCCACGAAATGGTCAAAAATTTTATTATTTGCTTAAAAAGTCATATTTCCGTTGTTAATTCAAATATTTTGTGAGATCGTCTTTGTTGATAGAAAATTCGTTCTTTTGGATTAAAAATTTATCAATAATGGTAGAAATGTCATTTTTTTGTTAAAAATTTAAATTTCTTCGAAAAAATTCACTTTTTTGGATAATTAAAATGCAAGTATCTTGTTGAAAATCTGTATCTTGGATTGAAAGTTCGACTACACGGTTTTAAATGCAAATGTTTGCTGGACAATTTTTTTTAAATTACTATTTGGTGGAAAATTCATATATATCTTGGTTAAAAAGCAAACTTTGCATGTTGATAGATCTACTGTCTTCTAAAAAAAATCGTTTCTTATGTTTCTTGCTTCAAACACGGGGGGTTTTTTTTTTTAAATTCAATAGTCTTGAAAAAAATTCGTGTTTGGCTTTTAAATGCAACTGTTTGGTTGAAATTTTTTTTTTATTCAACAATTTGATTGAAAATTATATTTTTTGTTGAAAATTCATCTTTTTTGATAGAAAAGTTATCTTCTTTGGTTGAAAATTTATCTTTCTCGGTTAAAATTGAACTTTTTCGTTGAAAATTCTACTGTCTTTTGAAAAACTCAACTATTTTATTGTTAATAATATGATTACATTTTTTTATTTCAACTATCTAGTTTATCTATTTTTATTTGTTAAAAATTCCAGTTTCCTCGTTGAAAATTATCTTTGGTTTGAAGAATCACCCTATTCCCCCTGTTTCAGAGCATTTTGGGCTATGAAGTCTGAAAGAGCTTGAAAATAAGAGACCACGTATTTTTTTATGATCTATAGTTTATGTAAATTAATTCTGACTATATAAGTAACATAAAAATGGGGGCTTCGGAACGAAATAGAATGAAAAACGTTTCGAGTAACGGTTTTATTTTATAGGAAGACAATGAATTTTTTACACTTGACTTATACTGCTATTTCGGTTTGTAGGGGGCATAGAACCAAAGGGATTACCTTTTCTTGCTTCTCAGCAAACAAATTTCGTATTCACTACTGACACTCTTTCTACTTTCCTTTCTTGGCCTTCCATCTCTCATTTCGAATTCGCCGTTTTCGATTTTACGAGCTTCTTCGAACATCAAGGTTCCCAAAACACAGTCGTTATTATTGGTGAACCAATAAGGTTGTTGTAAAAAAAATTCATTTGTTTTTCAAGTTTACTTAAAATATAAAAATAGATAACCTTTTTTATGAAGCAGTTTACCCTCATTAATTTTACACCTTTAAAGGTTTCAAATATTTGTTCAAATATTTAAATCGCCTTCTTTATGATTTTTAGCTAATTAAAGTATTTAAATTAATCTAGCAAATTAAACCATTTAGCCGACTCGCTAATCATAAGTTTATATTTTATTTTATTATATTTATGGAATCTTTATCAAGAATCTTTATCTAGTATCTTTATCAAGATTTCTACCTTACTTTACATATTATATAACATTATTTTCGTCCTTTTTACCCCCCCCCCCCCCACGCCCCCCAACACACCGTCAATATTTTTGTAGTCATACAAATATTGAAGTTACCTAATGTATGTATTACTTGAAATTCTTAAATTTAAAACTGGTTATTCCTTATATATTTAAAACTTCTTAAATTCCAGAAAATATTTTTAACTGACACGAATTTTCCTCAAATTTTTTAAAAATCATTCAAAATCTAAAAAAATGCCTTATAATCTTCTAAACTTTCCCAAGCATTTTAAGAAAATTTTGTATCCTCTTGAAACCTTTCCAAATTCTTTTAAAGCTCCTAAATTTTATTTTTGAAATCTTTACAAATCTACATTTCTAGAAATCTGCTAAAATTTAACATTATTTTTGAATCTCTTCAATCTACAAAATATTTCCTGAATTTACTCGATTGTTAACATTTTTTAAAAAATTTTAATCTTACCGAATTGAAAAACTTTACTTTAAAATCTGTTACACTCTTTTTCGAAATTGTAGGAAATCCTTTGATATGTTTAAACTCTTTTTTAACTTTCTCTTAAGTTTCATTTTTCAAAATGGAGAACCATTACAAAATTTTGTATGAATATTAAGTTTTTTTTCGCAAAACCTTGCAAAACTCTTTAAAATCTTTACAACTTTTAACTATTTTTTAATCGTTTCAAAATTCTTGAATATCTCTCAAGCATACCCAAATTTAAAATTACATTTTTTAAACGAGCATAAGCTTACAAAAAAATTGTGGAACAAAAGTGCACAAGAAGGCTTAGAAAAAATCATTTTCCTTAATTTTTCTAAAATTATGTAACGCGAAATTGCAAAATTTTACTTCAAAACAGTTTACAGTTTACAGTTTATCTAAAAAAAAGGTTGCATCTTAAAAAATGAAAAAAATGTATCGAAAGTTTATAAATTATAGTGTGGGACCGAAATGTTAAGAACAGAATTACTTCCTTTTTTTAACGAAACATTTACAATTTAAATTTCCTCCGCCATCAATAATGTTTAGAAACATTTCGAAATAAATTTTATTTTGAATAATTCTTATGTATTCAGAAATTTTGTTATACTAAGTAGATGGTGCAGAAAATTCATAAATTAAAAATGGTAATCCATACTATTTTAATTCTGAGATCCGTATATTCCTTCAGAGATCAAATGTGCCTTACATTTTTATCGAAAAGGAGGAATGTGCTAATATGGCAAAGATGAGATTTTCTCCACCGATACTTCCAATCGAGAAGGTTTCTCATTCCTCTCATTCATAATTCATTCGATTCTTTTTCTGCGATTGAGGCAATATTAAAAACTCATCATCCGTGGCTTTCTTTAATCTTGCTCTGTTGGCTGAATCTTACAAGACAATGTATGCCTACCCACTCAGAGATAATTTCCCGGAAGTCATATCTACAACAGGAAATCTGACTCCCTATCAGTCCCGGAAATCGATAAAGAGACTGAGCTAATTTTTTTTTAATAACTTCAAAATGTAGGCCAATTTTATGTTTAAATTATTATTGAACTGTGCTAAGATCGAAGAGAAACTTCCGTCTCATTTACATTACCTCATCTATGTTTATAATAATATCTACTTATATTTATTATACTAATTATTCAATTAAAGTTTAGTTCATACCTCTCTCCCAAATATGTAAATATATTAATTATTCAGCAAAATATAAACAAAGCTGCACATCAAATAAACATCAATTTGGCTTTGAAATATGTATGTCCCAATTATTGGAGTTCTTGATTATTCATGCGGTTGTTTGATTCGTAATAATAATAATAATAATAATAATAATAATAATAATTGGAGAGATAATATTGCAGAGTAGAGTCGTTGATGAATGATCTCAAAGGCCGCGTTGAAACGGAATCCTATAATTCAATTAGTCCGATAAAACTGTTTTCGGATTCAATTATAAACTATAATCATATTCCTAATTTAGAAGCGACTATTGACACGTTTTTACACTCTTTTGAAGATGCAACTATTGTGATACTATTTTTATAAAAATGACACCAATGACACTAATAATTTTCTCAGGGCGGAAGTGAAGTTCAATAATATTTTAAGAGACTTCAAGGATTTTTTATGAATTTTATGGGGTCTCAGAGGATTTCAGATATAAAAGCGTTTTTAAAAGAATCTTAAAATATATTAAATTTTTCAAGATATTGTACAGGGATTCAAAACGTTTCCAACGATTTTATCAAATTTAAGGGATTGTACAAATTTCAAATCATTTCAAAGAATATAGTGAGTTTTAAAAGATTTTGAGGAATTTCATTAGATATCAAAGAATTTCGTAGGATTGTATAAAATTCCAAGAGTTTAGAAAAAATTCTGTGAAATTTCAATTAATTTCGCAAGATGTCAGAAGAGAAAGTAGAGGAAATGAGAGTTGGAGAATGCGGGAAAATGAGGGAACTGGAAGTAGGGAAAATGAGGGGAGGGAAATTAAGGGACAACGTGGGGAGAGAAAGTAGGGGATGTGAGGGCAAATTAGGGTACAGGAAGCAGGGAAGTGCAGGGAACTAGGGAAAGTGAATGAAAATGGCGGGAAAGTTGGTAGGGAAAGTGAGAAGTAGAGAAAATTTTTGGAAGTGGGAGTGGGTGGTATTAAGGGGAAATTATGGGATGGGGTACTTCCGGTGTGTAGGGAAGGCAATGTGTGTTGGCTGGGGAAAAGAGGGAGGGGAATGGGTGTGTTAGCTGTGGAAGCGAGGAGAAGGGGAAGTTCTGGAGAAAGAAGTTGAGTAAGGGAAGGGAAGCAAAGGGTGAACATATAGGGGGTTGGAGCCTATTTTGACTAGTTTTTAATGCTATTTTTTAGAATTTTGAATTTCTCTCATGAGTCCGAGGTCTATAAATTATGCGAAAGACATCATTGGCAAGAACATTTTGGTAGAAGATTGCGGTGGAAGTTTCCTAGCATATTTTCACGATTTCTTCTAGCATTTGTATCTCAACCAATGGGGTGTAGATGTGCACCATTTCCACGTTCCGGTGATTATTTAACGTTACTTGCTCGAATAAGCTACGCCCCCTCATAAATACAAGAATGCGTATATGCTCTACTATTTACTCTTTACACTTAACTTACGGGTATGTAAATAGCTCACCCTTGGGAAGTAAGCGTTACGGCTCCTAAATCCATTCTAAAGTATTTCCCTTCTTCGCGCAGCTGCAGAAATAATGGAAAAGCTCTCCAATTTAATCCAAAAATATCTCAATACTAAATCTAAATTTTTTTATTCGTGATCCAATGAAATAAAAATCTCTGCTTTAAGAAATTAAATTTCCTGTAAGAGTCCGTGCATAAATTATTTAGTATTTTCTTGGGAGGAGAGGCGTACTTGATTTAAACCCTTTTTAGTGAAAAATTCAACTATTTGCTTGAAAATTTCTGTATTTTGTTGAAAATTTGTATTTTTTGTTGTAAATTATTTTCTCTTGGTTCAAAATTCAACTATTTGGTTAAAATGTCTGTTAAAATCTGTTTCGTTGAAAATTAATATTTTCAACTGAAATTTTACTTCCATTTTTTGGTAGTAAATTGAGCTTTTTACTTGAAAATCCAACTATTTGGTTTAAGTGGAGGTTGGAATATTAATTACCTATTTCATTTTCTGTTGAAAATTCATCTTTTTAGGTTCGAAATTGAACTGCTTTGTTGAAAACAACCAAAATGTTTAAAATTGCACACCTTGAAAATATAAATCTTGAAAATAGAAGAGTTTTTAATTGTTTAAATTGATAATTAAAAATTATGCAAGTTTATGTTTCACAATTAAAAATTCTGTAATTCTGAAGATTTACATTTGAGGGTTCTTTAATTTTGAGGATTTATAACTGAAAAATATTGAGCTTTGCTCTCCAAAATCATCCAAATTTAAGAACATTGATTTATACATATTTAAAATATAAGAATCCGAAATTGTAAATCTTAAAAATTGGAGAATATTCCATTCTAAATCTTCAAAACTGAATAACTTTTATTTCTATATTTTCAGAATGCAAGAGGTTTCAATTGAAACTATTCAGAATTGTAGAACTTTCAATTATAAATATTTAAAATTGTAGAATTTTTTAATTTGCAATCGAAAATCGTGCCGGTTTTAAGTTTCATAATTGAAAATTCTGCAATTCTGATGATTTACATTTAAAAAATTTTAATTTGGAAGATTTATAATGGAAAAGTCTTGAAATTTGATCTTTAAAATCATCCAAATTTATGAATTTTGATTTATACTTTTTTTTAAATCAAAGAGTTTTTAATTGTAAATGTTCACAATTAAACTATTAAAAAAAAGAAAAAAAATTCAAAATTACATCTTTCTAATTTATACACTTGATAATTGAAGGATCTTCTATTATAAACCTTTAAGAAAGGCCCATTGCAAAAAAAAATTTCATGACTTGAAACTATAAACATTCAAAATTAAACAAGTTCCAAAATCACTCAGAATTATATTTTTTCATTTAAGCAAACATAACTTCAAAATGAAGAAAATCTCTTTTAAATTAAAGAAACATTGTTATTGGAACAACAAATCATTTCTTTGAGCAAAATAAATTTATTTTACTGAGAACCGATTAATATTTTTCTGTTATTCAAAGGATCTTTTTTCTGAGTTTATATTTTTTAAGAAAACTTATTACGATATAAAATCCTAAATTAACCGAAGTCCTTTTTTAAATACTTTATATTTTTAACAACAAGTGAGAAGACTGAGAACCTTCACTGAAATTTTTAGTTATTTTTACTTCCGTTAAATCTGTTTTCAGATCTGGCTTCAAGTATGGAAAAGCAGATGATCGAATCTAAATATATTTAGTGAATGGTGTAAAGCCAATAAAGGTTGAATAATGTTTGTAGTGAAAATTTCAAAAATGTTAAAAAAGTTTATATGGATATTTTTCTACAGAATGAAGGAACAAAATTAAAATACTAATCTAGTTATACCAATATTGAAGTCTTTATAGCGTTATTGCAATCTTTAATTGTTAATGACTTAAATACCATAATGCCATACTGCCATTAAACCATTCAAGCTCACATCCCTTCCAAACCCCAATTACCTCAACTCTCATAAATAAGCCTCCAAACAACTCCTAACATACCCAATCATGTGGGTTTTTTAATTTCTAAAATCCCATACCGTCTGCAGCCGGATTTATATGAGCAGCACTTGCATTTGTCTACATATTTGTCCAGAGAAGTGGAAAACTGCAGAAAACCAAAACTCCTGAGTATAGTCCGTTATCGAACGACGAGTTTTGAGGTAGACATTGGATAACATCGAGCGCCGGCATTCATCTTCTGCATCAACCTCCCCCGCTCGGCAGTAGTTAAACGCAGTAAAAATACGACTAAACGATAAAAAAAAACTGTCACCCATCCCGAGCATTAGCCGCGCCCGTATGTGCTTAACATTTCAGATCTCGAGGAATCAAGAATCATCACTTAGCTACTGCCGTCAATGTTTTTTTTCTAGTAATAGAAACATCATAAAAAATTTAGTTTAGCAAATCTATCAGAGATATGAACGAAATGCCAGAATGCTTCTCTCTGTTTTGCGTGTAAGAAATATAAATTTCCAAAGTTCTGCTTGCTTGTTATGGATGAGAGTAAGTGGAGGAATTATATGTCGTTTTCTGCTGATTTTGTGATAATTACCGGATCTGGGTCTTTAACCACACAATACGTCTTCCTGGCTCTGACCCGGATTTGAGGAGGGCGTAGTAAGGGTAAATACTGCAAAGGGAAAGATAAGATAGCGGTGAAGTCGACAGAAATTAGTACCAAACTGTTGGAATGGGTACACGATAATCGGACGTTGATGATTAGTCACCGGACGAGACTTTAAAGCATTAGTGATACGCGATTCAAAACTTTTCTCATTTCAAATCAGTAAAGTTGGCATACCACCGAGATAACAATTCGAGTGACACGAACGAGCGCGCATCTGGCGATCCGATAATGCGAAAAGCTCATCGCTCAAATTGTGATCTAATACTAGTTCTGATTAAAATTTCAATTTAAACTAAAAATAACTTTTATTTGAGTTGAAAACTTGATTTTCCATTTACGCTTTTTAAATCATTTAAATTAACGTATTTTATAAGAATTGGTCTTAAAAATAGTTAGTATTATTCAAGATGCTCCTGACTGGAAACTAGTTTACGTGGGTTCGATCCCTACCTGCGCTATTAAAAAAGATTATCTTTTGTCGTCTATAAGCACCTGTAATATTTGTTATCACACAAAAATAGACCAAATGATCGACATGTAAATTTAATGAATTCCTAATGAGTTGGAAAATTAGGTCTGCAGAATATACGACTTTAGAGAAAAAATTCCCAGTTCTCATGAAAAAAATATCTTTTTCGCTAATAAGCATTTGTAATATTTGTAATTACAAAAAAAGCACCAAATCATCGAAATTTAAATGTAACAACTTGAATATTTAGTCACACTGGTCGACATCCCTTTAACATGTAATAAATAGTATCTTTTTTTTTTAATTAAAATTATTTGTTACGGAAATATATATGCAGGGCTCGGGCTCATAGCACTATTGAAACTATTTTCCTCAAACGACTTTTATGTCACTTTTTAAAGATGAAGTCACTAGAGTTATTTTTTACCGAGAATCCAAGAATTTGTTTAAATAATTTTTTTAATTCCTCTAAATTTACTCAATATAATCTATTTTTTTTAGTTTTTTTAATTCATCCTGAATTTCTTCAAACTCACCTCCTATTATCATGCATGTCATAGAATACTTTTGAATTATTTTGATATTTTCCCAATTAATTCCAAATTTAATGATTTCAATTAATTTTTTCAGTTCACTTAAATTTTTTTATTTACCTTTAATATTTACGAATTTCATCAAATTCTTTTGCATTACAAATAACATTAGTCACATTATTGATGTGCATTGGCCACTTTTAGTCAATTTTATCGCTTTTTGGGGTAAAAAGTTAGTTTCCTTTGGTCACTTTTTCGGTTTTGGAATATTTTAAAAGATTCTAAAGGATTTCAGGGGATAAAAAAGACGTCAAGAGATTTTAGAAGATTTCAAGGACTTTCATCTAATTTCAAGGTTTTAAAATTTGTTAAGAAATTTTCAAGCGTTATTACAAATTTCAATATAATTCACGGGATTTCAAAGTATTTCAAGGGATTTTGAGGAGTTTAAAAAGATTTAAAAGTTTTCCAGGAATGTTTAGAGGACTTCAGGGGATCTAAAGGATTACAACCTATTTAAAAAGACTGTGCTCAGAAATTTGGCTTTTTTGCGGTTATCCACTTTTCCGAAAAAATGTGTATGCGAATGCGAGTGCTCCTAATATAAATTTAATAATTCAAAACATTGCAGGATACTATTTAGCTAATATTTTTCGAGGCTTATGCTTATATAGACAATATTTTAAAATATAAATCGTAATAATCCTATTGTATAAGTTCATTACAGTCTGATTAGTTAATTTTCCTTCAAACATAGTCCTCAGGCTCAAGAACAATATATTTTCAAAAATAAATTCTAAAAAAGACGAAAAGCAGTTTTTTGTAAATACTACCCGCCGGCGACCAGGGCATGTAATCCCTTTTCGTGAAGGATTTTTTAAATATTTCCATCTTGTGCATGCTCAATCATAGCTAAAATATTTATTAATGTTTATTATTATTCTATACAATTGTCTATCTTCGTAGAAAATTAATTTCCTTAATTAAAAATTTCTCTTTTTGGTTGAAAAATGAACTCTTTATTTAAAATTTCATTTTTTTGTTGAAAATGTTTACCTCTAACTGAGGTTGTTCTTATACCAGAAAGAAAATTTTATAACAGCCAGAGAAAATAAACAATTGGTTAGTGAATTTCAAATCTAGAATTCTGTAGTATATCTTCCGTGAATTTTTACTAATTGGAATTTAGAGATTGTGCTTGGGATTAAAATTCCCTATTCCATTTTGATAAAAGCAACA
>JAWWLR010000092.1:43678939-43691338 GCA_035041075.1 Acraspis erinacei | reverse complement strand
CTGACTCAGCACTGACTTCGTACTGACTCGGCACTGACTTCGCACGACGCTACGCTCATTTTGCTGACTCACTGCGTTGTATGGCCACTCTTTCCTTGCTCTTATGACTCGAAATATAGTTTTACTGACTGCCTCAATGATACAACGACTTCAACGTTACGAGTTCATGTTTTTCATAGTTTTACGTGATTTCGTTAAGAATTCACGACAAATTCTAGCGTTCGAAACGTTTGACTTCAGAGTGAATAGCCCCTCGGATCAAACCCTTTCCTCCATCCGTATTTCTCCAATTTGATTAGGATAGTTGGTACGAATCTAATTTTTTAGAGGATTTTTTAGGCCCTCGTAGAGAGCTTTACTTAATAGATCTGATTAGTGTAAAGAGTACACAGAAAAACTTCGATCCTCAAAAGTACAACTATTCGGTGTTGTTTTGAGTTGCAGCAAAAATGAGACACCTGAGAATGAGGATGCAGCTATGTTTCTGTTACAGTTTCAAACTTGTAGTATTGTCATTTTAGGAAAAAAATATCTCCATTCGATACCATAAAAAATGATCTGCAAGAAAATTGAGCCCACTGTTTTTATGTGTATGGACCTCGCTATGGGATTATCAATCAGTCTGCGTATGTTGTGTGATCTATGACATATCATGACATCGTGAAGGGTATTCGTATGGGGTAATTGCTAAAGGGATTGATTAGCGACCGGTGTTGTAGTGGTGCAACGGAATTCCAGATTGACCTCAAATTTATATCTCTCCCTCTTTACCTCCTCCCTCCACTTCCTTTTCTGACTTCTCATATGAATTCCTTGATTCCGGGCACTATAGCGAGGCTAGAACCATGTTACGCTTGCCCCAAAATGGATTGGCGATAAATGTTGGCGATATTACCATTGATGATTTTTTCTATACGCTGCGCCGGTAACGAGGAAACAAATAAAATCGAAAGGATGAGATATGCGTATTCTATGGCCATGATAATTAATGTCTATATTTCCATCTTTCACCCACCCCTCCCCACTCTTTTCGCAATCTCAGCATCCTTCGAGCGCGCTTCATCTTTCTCTCTCTTTCGTGCGAGGACTGCTCACTCCTCTTTTCGCGTCCATCGACAGTGGCGCGGACTACCTCATTCATTCTATCTGCATTCCTTTAATGCTACCTGGAGTCCCTGGAATGCCTGCCAACCCCTCGGCTTGCGCAGGGCCGCCAACAGCATCCCAGTACGCCTGTTCCAGGAATGGTCTGTATGTGAGAAGTGAGAGGCTGCTGCTTCGAAAAATCGTTTTCTACTACCAACATATTGACCGAAGAAGAGAAACATTTTCATCGATCGAGAAAAAAGATTTCTAAGCTCATTTTTGTTTGTAAATAAGTCACAGAGATCGAATTGATAAACTGAGATGAGAAAAGTAATATTAATCAAAAAGCTCACCGAGAGGTCCCACATTCTCGGAGGTATATATTGAGTTCACTTACCTGAAACAAAAAAAGAGAATCATAAATTCATAAACCAATGATATACGTAACAAGATCAATTAAATTTGGTCTTTAATGATAGTCAATGCTTTGAAATAGTTAACCCTAAACGGATATGATAAGTACGAAATAAATTCATATGTTGAATTCGAAAATGTCGAGCACTCAATCTAATATAAAACGAGATGGCAGCAGGAATTTAATTTTCAAAAAAAAATAGATCTATATTATTAATTTTCGGAAATCTTGACGGAAGATTCTAAGTGTATTTTAGAAAAATTAATTCAGGTTAAAATTGTTTATTTAAAAGTAGTTATTTCGAGTTTTAGATTTTGCTTTCTATTCAGGGAAAGGTTACATTTCTTATTTATTCCTAATGATCAAGGCCCCATTTTATTCTTTGAAGGATTCTCTACAATTCTATTTGAGTGGTGTTAATTAAAATTTAAACTATGATTGTTTATAAAAATAATAACGGTATGATTTCTCAATTAATTTTTTTTAACAAAATCAACCCCAATAGAAATTTAGAGAATCCTTCGAAGAATAAAATGAGGCCTTGATCATTAGGATTAAATCAAAATTATAAATTTTCCCTAAGGAGGAAGAAAAAACTAAACCCTTAAATAACTACTGTTAAATAACAAATTTTAAACTGAATTATTTTTTTCTGATATCTTCTGATATCTTTTTTGTCGATTTTATAAATCATTTTAAAGATAGGGAACTTTTGAGATTAATTGTACATAGATACGACTTCTGAGCATCGATAAGAGAATCTGCAGTTGCAATTTTTTCTCCGAATTTCAGCAGATATTACTACACAATTCACTCCTTACTATCTCTATATTTATATCTCTTTCAATTCATGCACGTGCGTTTAGATAAACAGATAACACAAATCGTATTAAAAGAGATTATTTCATAATTTTTTTTTTAATTCCCAAGGTTTTAGAAATGGCGATGTTTTTCTCGTTTCATTAAACAAATTTTTTCTCCAGTTAATATTGTTGCTAAGATTAAAGTAATCATGGGACAAATATTCTGATAAAATGTGGTTTAACTAAAGAAAAATACATTAAAAGTTATTTTGTGTAATTTTTATTTTATTCACTGCAACATTTAGTATTTAAGCTTGTAATTTTTACAGTCTGGCTGTCAGAAATGTTTTGTTAATTTTTGTTTTTGTAAATTTTAATAATTTTATAGAAACACTATTTACCTTTACTTTACTTATTTAAAAATTAATTTTATTGGTTGAAAATGTATCTTCTTTGTTAAAAATTCATCTTCTTTGGTTGGAAATGCATCTTTTTCGGTTAAAAGTTCATCTTTTTGAAATGCAAATTCAAACTTTTGGTAAAATATTCCTCTCTTTTTCTTGAAAGTTCAACTACATATTTGCTTTTGAATGGAACTGTTTGGTTAAAAATGTTTTTTTTTTGTTTTTTTTGTTTTGTTGAGAAAATTCAACTTTTTTGGTCCAAAACCCTTATCTTTTGACTTGTGATCAAAACTTTCAGTTCTGAAATTTTTTCGTCATATAAAATATCAGACTCATTATTTTCATTATTTTTTTTATTAGCAATATTCTTAATGGATTTTTTTTGCTCCACTCAAATTTCAATTATACGAGATGTCGGCGGAGGTCGGTTTGATATTACGTTGTATAATGAAGGTATAACAATGACGAATGTAGGAAATAAATCTTTGTTGAAATCCACTACCTTGGCGTGTCTAGAATTACAGACTTATTTGTATTTATCGTTAAAGTTCTGTTATACAGTGATTAACACATAATTGTGTAATTACAACACTCTTACAACTTCATATTCCAAGATTCGATGTCCCAACTTTTCATCTTAAGTTCATAGAGTTGACAAAGTAGCTCTTATAATAATAATTTCTTTCTTTATTCTTTATCTCTTTGCTTTCAAATCTAGCAGCTCCAGAGACTCTCCCTTATAATTATGAATAAAATAAAAGAGGAAAGCATATAGAATTTACCGGATTCAAATATTTATTTCTGCCATTATTATTTCTCTTTCATCTCCCTTTTTTTCTACGCGAAATCCCCCTGTAATTCCCTCGTGCATCATACTCTTTCCCCTATTTCCATATTTCCCGTATTTAAAATAGAATTTCCTTTTTCCTCTGTTTTCAAGAAACATCCTCTTTTTTCAATCAAACTATTTTCTGTTCAAAATTAATTCTTTTTAGTTGAAAAGTCTACGATTATAATTTTGGTTCAAAATTAATTTGTTTTAGTCAAAAAATGTATTATTTCGTTGAGTTTTAATTATTTGAACTATTTTGGTTAAAAGTGATCTTCTTTGATCGAAAAATCAACTTTTTTGTTGAACATTCTTTTTTTTTATAGGAAATTCATCCTTTTGGATAGAAAGACTTTAGTTGATAGGTGTAAATTTATATCTCGGGTTTTTTTAAATTTATATCTGTATGTAAAAAATAAAATAGCTTGGTTGAAAACTAATCTGCTTTGGTTAAGAATTCAACTAGTTTGTTAAAAATTCATAATTCTTGGTTGAAGTATCAACAAATGCATTTTTCGTGGAAAATTTGTTTATTGGTTAAAAGTTTAACTACTTTATTTTTAATTCATTGTTTTTTTATTAAAAATTAATATCTTCGCCTGAAAATTCAACGATTTTTTTTAAATCTTTTTTTTCATTAATTTTTTGAACTCAAAATTAACATATTACATTTTTGCTTATAAATTGATCTGTTTGCGTTGAAAATTAAACTATTTGATTGAAAATTCATATCTTCCGTTGAATTTTGTATTACTACAAAATTTATCTTCGTAGTTGAAAAATCATCTTTTTGATTGAAAATTCAACTGCCTGGTAGAAAAGTTATATTTTCGGGTTGAAAATTCAACTATTTTGTAAAAAAGTGATCTTTCTTGGTTAAGAATTAACCATTTTCTTGAAAATTCATATTTTCGGGTTGAAAACTCAAATTTTCTGTAGAAAATTCGCTTGTTTAGCTTAAAAATTCAAATCTTATGTTACAAATTAACTTTTTGTTTGAAAATTTATGTTTTTGGTTGAACATTCCACTATCTAGGTAAAAATTGATTTCTTTTGTTAAAAATCCTAAAACAATTCCTCTCTTTGGATTGAAAGTTCAACTGCATATTTTCTTGTGAATGGAAATGTTCGGTTAAAAATGTTGTTTTTTTTTGAGAAAATTCAACTTTTTTGGTTAAAAATGCTCATCTTTTATTTGAAAGATCAACTATTTCCTTTTAAATGTAATTATTTGGTCAACATTTTTTATTGTTCAAAATTCATCTTTTTTGCTTCAAAATTAACATTTTTGTTGAAAATTCATCTTTTCGAATTAAAAAGTTTTCCAAAACATTCCACTTTTTATTTTTTTAGACTTTTTAGTTGAAAATTCAACTATTTGGTTGAAAATGCAATATATATATCGACTTTAAATGTTAAAAAATATGATACGTATATTAATTTTATATTTTAAAAAATCCCCCGTTTTGAGAGCTAGAATATTGATGTATGATGTATGTATATAATGCGTAATCTTGAAAATATATCGCACGATTTTTCAATCGATTAATTTGATTTTAGGTCCAAACTTCGTGAGTTCTTTTGCCTACGGAGACTACGTGTTCTTCTTTTACCGGGAGACTGCAGTGGAATACATGAACTGCGGCAAGGTGAGATTTGATTTCGTTTCTCTTCTCGACGTACTACATTTGCAACGATCAAAATGCAACGTTGCAACGAACCAAAATTTCGTATTTGCTTCTCTCTTTGCGAAAACGCAGCATTTAAGTAGAATTTCACAGGCCACTTCTGCATTTTCCCTCTGGCAATTCTCTCTTCTTGTTTGGAGAGAAAACATTTTCATTTTAAGCAGATGAACATAATTGATAATTTGCTCAACTGAATAGAATCAGTCAACAAATTTAGTAAAAGCGCGAGATAATAAATACAGGCCTCAGGGAGTCATTCTGGCTCAGATGTTCCAATACTGCAGCTGTGTAGCCATACTGGCGCGGGTTCGATTCCCAAGGCAGGAAGCCAGTTTGAATGCTTTTTTTTCAGTTAGCTATTTCTGTCCCTTGGTACATCCCGCATATACTCTACAGTTTATAAGATTAACATTCAGTTATTAAAAGAAAAAAATGCAGGCTTCGGAAACTTTGTTCCACTTTTTTTTAACGATGCAACTGTTTTTATACTATTTTGACAAAAATTACACTAATTCTACCGAGGGACTAGTCTCATGCAATCCCTAGTCATTTTTTGCGATTTACGATGTTTAAATATTGAAAGAGTTGATGCCAAAAAATAGAGAAGACATCAACTAATTATAGAATTTCAAAAGAGTTAAAAGGTTTCAATTACTTCAATGGATTTCAAGGCATTGTACGAGATTAAAGGATTTTTTTGTATCCCCAAGGATTTCAAGGGATTTGAACAGTTCAATTTAATATAAATATTAAAATAATTTCAGAGATTTCCAAAAATATTTCCGGGAATTTTAAGGAATTTTAAAGAATGTCAAGAGATTCAAAAAATGTCAAGGGATTTCAAATAATTAAATTTGTTTGTTTTAATTTAGATTCAAGTTATTTCAAATGGTTTTTACTTATTTTCAGGGATTTCAAGATATTTTCGAATGATTATAAAGGACTTAACAAAATTACAAAGGATTTCAAAGCATTTTGTAGGAGTTCCAAAGATTTCGATGGATTTTAACAGAACTTTGTAAAATAAATTAAATCAACTCAAATCTCAAGAGATTCTTATCCATTCGAAATATTTTAGGGGATCTTAAGGCATTTTTAAACATTTTTACAAGATTTAAAGGATTTTTTTGAATTTCCAAGAATTTCAGTAAATTTAAACAGTTTGTATTTATCATACATATTAAAGGAATTGAAAGTGATTTATGCTTACATAATGCATTTTTACGATTTACAAAGGAAATATTTCAAGGGATGTTAAAGGATTTGAAAGATTTGCAAATATTTGAAAGAATTTTAAGGAATTCCGAACGATTTCAAGAGATTTCAAACATTTTAAGTGATTTCCAAGATCTTAATTTAATTTTTTCAATTTATGTTCGAGGAATTTAAGATGATTTTTACTGATTTTAATTTATTTTTACAATTTACTAATGAAATATTTTAAGTGATTTAAAAGGATTTTTAAGGATTTCATAGCTTTGATGTATTTAAACAGTTTCATATAAAAGGCAATTTTTACAATTTTCAAAAAAAAAAGATTTTGAGGGATTTTACAGGATTCCAAAGGATCTAAGTTGATTTAAATAATTTCAACGAATTTTGTAGTGTTTCACGTATTTTTACTAGGTTTAAGGGACTTAAACAGTTTAATTTATTATAAATATTAGAATACCGAAAAGAAGAGCAAGAGGTAATTTGTGCAGAACTTTTTTATGTGTGGAAACTTTTTTGTAAACATTTTTTTTCGTATTGAAATGCATGTTTGCCAAATTAAAATAATCCATCAAGTCTAAACATAAAATAAGGCAAAATTCAGGGGATATTTTGACATAATGATGATAAATTTGTAGAAGAGCCGTTTTTGAAACGAAAAAAGAAAATTTGGACCACCCTTTACTTTCTCCTATTTTTTCAAATTTTTTAATCAGTGTAATTAATTACAATGAGTGAATAATGAATGCTTGTATTAAGAAAAATGTTACCTTGAGAAAGCTAGAGATGTCCAGAATAAACCTGGAATTTCCAAAGTATTTTTTTCAAGAATTTCAGTCATCCTCCTGATTTTAGGTGCTAGAGAAAGACTACATCTTTTTGTATTCTGATAAAAAATACCTAGTATAATCAAATTGAATGCATCGATAATAATAATAGTATTGCACGATCTCATGACATTTTCAATTTTCAGGCCGTATATTCTCGTGTCGGTCGAGTATGCCAACACGATAAAGGTGGGCCCCACGCTTTTAGTGACAGATGGACGAGTTTCCTGAAAGCGAGACTCAATTGCTCCGTACCAGGAGATTATCCTTTCTACTTCAATGAAATACGTGAGTACTCCCTTTATGTTAAATTTCATATCACAAAAAAAATTTGAAATTTTTTTAGTTCAAGTTCCAGTTCGATGAGGCCGTAGCGCTCCGAGTTTGTAACCAGAAACTGCGGGCTCGAATCCAGTTGCCGGCATTTTTTGTCAGCTTTTTTTTCATTAATTTTTTTTTAATTACAATTTTTCTACTTGATACATCGTTAATATTAAGATTTCAGAATATTGAAAGAAAGAGAATCTTTTTGAATTACCTTCGTAAATATTTCATCGTCTTAAAAATTTTATTTTCAATTGTTATTTCTAAGATGCCAAGATGTAGAACCTAGGGGTCTGCTTTAAACTCAAAATTGCAATTAAAGTTTTGTAGTACCTACTCGACAGTTTCGGAACCTCGGACGTTTCAAGTACTCGAAAATTTTGAGTACCTACTGGAAACAATTTACCTATCAAGTTTTGTCTAAAGAATTACAAACGAATTTAGATTTGCTAAGAGTCTCGAACTTAATTAAAATCAATGTCGGGTGTTATTCGATATTTTAAAAATTATAATGAGTCAAATTCACAAAAACCTGATCGAATCAATTTTTTTGAATTGAGTTCAATAAAACTTTTAAAATAAGAGAAAAGTTTTTAAAATATTGAAATATTTGCAAGAACTGATAGAAACTTAGAATCACATTTTTAAATGAATCCTTTTTCTGTATAGTAACAGTAAAATTCGAACATTTTTGAAGAACGTCTTTAGTTTATTAAGTTAGAGAAATGAAGAAAACTTTGAGAATATATTAAGAATGCAAACAAAAATATTGTCGAGACTTTCTCTTATTTTTAATAATAAACAATAATCTCTCAAAAACTTCATTTTTTCTTCTTAATACATTTTCAAAATATCCGGAATTTTTTCGATTTAATAAATTTAAATTTAGATAAATATCTTTCAGAATTACTTTTAAACTTTGATTTCATAAACTATGTTGATTATGCTGATAATTTTTTACTTGGCGAAAATTTTCGGAACGTGGATGGCAAAAAGATGAGTTTAACAAGTAGTTGAATTTTCAACAAAATAATTAAACTTTTAACAAAATAGTTGGGTTTAGATGAATTTTCAACCATGTAACGTAATTTATTACCAAACGGCAAATTTAAAAAAGAATACATGAATTTTCAACTAAAAAATTACAGTTTTCAACAAAGAAGATTATTTTTAAGACTTTTCATCCGCGAAAGAAGAATTTTTAATCAAGATAGATAAATTTCTAACGAAATATTTGAATTTTCATCTAAAGAAGATTAGCTTGTACCCAATTAGTTGAAACAAGACCAATTTCTAACAGAATAGTACAATTTTCTTGAAATTTGAAGACAAAAAGAGAAATTTTCTACTAAACAGCTGAATGTTTAATCCGAAATTATGAATTTTCAACAGAAGTGAAATTACGACCAAAAATTAAAGTTTCAACCAAAATGATAAATCTTCGACAGCAAACAATTGTATTTTTTACCAAATATTTCAACTTTAAACCAAGTACTTGAATTTAAAAAAAAAACTTCAACAAAATATTTGAATCCTCAACTAAAATAAATACTAAAAAAATCGACCAAAATGTTTCTTTTTCAAGCAAAAAGATCAATCTTCTACATAAAGAGATGAATTATCAACAAAATATGTGAATTTTTAATGAATTACTGGAATTTTAAACTAAAAAAGCTGAATTTTCATTTATATCCAGAGATAAATCTTGAACCCAAAAAATCAATTCTTAACAAAGTAGTTGGACTTTTAACTAAGTTCTTACGTTTTGACCAAAAATTGCATTTTTATAAAAATAATTAATTCATCAAACAAAGAGTACAATTTGAAGCATTCAAGTTAAATTCCGAACAAGAAATATAATGGTAGACTTTAAACTTTTGGACAACTTTTTTTTTAAATGATATATCTATAATTGTAATTGGTCGAATTAATTTTTTAAATCTGAATTAACTTTTTTTTTAAATACATTTAGAAACCAAAGCTGCATAAATCCTTATCATACGATAAGGAATAGGTGTTTAGTACTTTTTTATTTCATAAATAAAATCACAACAAAAAACTTTTAACTTTGAAGAATACCGTTTGTTATAAAATATTCAGATTTATTTAAAAGTATGTAGAATTAGCCCTTTTTTGCACACTAAATTTTATCCACGTTCTTAATCTCCTTTTGTTCGATTTTTAAAATAATTATGCAATCGATATCGTTTCTTTGTCGCTTATCGTCGGGTTGTCGCACACATAATGTGACGAATAATTAATGAATAATTAATAATTAATTGAATTATTATTAATTCTATCATTACTCAACACATTTCACGTGCATCAATCAAATCAGTTGATACGAAATTAATAACCCAATGTTGATGAAAAAAACTCTCCTGTAGGCCTAAAAGTGAACGCAAGTGTTTCTACATCTATTCTTTCTGTGTTTGTAATAATGGAAACCGTCTAGTTTATGTGAAATATCAAATTCAAATTCAAATTGCATGAAGGAGGAGATCTAGCGTCACGATCTTGTTCATTCCTCCGCCTTTTCAATCGCTATTCGCTATTCGATGTTCAATGGTCTCAAATGAGGTCAAAAAGAGTGCATGTTCCTCATAAAATCTGCATCTTGCTAGTCCTCCCTCGAAATGTACTACAACCGTACAGAACAGACAATATGCATCTGGAGATGTTGGTGTATGTACCTTGTTGTGCATCTCGAAGAATCGCAACTGCAGTCGTGAGTTCATTCCGAGCGCTATAGACCCGGAAATGCAACCAGTGTGGTGTACAATAACCATCCAACCCCTACGTGAGATGACAGATGCATACGTAAATTACATATATCCGTTGTGCAAAACGTTGCTGCACATTTCCTACAAGCTCATAACACCAGCACCTGCAAACGAAGCCTAAAACTATTCACTATATCACTCTAACAAATGTACATGCGCGCGATTATTATTTTTTTTCTTCTTTCACGCAATTCTAAAATTAAAATAGAAAATTAATATTAACACCAAAAATGTGCGTTTCATAGTAGCTATTATGTAAAATAATAGACTGTTGAGGACAATATTTCTTGTAATTCAGGGTGTCTATCCTACCTGGAAAATCTGGAATTGTCAGAGAATTTTTATATGCCCTGGAACAATCTAGAAATGTCCGGGATTTATTATTGAAGTCAGGGAATTTTTTTGGAGATCGTGATTTTTTTCCTTAATTTCAATATAAAATTGAACAATATTGATTCTTGATTTTTAAAAGTAGCTTTATATTACTGTATTAATTATTTGATTCAAAAAGGCGCTTTTTTTGTTCGACATTAGCTTTTTTAACTAAAAATTTAACTATTCTATTATAGGCTGAAAATTGATCGTTTTTAGTTGAAAGTTCAATTATCTGGTTAAACGTTCGTTCGTTTTGGTAAAAAATTAATCTTCTTTGTTAAAAATTCAACAGTTTGTTTGCAATTTTCTTTCTCTTGAATGGAAACTGTTTGTTAGTTCCCAAAATTCTACTCAAAATTAAAATCTTTTTTGGTTGAAATATCAACTTCTATATTTTTCCATAAAAATTCATTTTTTTAAATGAAAATTTAATTACTTGCTTGATTTGCTTCTTTTAAATTATTTTTTTGTTTGAAAATTTCTCTCTTTGGTTGAAAAATCAGCTGATTTATTGAAAATTTGTTTTTCCTTTGGCAGATAATTAATTTTTTCACTGAAAATGTAACTATTCGAGTTCAAATTTGAACTATTTTGTTGAAAATTTGCTCCAGTTGAATATTCCACCATATAAGTTTAAAATTCATCTCTTAGATTCAACGTTAATTTTTGAACTAAAAATTTAACTACAGTTTTTAATTAAAAAATTATCTTTTTTGAATCTTCTTTATTTAAAATTCAACTGTTCCATCTGAATATTCATCATTTTAGTTGAAAATTCATATTTTTTCTTTAAAATTCATCTATTCCAGTTAAGGATTTTTCGTTGATAATTCATATTTTTTGGTGGAAAATTTAACTAATTGGTTGAATGGTGAATTAAGTATTATATAATATATATTATATATATAAATTCACATAATAAAATTTGAATTGAGAGATCAGCTTTTTTATTTAAAAATTCAATTTTTTTATAGAAAATTCGTTCTTTGGAAATAAAAATTCTTTTTTTTGTATAAAAGGATCTTTTTTGGTAAACTATTTTGTTAAAAATTAAATTTTTAACCGTGAATTTAACTATTTGGCTGAAAATTCATGTATTTTGTTGATAGTTCGTCTTTTTTGGTTGAATTCGACTGTCTTTTATTTAAAATCCAATAAGCAAATGGAAGTATGGAATTCAACTATTTTAGTAGAAAATTTGTCTATTTAGATACAAAATTCATCTTCATTGGGTTGAAGATTAATTTTTTTCCATTGTTTTTTCCACTTTTCTGGTTGAATATTTACCTACATTCTAAAAAGGCACCTTTTTGCTTGAAAATTCAACTAATGCTTTAAATATGCAACTGTTTTTGGTTGAAATGAATTCTTTTTAGTTAAAAAGTTCGAATTTTGTATTAAAAATTCTTCTTTGCAGGTTGAAAATTCATCTTTTCGGTATCTATATTCAATCCATTCATAACAATTTATCCCCCTTTTATTCTCCTATTTTCGTAAAAAGTCCCTCCAGTTCCGCTGTTTTTCAATCAATTTGGGATTTAAAGTATGCAATAGCTGTTGATTGCAGACCTTTGCAATTTTGAAAGGACTTAACATTTTTTAATTTAAAAACTTCTAATTCGCCCCTCCCCCTCCCTCCTCGTTAAAAATTTG
>JAWWLR010000092.1:43624956-43635980 GCA_035041075.1 Acraspis erinacei | reverse complement strand
TCTTCAATTCAAAAATTAAACAGTTATGCGACTTTTTATTTGTCAAAATTGAAGATTTCTGGTGCGCGCGGATGTTCGACCAGGGCTTTCTCGCACGTGGTTATGATTTTAAATGTGCTATTTCCGCCGTTCAATAGAGCTAACCAACAGCTCAAAAGAACTTTCTTGTTTTTTCTTTAAATTGAAAAATAGAACAGTTACGCAACTTTTCATGTATAACAATCAGAGCTTATGGGGACACGCTGTACTCAGGTTGGCCGTTTTAATCACATAAAAAGCTTCCTGGTCATTTCCCAGTTCGCAAACATTTTTCACGGTCAATGAAATAAAAAAAATTAATAAACGGAACACTTCTTAAAATAAAAGTTAAATTATTTTAATTTTAAATAGTTTGAAAATCCTTAAAAAATTTCATCATTTTATTTAAAAATCTATAAACATCTACATTTTATCTTACATTTATCAAAATTTTTAATTATTTTAAAAATGTTTCAGAACTTCTAAACAATCTAAGCATCTTCTAAAGTGTGTTGTATTCTTTCTAAATTTTTTTTAATCCTGCGAAAGCTGATAAGTTTTTTTTTCTTCAAAATATTCAAAAATCTATTTTTTTTTAATAGGCCTTGGGCTATTTGCGCCAAAATTTCGATACGAATATCCGGATTATATTATTTATATTAATTAATATTCCTTGAAATAATATCAAAATTTTTAGATAACTTTGAATACATGAAAATTCGACAAATTTATTATAAATTAATTGTTTTCAAATAGAACAAAAAAAACTGTAATATTCAAAGTTTATTTTCTTGTTTAGTTTTGCATTTTTAACGTTAAAATCTGGAAATTTTTTAATTTGGAACTGATTCTGTATGGTCTCACAAAATCAATTATTATTCACATGCTAATCCTTAACTTATAGTTAAATTTAAAAAAATAATTATTATTTATATTGTATGGATTTAATTTTAAATTCATCTACTCAACGAAAAGGTTTTTTTCCAAAAATTGCACGATTTCAAACGTTTCTAATTTTAAAATAGAATTTTAAAATTCGAACTGCGCATTGTAGACTGAGTGATATCATAATTGAAAAATATAAAAATTCAACCGATTATTTAAAAAAAAAAACTGTTGAAATCAAACTTGGACATCTCTTAAAATTAAAATTTGTAAAATATAATGTAGTATCAAGAGACATGCATAAGTGACTGGATCGATTTTTTAAACTAAAAACGGTTTCTTGCAACAACAAAAATCACTGTGATATTTTGACCGTTTAAAACTAATGCGCTTAAAATATTACATATATATAATTATTCTAAACAAGTTGAAAATGATATGCTTTCTAATCCGAATAACGTTCTAAATTATTTAATTCCAACTTCAAGTGTTATTAATTGAACAACTCCAATCCTGGTTTAAAAGTTAAAGCATGTTTAAAATTCAATAATTTTAATTTAAAGTGAAAAATTAATAATAACTTAAAAATCAAGTCCAAGAGCTTTAGAAAAAGAAAAAAGTTACGGTTTTATTACTAAAGAATGTCAAAACAAAATCTTAACATATGACAAAATAAACGGCTTGTTAACGCCCACTTTTTATTTCTTTTATTCCTGGATTTAACCGAGTCAATAGAAAATTCGTAATCCTCAGAAAGGCCGTTTCACAGTTACTAATTACTAATTAAAAGTCTTCAAGGAAGAAAAATACATTACCAAACGATGTAAGGCGTTGAATTCACTGTATCTTTTCTCGACGAAATGCCTGGCTCCGTTGCTTGAATCCACCATTTCGACTGTGTAAACGTAGTACGGTTTACCATGTGAAACCTCAACTAAACGATATCCGCTGATAAAAATCTGATACATTGTACATTACTTTATTATATATCACTGGATTTCAAAATGTAAATGATGTCAGTGAATCTGCAGTCTCGAAAGTCTCGTGTCGTTTCTCGACAATAGTGTCGACAAACTGCAGGGAATTTCTATGCGAGTACATGATGGTTTTTTTAATTAATCGTAATTTTTTATTGGAAAATACCTTAAAACGTAAATAAATTTTTGTCAACAATGGGTTTTCCAAACGTGAAAGTGACACACAGTGACAGAAGACTTGTGTATGTGTTGTACATAGAATAAATAAAGGCTGATTTCATAAATTGCGACGAATATCTGAATCTCTAATCCAACGCTAGGTAGCGCTAACTGTTCTAGTCAAAGTTCCGCGAACATTCAAATTTAATAAATGAAAATTACACAAATTACTAATAAAAATGGTTACTTTATTTGATGAAATAAAGGAAAAATGTCAGTCATTTAGTTTAAAAAGGAAAAAATTATTATTTTAAGTAGGGTAAGTTTTTCTAGCCTAACTGTGAATTTCACAACATCATTGTCAACAGAAAGAACGTTCCAGTCTTTTGCCTTTAAGTTTTTTCTTTCTTTATTTAATGAATTCAATTGTTTTTTTTACAAACTTTAGTACTTCTTTGCTCCAAATTCAACTGTTTAGTTCAATGTTGAGATAACGTGTAATACAAATTTATTTTACCGGTTGAAGATTCTTCTCTTCATGGTTGAAAATTTAACTGTTTTGTTGAAAATTTGTATTTTTTTTATTTGAAAATTAAATTCATTAACTCAAAAAGGAACTCTTTGATTTTTGGTAAAAAATTATATTTTTATTTGAAGAATTGAACAGTTTGTTGAAAATTCGTCATTTTTGGTCGAAAATAAAACTACTTGGTTGAAAAATGAACTAATGTTTTTTTAATCATTTGTTTGTTGAAGACTGATATCTATGGTTGAAAATTTTGTTCATTGAAAATTAATTAACTGAAAATTTAGCCATTTCATTTTGGGTTGAAAATTTTTTTTGTACTTAAAAAATCAACCATTTGATTGAAAATTCAGATATTTTATTGAAAATTCGTCTCTTCTGGTTGAAAAATAATCCTGTTGAAAAGTAAAAACTTTCAGAATTTTTCTTTTTCTTAACTGTTTTGCAGAAAAATCGTCTTTTTGACTTGAAAATTCTACAATTTAGTCGATCTTTTTTTCTCTTTCTTGACTTTTTTTGACTTATTTTTGAACTTATTTGACCGGTTGAAGATTTTTCTCTTTGGTTCAAAAATTTAACTGTTTTATTAAAAATTTCTCATTTGTTTTTAGTTTAAAATTATTTTTAACTGAAAAATAAACTGTTTTATTTTTTATTAAAAGTTGATCTTTTTATTTGAAAAATTGACTAATGTGTACAAAATTCGCCTTTTTCGTTGAAAATACAACTCCCTGGTTGAAAGATAAACTATTGTGTTAAAAATTAAATTGTTTGTTGAAGACTCCACTCTTCGGTTGAAAATGTATATGTTTTCGTGAAAATTGGTTTGTTTTTTCGTTGAAAATAAATTAACTGGAAAGTTAAGTATTCCATTTATGATTATATTTTTGTAAATTGGCTAAAAAATCGACCATTTGGTTGAAATTTAAATTATTTTATGAAAATTTCACTCTTTTGGTTGATAATTAGTCTTGCTGGTTAAGAATTCATCTCTTTGGTTTAAAAAATCAAATTTTCAGAAAAAAAATCTGTTCTTTTTTAGTTAAAAATTTATTAGTTTTGATCGAAAATTTAACTATTTTGTTAAAACTTCATTTTTTTGGTTCGAAATTATTTTTTAACTGAAAATTAAACTTCCATTTTTTAGTTTTTAGTTGAAAATACAACTATATGCTTGAAATTGGTTGAAATTTTACCAATTATGTTGAAAATTTGTTTTGCTGTTGGATGAAAATTAATTTTTGTTGTTGGTTGAAAGACAATTTTTTTTTACTGAATAAAAGAATTCCATTTTTTTAAATTTATCTTTTTTGGTTAAAAACTGATTTTTTCGTTGAAAATCAAGCTATTTTCTTAACTAAAATATAACTATACTATTTTTGGATGAAAATGAGTTTTTGTTTTGTTTGTTGGAATCTAATTTTTTTCAGTTGAAAATTTGTCTTGTTGGTAGAATATTATTTGCTTGAAAATTCATCTTATTGGTTAAAAATTCATTTGTGTCGTTGAAAATTTAAATATTTTTATGAAACCTCGTTCTTTCGAGTGAAAATAATGTTCTTTTGCTGAAAATTGACCTATTCCTTTTTTGGCTAAAAATGTATCTTTTATATTTGAAAATTTAACTATTGGTAAAAAATTCATGTGTATTGTTAAAAATTCGTCTTTTCTTTAGAAAAATTCTTTTTGTATGTAAATTTATTTCTTTGTTTTAAAATTAACAGATTTTGTTCAAAATTTGATGTTTTTGGGTTGAAAAATAATATTCTTTTTGTTAGAAATTAATCATTCTTGTTGAAAATTTAACAATTTTGTTGAAAATCTATTTGTAGAAAATTATTCTTCTTGTTTGAAAATGCATTTTTTTAATTGAAAAGTAAAGTATTTCATTTTTAGTCAGGAATTTATATTTATTACCTTAAAATTCAATTGTTTAGTGTAAAAAATAGGGAAAATTATGAAAAACTGTACATTGAAACGCTCTGCATCTTATTTGTGAAATTCAGAACAACGACAAGAAAAACGGACCAGTAATTGAAATAATAAAGTTTTTCTTTTCAAACTGCCATTATTAATTTGTGTAAAAAAAACAACAATTTTTAATTTATTAAATTTGAATTTTCGCTGACCTTTGACTAAAAAAGTCAGCGCTACCTATCGGCTAGCAAACTCTGCTATTCAAAAAATGAGCGCGAAATCACAATTTCCTGTTTTTATTTAGCGTTTATTGACCATTATTGACAGTTATGGAGCATATTGATCACATAGAAGTTTCGTAATCAGGTGATTGTTATGAATTCTTCATTACAAAGACACAAAAACAACTTGTTTCTACTAATTAAATCACACTGGCTAATTGTAGATGATAAGATACTTTGAATGAATACTGTACAGTTTCAAATTCCTAACCTGAAAATTATTCGAGAAATTGTGATTTCTGTGATTAATAATGGTTCATTAGTGTGTGTTCCTTTTTAATAAGACTGAATTACCCTTTGTTCCACCACTTCTTCAAGTGAGTCTCCAATTTATCAAAGAGTTGTGAGAAGTGTCGAAATATGGTAATTATGCTCATAACCTTTTTCTTTGAACTGTCACATAATTTTATAAAATTGCATGTATTTCGTATTTTTGAATACTTTTTCGTGCAAATATCATAGTTATCCATTATGTATCGTTATCTTAAATCTGTTAAAAATCTTAGGTCGACAAATATCTGGAAATAATCATATTTATCGCGTCATTGTAAAATTAGTTCGAAAATAATACTAACGTTATGTTGAATGATAATTTATATTTGCCTATAGATAAAAGGCCTTTCAAGAAAATTACCATGCATGAGTATCATGTCGACGAGTCAGATTACAAGTAGAATACGTTGCTTACATTTGGGAACGGGTAAGTGCTCACTTGCTGGTTTGAAAGGAGAGATAAAAAAATCCGATTTAAAAAACTAAAAAACCCGATCCTGGTGCTTTTCCTACAAAAGAGATATTAATGCTCAAAGATCCAGGTTACTTACCTTTCCTGCTTCAATACATTATCAATAAAAAAATCCGAATTTCTTAGTACATATCGCACTTATCTTTCTTCATGAATAATCGATCTTCACTAAAGATCAAAGGTTCATTGAATGATAAATGTGGAATTCCTGAAAAGTTAACGATCCGCTCGCATTTACAATTCCAGCGCCACTGAAAAATATGGAAAAAGTGTCAACAGACGACATCGATGTCATAGTCAAGGATGTGAGTTTCATTTATGATGCAATAATTAAAAAGTAAAATCAGGCTGGCCGCAAAACTTCATTTTTTAAATTCCCTGATTGTTCCCTAATTTTTTTCCTGCCCATTTATAATTTAAGTTCAAAATTCTAATCTTTTAACATTTTGAATGATCAACCAAATAGTTAAATTTTCAACCAACATGATGAATTTTCAATCAAGAAGATTGGTTTGTAGCCAAAATAATGAATTCTCAACAAAATACACAAAAAATTGTAACCAAATAGTATTTTACATTTTTAGTTTATGTTGATTCTTTTCTAAATTTGTTGTATGTAAATAGTTGAATTTTTAAATAAATGTTATCAATTTTTAATCAAAAATGAAGTAGTTGAATTTTCATTGAGGGGAATTAATTTTCAAGTAAGAAACAACAAATTTTCTACAAAAAGGTTTAATTTTGTACGAAATAGTTGAATTTTATAACAAATTATTGAACTTTGAAACCAGAGACCAATTCTCTAAAAAAAACACTTAAATTTTTAAAGCAGGAATACAGATTTTTAACAAAACATCAATTTTTAGTTTCAAAAATTACTTTTTAAGTAAAGAAAGAGCGAATTTTCAACTAAAATTATGAATCTTCAACCGAAAAATATTAATTAATAATCATAAGAAAGTTGGGTTTAAGAAAATCAAAGCAGATTAATATTTAAAGAGACAGTTGTATTCTTAACCAAAAATAAAAACAAACTTTTTTTAGTTAAGAAAGAAAAAAATGTTGGCCAAAAAGTAAAAGTTTCAACCCGAAAAGACCGGGTTTCAACAACAATTGTTGAATTTTCAACAAAATAATTAAAATTTTAAACCAAATAACATTTTTAACGTAAAACAAATTGGATTTTTTATTGGGTTCCATTAATTCATTTCCTTTTTCTCATTTTTCTACTTAAATTCAAACTGAATTAATAGAGCCCAATAAGATAATTCAACTATTTTTGTTAGCCAGTTCATTATTTTTTTTTGCTAATTAACCAATTTTATAAAAAAGTCACACTTTTTGTTTGAAAATTAATCTTTTTCAGTTGAAAATCACCTTTTTTGTTGAAAATTCATTTTTGTTGGTTAAATTCAACTATTTTTTATTTAAAAAAAAATCTTTGTGGTGAAATATCAATTATTACATTTTTTGTTCAAATTTCATATTTTTATTTTTAAAATTAAACTCCTTGTTTGAAGTTGAACAACTGTCTTAGAAGCTCATTTTTTTGGCTGAAGAATTATATCTTTAGTTGAAAATTCAATTTTTTCTTGTTTGTTCAAAATTCATTTGTTTAACTGAAAATTTAATCATTTTGTTGAAAATTCAACTGTTTGTAAATTAACTTTCTTGTTGAAAATACGTCTTCTTTGGTAGAAATATAATCATCTGGGTTGAAAACTTTGATATTTTCTTAACAATTTATGTACTTTGATGAGAATTAATCTTATTTGATAGAAAACTAATCTTCTCGGTTGAAAACTCGTATTTTTATTTTGAAAATCCATCTCTTCTGGTAGAAACTTTTTTTTTTAATTAAAAATGCAACCGTTGTTTGAAAATGAATCTGTGTTTGAGAATTCAACTATTTTGTTGGAAATTCGCCTTTTTTGTTTCATTTTAAGTTTTTTTTTAAATTTAAATTACAATTTTTTTTTAAGCCCCTGCTTAGAGAAATTCTCTGACTTTTCCCTGATTCCTGCTGACTTGCGGCCACCCTAAAACTATAATTATGCCTAATATAATTCGCTTGTCTAATTAGGTTGGCGATAAAGGTTTAATAATTTTAAATAGACCAAAAGCTCTAAACGCACTGAATCTGTCAATGGTTCGAAAGATCTATCCAACACTGAAACAATGGGAGTCTTCCAAAAAACTTGTTATTGTCAAAGGTGCTGGAGAAAAAGCTTTTTGCGCTGGAGGCGATGTCAAGTCGTTAGTAATTGCTTTGAATGAAAAAGATGGTCATAAATTAGGACAAGAATTCTTCAGAGCTGAATACACGTAACTAAGTCGATCAAAAATAAAAATTCTCACTAAACAATAAATATAGGAATTGATAATCCTAAAAATTTTATTTAGAATGAATCATCTCATTGGCACATATAAAAAACCGTACATTGCTCTCATAAATGGCATCACAATGGGAGGTGGTGTTGGATTGTCTTTACATGGAAAATATAGAATCGCAACAGAAAATACGGTATTTGCAATGCCCGAAACTGGAATTGGATTATTCCCGGATGTGGGTGGCACGCACTTTTTACCGAGATTGAGGGGAAAACTGGGTCTCTATTTGGGACTTACGGGCCATCGATTAAAAGGTAGAATCTTTCAGAAACTTTTCTTAAATATAGGCAGGTCTCACAGGCGCTCAAAGGGTAACAAATTTCAAATAAATTCAAGTTAAGTTCAAATTAATCGAAAAAAATGTTTAAAATAAATTTAAAAAATCCATTGATTTCCGTGAAATTGTAAAGAATTTAGGGAAATTTACGGCGAAGGAGAAGAATTTCGATGAAATTCATAAAAATTCAAGGTGGTGAAATCCACAACAATTTGAAAAAACTTCATTGATTTCAGTTACTTTGAAATAAGCTTAGAAATATTCAAGGGAATTCCAAAGGATATTATGAAATGGTTAAGAATTCTAGGCGAGGATAAAATACTTCAGGATCAATTAAATAAAAACTTTTAAAAATTCATGGAAAATGCATTTTATCAAGTTGAATTGAATTAATTTAGTAGAATTCAAGCGAACTAAAAAATTTCAAAGAATTGTGGATAAATTAAGAAGAATTCAGGCTGAATGCCAAAAATAATTTCGAATCTCTTAAAATTTTGATAACCCTACTTAACTTATACCCAAAAATGTGACTTCTGACTGCATACCAATTTAAAATAACTCAAGTGAATTGGAAATAAGTTTAAAAGTCGGAAAAATTCCATTGATTTCAGTAAAATTTGAGTGAGTTTAATTGAATTTAAGGAAAATTAAGAGGATTCGATAAAATCCATTTCGAAAATCAAACAATTAAGAAAGAAATCAAGTGTATTAAAACAAATAAAAAATTTTTTTTACACTCATGGAATAGAGTAAGTTTGAAATGAGTTTAGAAAAATTAAAAGGGCATTCAGAATAATTTTTTTGAAATACCTACGAATTTAAGATGAGTTTAAGACTGGAAGATAAATTAAACAAAAATGTTAAGAATAATTAAATAAAATGAAGTGAATTTAGAAGAATTCATGATCAATTAATAAGAATTCAAAGCGAATTCAAACTCTCTTCAAATCTTTGAAACCTTACAACATTTCTCACTTCATGAAAATCAATTCTCTGAAATCCATTAAAATATGAAAATCCCTTCAAATTATTAAAACTTTGGAAACCCTTTGAAATTATTTTTCTTGACAATGCGTAGGAATTTTAAAATGCCCTAAAATATTTCAAAGTCTTTGAAATCCCCTTCAATCTATTAAAAAAAAATTTTTTAATCTGGGAATCTTTAAAAAATTTTCCTCAAATATTTCAAATCCTTTGATATCTTTTAAGATCCCTTGAAATCTTTAAAAATACCCTGAAATATTTAAAATCCTTTGAAATATCATTAAATTACTAAAATCAATGAAAAATTTCTTTGTAATCTTTTGAAATAACCTAAGATATTTAAAGTATTTTGAAATCTTTAAAAAATTGTAAAACTCTTGAAAATGCCTATGTGCAAAAATACGTTAAAATATTCCAAATATTTTTATCATTCTAGAAAATTCTTTATCCTAAAATATTGCGGTTGCTTTGGGATCCTTTCAAATTATTAAAATCAATAAAAAATTTCTAAATATCTTTTAAGATTCCCTAAAATATTAAAACCCCTTTGAAATCATACAAAATACTTTATTTCTCGTGAATAAATACTTTAAAATCCACTAAAACAGTATGAAATCTTATGAAAGTGAAGTATATATTAAATCTTTGAAATCCCTACAAATGAATGAAATTAATTAATAATTCCTTGGTATTTTTTGAAATTCCCGATAATATTTCAAATTAAAAGCTCTTGAAAATGCCTTAGAAGTTTTAAAAATGCCCTAAAATCTTAAAAATCCTTTCACATGGTCGAAATCTATTAAAAATTTGTCGGAGCCTTTAAAAATACCCTGAAATATTTAAAATCCTTTGAAATACTATTAAATTACTAAAATCAATTAGAAATTTGTTTGTAATCCTTTAAAATAAACTAAGATATTAAAAATATTTTGGAATCCTTTTAAATTTTTTAAAGGTCTTGAAAATGCCTATGTGCAAAAATACGCTAAAATATTCCAAATATTTTTATCATTCTAGAAAATTCTTTATCCTAAAATATTGCGGTTGCTTTGGAATCCCTTCAAATTATTGAAATAAATAAAAAATTTCTAAGAATTTTTTAAGATTCCCTAAAATATTAAAACTCCTTTGAAATCCTACAAAGTACTTTACTTCTAGTGAATAAATACTTTAAAATCCACTAAAATAGTATAAAATCCCGTGAAATCTTATAAAAGTAAAGTATATATTAAATCTTTGAAATCCCTACAAATTAATTAAATTAATTAATAATTCCTAGGAATTTTTTGAAATTCCCTATAATATTTCAAATTAAAAGCTCTTGAAAATACCGCAGAAGTTTTAAAAATGCATAAAATCTTGAAAATCCTTTCAAATGGTTGAAATATATAAAAAAATTACCTTTAAAAATCCCCTGAAATATTTCAAAAATATTAGAAACACTTCAGAAGAACGTCCAGAATTGAATAGTGAATAACCCAGGAGTTAATTTATTTAAATAAAAGTGGCATAGGGTACCATTGGGACCAAATCTTTTTAAAAAATGCTACTTAAGGGACCTTAACTGAAGATAGGGTACGATAGGGGACGTAGGGACCGGTCTTTTGAGGCCTGAAAATATTTTATTGATGTAATTAATATTTCTTATTTTTTAAGGCATTGATGTTAAACTTGCTGGAATTGCAACGCACTACGTTCCCTTTAATCAACTCGAGGAATTAACTCAGAATCTATTAGGGTCCGACAATTTAGATATTGATGGAATTTTAAATAAGTACCAGCCACAAGACTTAAACCGTGAATTTAGCTTAGAACCTCACATGGAAAAAATCAATCGCTGTTTCTCAGCCACGACGGTTGAAGA
>JAWWLR010000092.1:43574414-43588482 GCA_035041075.1 Acraspis erinacei | reverse complement strand
GTATATCGGTTCCCGAAATGGCCGGCAGAGTCGAGAACGGTCAGTAGCGGTGGTGCCTAATAATCGACTCACTCTCATTTTCTCTCTGGTATAAGCAGATGAAATAAAAATGCGTGAATTTTTATTCAAATTCATCGACTTTAGAGACAAATTCAGGAAATAATTATGTTTTTAGCTTTATTTAATTATCTATTCAATCTATCGTGCTAAAATATTGAGGAATATCTTTTAATAATAATTAAATTCGTAGAAACTAAAAAGAACATTATTTGTAATGAACTCGCGAAACATTCAACCTGGCAAAAACTTGAGATACCTGGAAAAGAAACTTGGAATTGTGAGGACATTTTTGCCCAATTTTTGAGTAGGCTCAACACTCAGGTGTGTGGCAAATTTTTGCCTCTCTTTAAAGAGAATGTGTAAAACATTTGTATATTTTTACAGGCGAAATTTGGCAGGTGACGTATGTGCGATAATGCGCGTCCACGCTTTTCTAGAACAATGGGGTTTAATTAATTACCAAGTGGACGCAGAATCAAGACCTACACCAATGGGACCACCGCCAACCTCCCATTTCCATGTTCTCTCCGATACACCTTCCGGTTTGGCGCCTGTCAACCCCAATCCACCAAAAACTCCACAGCCTTCCGCAGCAAAAACGCTGCTTGATCTGGAAAAGAAGCCTGCGACACCACTCGGTGTTGCGGGAGACGAGAAACCCATTGCTGGTGCTATGACCAACTTTGGTTTGAAGGTTGATCAGTATTCCCGAAAGCCAGCTGTTCTGAAAAACAAACAGGCCTCGAGCGCAACTCGAGATTGGACGGAGCAGGAGACGCTTTTGCTTCTAGAGGGATTAGAGCTTCACAAGGATGACTGGAATAAGGTTTGTGAACACGTTGGATCCAGGACACAGGATGAGTGTATCTTGCATTTCCTGCGACTCCCAATTGAGGACCCCTATCTGGAAGAAGGTGGTCCCGAAGGTTTGGGACCGTTGGGATACCAGCCAATTCCTTTTTCGAAAGCTGGAAACCCGGTCATGAGCACCGTCGCCTTCTTAGCTTCTGTAGTGGATCCAAGAGTGGCTGCTAGTGCCGCCAAGGCAGCGATGGAAGAATTCGCGGCTATCAAGGATCAGGTGCCGGCAGCTTTGCTCGATCAGCATTTGAGGAATGTGCAAGCGAGCGCTAATTCTGACGGTGAGTTTCAACCTTTTAATATACTTTTATCTCCATGTCACCCTATATTCAGTTAAGGTCTCTGAAGTACCCTGTTTCCAGAATTTTGTCCCTATTGTAGGGTAGACCGGGGCACGTTGTCACACATTTTGTTAGAAGATTTTTCTTTTTTTACATTTTTAATTAAGAAGACTGTGAAACGCTAAAGTTTCAAGTAAATCCTCTGCTTCAATTGGACAGTATCGAATTTCAGGTAATCGAAACGCTACGGCTATTCATTAACAATAAATAACGAAAGGTCACCCGTGACCGGGGGGTATTTTGTCAAATCAAATTTAATTACATGAAAAGTGTTGCCCCAACTTTGTTTGAGTGGAATAGTAACATATAATAGTGGGCTGCAATGTAAACAAGTAAAGTCTTCCACAGAAACATTTTATTATTTTAAAAAAGTACAAGAAACTCAATATTTTAATCTTAATCTACTACAAAAATTTCGCATGAATGTGTTAACTTATTGATACACTTTTAATTTGAATATCTGACACTGTGAAAGTCCACAATCTTTGGGTTATAAACTGAAAGAACTGTGATAAATTCGCTGATCATTTATGAATTTATTAGAACATTTTTGAGCTGTGACAACGTGCCCCGCGAGATTTGTGACAGCGTGCCCCGAAATCATTGTTTTACTGCAAACAGGCTCACGGCCTCCACGTTTAAGCTATTTGTTAGTTTAACTATTGCACGTGATAGGTAAAAGTACATATTTAAGATAATATAAAGTTTTCCTATTCCTGAAAAATATGCTTAATGTCTAGTTCCTAAATACTCAGAGAGTAAAATTTAACTTACTGTAGAAGAAAATATTCAACTTGATTTTTCGTCAGCATAGCGGATGCAATCGTGAAACTTTTAATATACCAATAGTTGGCATAAATAGGCACGTTTTGGAAATGACTAGTGCAGCTCTCTAGTTATTACTTTGTAAAATAAACTTAATAGGACAACGTGCCCCACGTGACAACGTGCCCCAGTCTACTCTATCCTATTTGCGTCCCATAATGGAATTTTTACGAACATTATTTAAAAAATCAAAACTTCCAATAGTCATACGTTTTCAAAAAATAGCAAAAATCAGGGATTTTCTGTAAGAAGAAACTGTACAAAAATAGTCAGGTCTGCCTAGTGTTCTAAAGAGTTTAAGTGTTCGGAGAAATTCTCACGAGCATGAGAATATTTCGATCTTTATGTGCTTTGAGAATTTAATGAGGATTTATAAGCATTTTGAATTAGCATTTAAAAAATCGTATTTTTTATCTTTATTATTAATAATTACATTATTTAAATTTCACGAAAAAATGTATCGCTTCAAACTGGAAAGTTCGCTTAATTTAAAAGGTTAATTTTCTACCAAAAAATACTCATTTTCAACAAAGTACATTGAATTTTCAATTTTCAAAAAAAAAGGAAAAGAATTTTCATCAAAACAGTTTTTTTCAACAAAAAATGATTTTTTAACCAAAAATAGAAGATATAACTTTTCAATTAAAGCAATACATTTTCAACAACAAAAAAATCAATTCTTAACAAAAAATTCTATTTAAAACCTATAAGATGAATTTTATACTAAAAAAAGATACAGTTTCAATAAAATATTTAAATTTTCAACTAAAAAAAGACAAAAATATTACAAACATTAATAAAAAAAGATTAGCAAACCAAAACCAGTTCAATTTGCATTTATAAAAGTAAGTTTTAAACAAAAATAGTGAGTTTTCAGCAAAATTAATTAATTTTCAATTAAGAATATAAATTTTCAAGCGAAAATGGAATAGTTACAGCTTCAGTTAAAAAATTAATTTGCAACTAAGAAGAAACGAATTTTCAGCAAAGGAAATTAATTTTTAATCACAGGAATGAATTTTCAATAAAAATATGAATTTTTCACCAAATAGTGGAATTTTCAACCCAAAAGGTGAATTTGTTTGATAAAAAAGGGTTTTTAACTAAATTTGTTTCCGACAAAAGAAATGAATTCCTAACAAAACATAGAATAGTTAAATTTTCTACAAAACAGAATTTTTTTAACGAAAAACATTAAATTTCTATCAAAAAGATCAATTTTTCACAAAAAATGAAATAGTTAATGTCAATTTCCAACTAAAGTGATAATTCCTCAAGTAGAAAAATTTAATTTTCAACCAAATGCGTCAATTTTCAACTAAGAAGATAAATTTTCTACGAAAAATAAAATACATAAATTTTCAGTTAGGAAAATAAATTTTCAACCACAAAAGAGAAGAATTTTCCACAAACGACGAATTTTCAACAATTATGTGGTTGTATTTTTACCTAAAATAGATACATTTTTAACTAAGAAGAAAATAATTAAATGTTTATTGAAAAACTTAACTTACAATAAAAACAAAGTCATTAATACTAAATAAGAAAAAACTAATTTTCAATCAAATAGATCAATTTTTAACAAAGTGTGTGAATTTTAAACCAAATATTTGATTTTTGAATGGAATTTTTAAAACTATATAGTGGAATTTTCAATAAAAAAGGATGGATTCTCAATGAAAAATGTGATATTTGAAATTTCAAACAAAAAGGATTTTAATTGTATACCAAAAATAGTTGCATTCAACCAAAAAAAGATGAATTTTAAACAAAATAGTTTGAATCGTCAACCAAAAAAGATTAATTTTCAACCAAATAGGTGCGATTTTTAACCATAATAATAAAATTACCTTCAAGCTTAGTTTCTCAAAAATTTCTGAACTCTATAAGGTTTTCCCTGACATTCCCCGGCTTTCTGAAATTACCTGATCTGTAGCAAATCTGTAATTTGAACAAGTATATTTTCATTTCTCTGAAGAATGTATTTGTAAAAATATATTTAGTAATTAATATATATGTATATCTATATATTTTTTTAAGCCAATAAATGCTCTCACTTTTCTTTCCATAAATTAAAGCATGAGTTAATCACTATTCAATTCAGGTCTATTCCTATTCCTAAATTGTCTTAAATTATTTTGAAAAATGTCAGTGTATTTTTAAAGATTCCGAGAAATTTTTAATTGATTTCAATAATTTGAAGGGATTTTTAAGATTTTAGTAGTATCTTTAAAACTTCTTAAGCATTTTCAAGAGCTTTTAATTTAAAATATTTTGGGGAATTTTAAAACATTCTAATGAATTTTTTATAAATTTCATTAATTTTTTGGAATTTCAAAGCGTTTGCAATATTTTAGGATTGAGAATTTTCTACAATTTCAGAAGATATGGAATGATTTTATAGGACCTATAATCTTTTAAGATAAATAAACAATTTCTCAAGATTTTATAAGGTTTCTGAGAATTGCAATGATTGTAAGGGGTTTTTAAAGCTCTCAAGGTATTTTAATCAATTTTCCAGGGTTTGTGGAAATGCCAGAATACGTAGAATGTCACGGGATTTTATAATATTTTAGTGAATTTCAAAGAATTTATTCACGAGAAGTGAAGTGTTTTACGGAATTTCAAAGCGAATGAAGTATTTTAGGATAAAGAATTTTTTAGAATTTCGGAAGATATGGAACGAATTTATAACATTTATAAGGTTTTAAGATATTTTAAAAGATTTCACCGGATTTTATGAAATTTCCGAGAATTTCAGTGATTTAAAGGGGTTTTCAAAGCTCTCAAATTTCATAGGATTTAATCATATTTTAGTGGATTTCAAAGAGTTTATTCACTAAAACTGAGGTATTTTGTACAATTTAAAAACTTTGAAGAGATTTTAAATCACTGTTTGGAATTCACCGTGAATTCTTATTAATTTATTGTGAATTCTTTTAATTCTTTGGAATTCCTTTGAATTTTTTAATTTCACTTGAATTCTTCTAAATTCACTCAATCCTGCTTAATTCAGTTGATTGTTTCATTCTTTAAATTTCTCATTAAGCTGATACTGAGGATCAATTGATGGAAGGATCATAGGATTTCAAAACATTTTAAAGGATTTTAAAGGATTTGAATTTTAATAATTTTCAGGGGTTTTAATATTTTAATGAATGTGAAAGATTTTATTCGGAATTCGCCCAGAATTCTTATTAATTTATCCTGAATTCTTTTTAATTCTTCTAAATTCACACATTTCTATTAAATTCATTGCATTTTTTCATATTTTTAATTTGTTTTCAATTCACTTAATTGCTTTTTAAATTCAGCTTGATTTTTTAAATAAATTTCACACCCTTTGCCCCATCTCCCTAAGTTTCTCTAAATTTACTCAAATTTTATTGTAATCAGTGGAATTTTTCGATTTAAACAATCTTTCGGATTTCCCCCTGAATTATTTTAAATACTTGGGAATTTGCTTGAATTTTTTTTATTTACTTGAATTCTTCGAAGTTTCCCCACTTCTATTTAATACAATGGATTTTTTGAATTCTTGGGCATTTCATCCAATTCTTTTGAATTCCCATGAATTCATCTCGTTTACTTTAAATTCCTCTAAATTCCTTCAAACCTTACGGGAATCAATGGAATTTTTATAATTTTTACAATTTGTTCCAATTCATTTGAATTGAACTTGAATTATTTTGAAGTCTTATGAATTTATCATGAATTTGTTACCCTATGATCGCGAAAAAAGTCCCTTATGTGCGTGTCGAAAATTTTATTTCATAGGGACTTGTGAAGCTTGTGCCATACCTATATTCAGAGAAATTATCATTAATTTGAAACAATCTTGAACTATTTTTTAGGCAAATTCGATCCAGCCGCTGGACTCGCTCAATCAGGAATCGCTGGAACTGGCCCGCCGGAACCTCCAGAGGATTCTTCCACTTCCGCAACAGGAACAGCAAATGCCACACCAGCTACTTCTCCACACCCAGCCCCAGAAACCAAGAAAGAAGAGCCAGAGAAACCGAAGGAGGTGGTAGAAAGCGAACAATCGTCAGCAGTCCCTCCAAAGAAGGAAGAAACCCCCGAAAATGAAAGGGATCAACCCGAAAAGATGGAAGTGGATACTAAAGAAGGCGAGGAGGATCCTAAAGCCAAGGTCGATGGCGAAGAGGGTGAAGCAAAGGAGAAGAAAGACAAAGTAAGATTAAAGCACTATTTACAATATTTTAAACTTTTTTTATAGATGCCATTATTTATTCACTTTTCTTTTTAAATTTTATTTGAACGAAAAAATGACGGGAACTTTTTTAATCGTCACTATTTCAATGTCTTAATAATTTATTATTTTATAGCGTATTCTATATTTCAAAATTGGAAAAGAAAACTTAAGAAAAAGTCGAATATCAGATAAAGTGTTAAATTAAATGAAAAGAACTTCGTGAACTGAGGAAAAGAGGAAATTCGTGAACTGATTAAATTTTGTTAAATTTTAATATCGACAATTTTATTAGTTCTTGCGTTTTAAAAGCTTTATTTTAACTTTGTTAAAAAGTTCAGAGGTTTCTTAGATTACTATTATTTTCAAAAGTAATTCTAATCTTTGCTTAAATAGTTCGACTATAATTGTTCTTAAAGTAATTAAAAAAATAATAATGTGGTTATGATTACAGAATTTTTTGTTCCCTTTGATAAAAATATTATTGAAAATTGTTTTGAATTCAAGAAAACTCATTGATAAACGATTATAATTATATTATAATTTCTTACAATTTAATTTAATTTAATTGCGTGAATTAAAAAAAAAGTAGACCTGGAATTTTTTCAAAATTATACCCAGAAAAGACATGGAATTTTGTAACAACCCTGTTTTGAGGATGATTTGGTATTTGGATATATCATTCTATGGTGAAAATAAGAGAACCCGTATTTTACAGTTGAATCAAAATTTTGTATGTGTTATAATCATTGGAAGATTATCCGCGAATTTTCTTAAATTCAACGAAACTTTTTTTCAAAATCCACTATTTTCCGAGTGAGCGTAGAATTCGGGATTTTCTTTTTTTTATTATACTTGTGAATGCTTGCTCTTTAAATTGTAGGTCTCGGGCTCACCACAATATTGACACTATTTAACACAAGATTCCGGAAAATTGTCTCAAAGGTTGATTAGGAGCCGTCCATAATTTACGTCGTTTTTTTCTGAAAAATTAAAAAATTTACCTCCCTTTGTTAGGATTCTAACTTTTGCCCCTCACCCCATATCTTCCTTATTTTTTTCGTGAATATATTCAGGTGATATCCAAAAATAAGTTTTGCCTCAGGGGTGGATTACAAAATTAGATCAACTTCAAACCAAGTAGTTGGATTTTTAATGAAAACAAACAGTTGAATTAATCTAAACAGGACGAATTTCCAACAAAATTGTTGAATCCGCAACTAGGATAGATTAATTTTCCACAGCGTAGTTAGATTTCCAAATAAAAAGATGAATTTTTAACACAGAAGATTTATTTCCTACAAAAAAGATGAATTTTGAAACTAAAAAATATCAATTTTTAACCAAAAATGAAATAGTTATATTTTTATTTAAGAGAATTAATTTTCATTAAAAAAAAAAACGAATTTTGTTTTGATTTTTAAGCAATTAGTTGAATTTTCCACCAAGAAAGATGAATTTTCAAATAACTAACAAAAACCGGTGAATTTTCACGCGGAGCGGATTCATTTTTAACCAAACGAATTTTAACAAATTACATAACTTTTCAATTCAACACTTTAAACAGAGGATGTGATATTAGTCCAAATTTTATTTTATTATTGTTTAGTTTAAATTTGGTTAATTTTTAGATTTTTAAAACATGATTGTTTAATTATCAAGCCAAAAAATATAAATTTATAAACAAAAATGGAATAGTTCAAAATTCAACCAAGGAGTTTAATTTTCAACTTAAAGTATGAATTAACAGCGAACAATGTAATAGTTTCTATTTTAACAACAAATTATTGACTTTAATTAATATTAAAAAAAGTTAGATTTGACCAACCAAGACGACTTATTAACAAAATTCTTTATTTTTAACAAAAAAGAAAAAATCGAGTTTTTAGCAAAATACACCAATTTTCAACCAAATTGTGAATTTTCAACAAAAAAGTTCACTTAAGCCGAAACAGATTAATTTTTAATCAGTTTCATTTTCAACAAAAACGGGTCAAATTGATTTATTTATAATTGCAAAAGAATGGTTGAATTTTTATTAAAACAATTCAATCGAAAAGATTGAACTTTCACTATTCTTTGTTAATTTGACACACTATTTACACTAGTTTTGATCTCTTAAGTGTGTCGGAGGCCTGCATTTAAAAATTTCGTATCATTGTGAAAATCCTGGAATTTTCAGGGAGTTCTTTCGAAATTTTTCATTTGTCTTAACAGCTTACAATTAAAATATTAAATTTTTTTTAAATTCGTTCTTTTTTTAATTTACTTCTTGAACTGAGAATTCTATTTTTGGTTGAAAGTCTATCATTTGGGGTTGAAAATTCACCTCTCTGATTGAAAATTCAACAGTTTTTTTTTCATTTTTTTATCTCTCTTGACAGAGAATTCTTCTTATTTAAAAATGTAACTAGTTTTGAATGTTCTTCTTTCTTGGTTGAATTCAGTTTTAGATTGAAAATTTAAAAAAATTGCGTTGAAATGTCAACTGATATATTTTTTGTTAAAAATTCATATTTTTGGGATGAAAATTTTATTACTTATTTTATTACTTGGTTGTTTTAGTTAAAAATTCATCTCTTTTGTTGTACATTATTTTTTAACTAAAAATTTAAATATCCAACTTTCAGTTGACCTTTTTTATTTAAAAATTCATATATTTGGTTCTAAATTCGCATTTTTGGTAGAAATTAATCTTCTTGATTGAAACTCAGACCATTCCAGTTAAAACTTCATTAATTTGTTCAAAAATTAATTTTTTCAACTGAAAATTTAACTATTTCATTTTTTCTTGAAAAGTGATATTTTTTTATTAAAAATTCAATAATTTGGTTAAAAATTAATATTTTTTATATGAAAAAGCAACTATTTCATTGAAAATTCATATCTTCTGTTGAAAATTTATATATATTGTTAAGAAACCGTCGTTTTTGGTAGAAAATGGATCTTTTGGTTTAAAAATCCATCTTTTTGATGGAAAAATAAATTATTCCAGTCAAATATTAATTATTTTAGGTGAAAATTCATCTTTTGGTTTTGACATACAACTATTCAAGTTGAAGATTCATTATTTTAATTTAAAATTCACATCTTCGGTTGAAAATGAATTTTTTAACTGAAAATTTGACTGTTCATGTATTTTGTGGAAAATGTGTCGCTTTTGGTGGAAATTAATCTTGTTCAGTATAAAATTCATTTTTTTTTCTTTGAAAATTCAACTATTCCAGTTAAAGATTTATCATTTTAGTTAAAAATGTATCTTTTTCGTTCGAAATTAAATTGTTTGTTTCAAAATATGTCCTTTTTTGTTTGGAAATTTTAAAATTTCGTGGAAAATTTATATATTTATTTGAAAAATGGTCTTTTTTGTAGAAAATTAATCTTCTGTTTTAAAAATTATTCTTTTTCGTTGAAAATAAAGCTACATGCTTAAAAGATAAGATCTTTTGTTAAAACAATCATCACTGGTTGACATTTTTTTCGTGGTAAAGTAATTCTTTTAACTGAAAATTTAGCTATTGCATTTTTGGTTGGAAAGTGATATTTTTTAGTTCAAAACTCAACTATGTGGTTGAAAATTGATATTTTTCAGTTGAAAATTCAAGTGTTCGTCTGTGAATTCATGTATGTTGGTGCAAAATCGTATTTTGTTGTTGTTGAGAATTGTACTATTTGGTTAAAATTGCAACCATGTTCAAAATTCAGTATTTTTACTTAAATAGTTAGGAATTAGAAGCGGTTTAAATTGGGTTTAAGGTAGTACTTGCATTAAATTTACCTAAATAAAACTTTTCTAAATAGAACATGAATTTGTCAGGGCAATTTGGTCCAGGATATTTGTTAGACATCCTGTAATAAAATAAATTAAATTTACATAAAATGTTATTTATCATCAGGTCGTGAGGGACGCCCAACTCCAATCGGCGGCAGCTGCAGCCTTAGCCGCTGCTGCTGTGAAAGCGAAACACTTGGCCGCGGTCGAGGAGAGGAAAATAAAGTCCTTGGTCGCTCTGCTCGTTGAAACTCAAATGAAAAAGCTTGAGATAAAATTGCGTCACTTTGAGGAGCTTGAAACGACGATGGAGCGGGAGCGCGAGGGTCTTGAGTATCAGCGACAGCAACTCATCACCGAGAGGCAGCAATTCCATCTGGAACAGCTGAAAGCTGCGGAATTCAGAGCCAGACAGCAGGCGCACCAGAGGTTAGCTCAAGAGCAGCAGCAACAGCAGCAAAATCAGCATCTGATTCAACAGCAGCAGCAGCCGCCAAGTCCACAAGCGACGGCTCAACAAGCTCCACCCCATACTCCTCCTCAACAGGCGTAATCGATCGAGTGAGAAGTGACCAAACACGTGGTGAGGTATATGCGTATTAATTTATGTCGGGAAGAGAACTTTGTCGCCTAATGCAAGATTTTTTGTCTTATTCCATTAGTGATTTTAATTATTGTATACTTCGACCATTTTTCTCTGCAATCTGCATTTTGATGTTCACTCAGTTACTGTCAGATTGTCCAGAATCTTCTTGCAGCTCTGATTTCATATCTGCTGACGAGAACAAAAGGGAATAGAGACAACAATTTTCCAAGTTTGATATAGATCGCGCAACTGTTCAGAGATTGCTGAACTTTATATTACTTTTCTACCTTTGGAGACAAGGAAAACTGAAAACGAAACAGTTGTTCGTTTTATTTGTATAATAAATTTTAAGAATTGAGATGTCGCTTCGGTGGGAATGAAAAAAAAGGCGTGCAATTATACTTCAGTTGGATGTCGAGTGAGCGTTATTAAATAATGTGAGGAAGTTGAATCGAATTTTATTCGCGTCGAGTGAAGTAGAATTTCAAAATGGCCCTTTAGCTTTGGGTTTTTTCCAATTAAGGGTAGAGTGTGTTACTACTATAATTAAAGGCATTTCTAAATAAATCACTACTAATAACTAGAAACTATGTTTTCAAAGAATGTCCTTTCACTGTGCCGGTTTTCGTATGTATTCCTGGAATTTGTATTTACAGTATAATTCGTCGCATTGTAATCGACTTACGGTCATGTAAAATATACAATATATTGTGTATACGTGAGAGATTAATTTTCAATTTAGACCTAGAAATGGGTAAAATAAGACTTTGGTTCTGGAGAGTTCATTCAAGTCACATTTTTCTTACCGCTTCTACAATAAAGCAATTCTTTTTCATAAATATAGGGTGTCTGCCCTACCTTGAAAACCTGCAATTGTCACATAAAATTCAATAAAGATGATTCTTCATTCGTAAAAGTAGCTGTATATTAGTGTATTTAACTATTTCGCGAAAAATTCGTTTGTTTGTTTTGTTTGAAATTAATTTTTTTAACTGAAAATTTAACTATTTTATTAGTATCTCGTTGAAACCGCATGTATTTTTTTGAAATTGTTGGTAGCATTTTCTCTCTCTTGACAAAAAAAATTACTATATGAAGATTCAACTTCTTCTGTTGAAAATTATTTTTTCCTTGACTGCAAATAATTTTTTTTTAAATGAGAATTTATTTATTATAGTTTAAACTTGAACTATTTGGTTCACAATTATTGTTTTTTGTTAGAAATTACTTTTTTTAACTGAAAATGTAATTATTCCAGTTAAATCTCCAATCATTTTCGTTAAAAATTTAACTCTTTAGTTGAAAATTACTTTTTTAAACTGAAAATTTAACTATTTAATTGATATGAAAAATTATATTTTTTGGTATAAATTAATTTGTTGTTGAAAATTCATCCTTTTGGTTTAAGATTCAACGGTTTGTTTTAAAATGTAACTACTATTTAAAAATTAGTTTTCTTTTGGTTAATTTATTTTTTTATTTTTCTGAAAATATAACTAACTATTCTAATTGGATATTCCATCATTTTAGTTGAAAATTCATCTTTTTGGTTCATCATTATTTTTTTTAAATTAAATTTTACTATTAAATTTTTTGCTGACAATTTATCTTTTTGGTTAATAATTCCACTATTCCAGTTCAATATTCATCATTTTAGTTCAAAATTCGTCTTTTTGGTTTAAAATTTAATTACTTCAGTTCGTGAATTATAATTTTAATTAAAAATTAATCAGTTTGGTTAAAAATGAATTTTTGTGTTAACTAAAAATTTGACTTACATTTTGGGTTGAAAGATGATTTTTGTTAGTCAAAAATTCAACTATTTAGTTTAAATTTTAACTTTGAAGTACAAAATTGAACTATTTAGTTAAAAAATCATATATTTTGTGGAAAAATCGTATTTTTTAGTTGAAAATTAATCTTCTGGTTTGAAGATTCATCTTTTTGGCTTAAAATTCTCAAGTATTCCAGTTAAATATTCATCATTTTATTTAAAAATTTATTTTTGTGGTTGAAAATTTCCCTATTTCAGTTGAAGATTCTATCATTTTTGTTGAAAAAATCATATTTTTATTTGAAAATTTAACTAACAGCAGTTAAAGGTTTGTCATTTTAGTTGAAAAATTCATCTTTTTGATTTAAAATTCAACTATTCCAGTTGAAGATAATAAATTTGTTTACATTTTTGGTTGAAAATTTGCCTTTTTTATTTATAAGTCAACTTTTCGTTGAAAATTCATGTATTTTGTTGAAAAATGATCTTTTTTGGTAGAAAATTAATTCTCTGCTTTTAAAATTCACCTTTTTCGTTGTAATTTAAAGTATTTCAATTAAATATTTATAATTTTATTGGTGAATTTATCTTTTTGGTTGAGAATTCAACTAACCTAGTTAAATATTCCTTCATGCTTGTTGAGAATTCATCAATTTAGTTGAAAATTCATCACTGATTGGAAATTTAAGAATTTTGGTGAAAATTCGTTGTTTCTTTTTGGTTGAAACTTACCTTTTTTAACTGAAAATTTAACTCCCATTCATGGCTAAAAATTTATCTTCAGTTCTGATTTCAACTGATATTTTTGAAGAAATGAATTGTTATGTTTTTAGTATTAATAAATTAGTTCATTAATCGATGGTGCTAATACATTAAAGAATTTTTTAAAAATAGAATTTGTCAAAGCTTTTTAAATTTAACATATTTCAGGACATTTTCTTCCAGGATTTGAGTAGACACCTTGTAAATATGATTTCGTGGATTTAAAAAATGCATTCTCTTGTGACGTGTTTTTTTTTTAATAGTTTAGAAATTTTAGGTCTAAAGTGCATGGTTTTCTATTAGTTCTAAGACAAGTTCGGTCATAAGTTGAGTACATTCTGCTCCTCCTGGCGGCGGTGCTCGAGTATTGCGTCCGTCTTTCTTTTCTTCTCCGCCTTCGTATAAATCTGGGGCTTCATCGCTCGCACACGTGCTGATGGGAAGGATATCGAGTGCCAGGCCCAAACCGAAACGCCCACATCTTCGCATCTCCTCGTTCAAGCTGGTGAGATTATTTTTATTCGACTTTATTATGATTTATGCGTTCTTTATTAATGAATCTAATTTTACATATGGGGTCGTTCAAAAACTATTTGCGACTTGCTGGAGGGGGTTGCGACATCAAACGATGATTTATAAAATCGACAAAGAAATATCTATTACTAATTTCTTTAAATCTTGATGGAGGATTCTAAGCCCACTCAGAAAAAAATAATTCAGGTTAAAATTGTTTATTTAAGAGTTGTTATTTAGAGTTTTATTTTCTGCTTTCTCTTTAGGGAAAGGTTGCAATTCTGATTTATTCCCAATGATCAAGGCCTCATTTTATTCTTTGAAGGATTCTCTACAATTCAATTTGGATGGTGTTAATCAA
>JAWWLR010000092.1:43563196-43574314 GCA_035041075.1 Acraspis erinacei | reverse complement strand
AAGCTTTAAATAACTACTGTTAAATAAACAATTTTTTATTTTCTGTTCAGAATTGATGTATTTTGTTGTAAATTCGCCTTTATTGTCGAAAATTAATCTTCTGGGTTGAAAATTGAACTGCCTGATTGAAAATCCATTTTTTTAAAGCTGAACATAAATTTGTCAATTGCAATTTTTGCTTTTCCATTTTTAGTCGAAAACTGATTTTTTTAGTGTAAAGTTATTGTACCATTTAGTTGAAGATTTAATTTTTCTAGTGTTGGTTGAGAATTAATTGTTTTTAGTTTAAAATTCAATAATTAGGTAGATAATTAATAGATTTTGTTGTAAATTCATTTTTTTTGTGGGATATTAATCTTCTTGATTGAAAATCTGTTTTTTGTATGTTTGTTGAAAATCAATTTTTTTTTCAACTGCAATTTCAAATATTCCACTTTTGGTTAGGAACCTATCGTTTGTAGTTTAAAATTTATCTATTTGCATGAAAACTAACTTTTTTGTTAAAACTGTTTTATAGAAATGTCGTATTTTTTGGCATAAAATTATACCGTTTTGTTGAAAATTCTTTCTTATTTGGTTGAAAATTAATTTTTTTTAACTGAAAATTTAAGTATTCCATTATTGGTTGACAGTTTAATGTTTTTGGTTGTAAATTCAACCATTTTTTTGAGAGTCGATGTATTTGAGTATTTTTTGGTCTTTTTTAATCTTCTGGATTGAAAATTCATTTTGTTAGTTGAAGATTTATTTCTGATTGAAGATTGAATTATTTTCTTGAAAATCCATTTTTTGTTGTTGAAAATCATTTTTTTCAACTGCAATTTGAAAATTATCGCTTTTATTTGTAAAATTGTCCTATTTGTTGGAAGATTTAATTGTTCCATTTTTGGTTGAGAAATGATCGTTTTTTTTTGAAAATTCAACAAGTTGGTTGAAAATTGATATATTTTGTTGTAAATTCATATTTTCGGTATTTAGTTAATGTTCTTGATTGAAAATTCAACTACTTTGTTGATAAATAATTTTATTATCGAAAATTCTTTTTTGTTTGTTGAAAGTGAATTTTTTTCAACTGCAATTTTAAGTATTCCATTTTTTATTGGAATCCTGTGGTTTGTACTTTAAAATTCAACTATTTGCTTGAAAATGAGGTTTTGTTAAAAATTGAACTTTTTATAGACATGTAGTATTTTTGGCATAACAATTCCACTGTCTTGTTGAAAATTTTATTAATTTCGTAGAGCATTCAACTATTTGGATGAAAATGACCTTTTTTTTGTTGAAAATTCATATTATCGGTTTAAAAGTCCAACTGTTTTCTATAGAATTTGCACTTGTGGTTTGAAATTATAATATTTGGTTTAAAATTGAACTGTTTTGTTAAAAATTCCTTTGTTTTTTTTTTAACATTAATTTTTTAATTGAAAATATAACTATTTCATTATAGGTTCACATTAGATCATTTTTAGTTGAAAATTCAATAATTTGGTTGAGATTTGATGCATTTTTTTCTTTATTAGGTAGCAAATTAATACTTACGATTGCAAATTTAACTACTTTGTTAAAAATTAATTTTATTACGTGAAGATCCATCTCTTTGGATGAAAATTTCACTATTTAGTTGATACTCCGTTTTTTGTGTGTTGTAAATAAATTTCTTCAGATGCGATTTTAACTATTCCATTTTCAGTTGAGAACTCATTGTTTTTCGTTTAAAATTCAACTACTATTTGGTTAAAAATTAACTTTTTGCTAAAAGTTTAACAGTTTCAGAAAAATATCGCATTTTTTGCATAAAAATTTAACTGGTTTCCAGCAAATTCCCCCGTTTGAGATGAAAATGCAACAATTTTCTGGACATTTCGTTTCTCTCTTGACTGAAAAATCTTGCTTGGTTAAAATTCCAAACTTTTGTTGAAAATTCGTCTTTTTGTTAGAAAATTCATCTCTTCTGGTGGGAATATTATCTTTTATGGATAAAAAAACAATTGTTTGGTTAAAAATTATTCTATTTTTGTTAAGGTTTCAACTATTTTTTTAAAAACTTCATATTTTTGGTTGAATTCAACTGTTTTTTTAATATAAAATTTAAATCTTTTTTGCTTGCAATATCAACTATTAAATTTGTTGTTTCCGATGTCAGTTGTTGGTCTTGTTATGTATTAATAAATTAGTGATATATTCTTTACCCTGTGAAAATTTTTTCTAGATCTGCCGAGAATTTATCTTTATGGTTAAATTCGACTGTTTTATTTCTTGCAATATCAACTATCATATTTCTGGCTAAAAATTAATCTTTTTGCTTGTTAGAAAATTCAATTACTTTGTTTGAAATTCAATTTTTAAATTGAAAATTCATCTCTTTTGGTAGAAAAAAGTCCTTTTTGATTAAAAGTTCAACCATTTGGTTGGTAATGCAACATTTTGGTTGATAATTAATTTTTTTGTTAAAAATTAAACTATTTGGCTTAAAATTCATATTGATAAGTGTACAATTCAACTAATTTGTTGCACATTTAATTATTTTGTTGAAAATCCAACTATTTTATATGAAATTAATCTTGTTAAAAAATTCAATTGCGTTATTGAAAATTCATTTTTTTTTACTGAAAATTCCTCTTTTTTAGTAGAAAAGTTCTTGGTTGAAAATTCAACTGTCTTATAAATAATTCAGATTTTCGATTTGAAGATTCGACTATTTGGTTAAAAATGCAACTATTTTGGGTTGAAGTTAATTATTTTTTGTTTAAAAATTCAACCATTTGGTTAAAAAAATCATCTTTGTAGGCTTGAAATTCTACTATTTGGTTGAAGGTTGCTTGCAAGTTCAACTATTTTATTGTAAAGACAACTTTTTTTATCATTATTTTTTTTAAACTCACCTATTTTGTTAAAAATTTCACCATTTTATTTAAAAGACATATTTTTTATTATAAAAAATTGAAATGGTATGTTGAAAATTAGTTTTTATTTGTATTAAAAATAACTCTTCTTTAATAAAAAAGTTCTTGGATGGATAAGTAACGGTATTCGAAAAAATTGTCTTTTGGCTTGATAATTTGAGTATTTAATTAAAAATACAACTGTTTGTCGTTAAACTTAATTCTTATTTGTTTAAAAATTTGGGTATTTGATTGAAATTTTTGCCTCTTTTGCTTAAAACTTCAACTAATAATTTATTTGTTCATTGGAAATTCAACTATTTGGTTGAAAATTAATCTTTTCGAGTTTAAAAGTCAACAATTTGATAAAAATTTGTATTTTTACATTGAAAACTCAACTCTTTCGTTGAAAATTCATTTTTTTTTTGCAAATTCAAATATTTTGTTGAAATTGCAATATATTTCCCCTGTTTTGAAAAAAATGCTGAGCGTTACACATTGCCGTTTCTTTTATAATTTCAAGTGGGTAATTTTTAACCTTAATAAGTTTTACTCACAGTTCCCACATTGTGGATGGATCTCTTTGCTGTTGAGGATTTAACGTATGCAAAGCCGACATTAAGTTCCTGTGATAGTGTTCTAGCAAGTGCACCATGTGCTTTTTTCTAACATCGCCACTTGTACAACAATACAAAACATTCGCTAAATCGAGAGCCAGGGATCCAACTCGCGACAGTTGAAAATCAACCAAGTAAACATCCTGCAATTAAAAATTAATTTTAATATTTATTTAATATATAATAATGTGTATACAGGGAGTCTTCCCTTCCTAAAAAACTTAGAATTGTCAGAAAATTTGTATATATGTGGAAAACTGGGAAAATGTCATGGAATTTTTTCGAGTTTTTTTAAATTGCAATATAAACTTGAATAAAAATGATTCGGTATTGGTCAAAGTAGCTTTATATTTTATACTTTAGTTAACTATTTTATTGAAAATTCTTTTCTTTGGTTTTGAAATTAATTTTGTTGGCTGAAAATTTTAGTCAAAAATTCATCTCATTGGTCTACATTAATTTCTTTAACGAAAAATTGATCTATTCAATGTTTAGTTGACAATTTATCTTTTTTAGTTGAAAATTAATTTTTTTTTGTAGAAATTAATTTTCTTCGCAGAAAATTCCTCTTTTTTGTTGAAAATTCATTTATTATAGTTTAAAATTCAATTTTTTGATTGAAAACTCAATTATTCTAGTTAAAGATTCATCTTTTTAGTCGAAAATTCAGCTCATTGGTTGAACATTAATTTGTTAGCTGTAAATTTAACTATTGAATTTTTTGTTGAAAACTTATTTCGTTAGTCGAAAATTAAATAATTATTTTTAAAAAATTCGTACTTGTTTATAAAAAGCATTCTTCTTGGTTGAAAATTTATCTTCTTCATTGAATGTTCACCTATCCAGTCCAAGATTCATAATTTTGTTTGAAAATTCATCAGTTTGATTACAAATTAATTTTTTGACTGAATATTTAACTATTCCATTTTTTAATGAAAATTTATCTTTTTTAGTTGAAAATTTTACAATCTGGCTAAAAATTAGTATTTTAGTTTAAAATTCAACTAGTTTGTTGAAAATCGTCTTTTTTTTGTAGAAAATTAATATTCTTTTTTTTGTTTGTTGAAAATTAACTTTTTTGTATGAAAAATTAACTAGCTAGAATTTTTAGTATAAGAAGATGAAATAGAAAGAGGTTTGAATTATTGTTCAAATTCATGAGACAAATTCAAGAAATTATTAATGATGTTTTTAGTATTATTTGATTATTTAATTAATAAATGCTACTAATATATTTACTTTAATAAAAAATAAATAGATCTTAATAAAATAGTCGAAGTACTTGAATGGCAATTTTTTTAATGATTTGAGTAGACACCCTGTTATATGAATTTAAAAATACATAAATGAAAAACTGATTCTTGAAAACATTGTTCCTTTTTCAAGTTTACGTTTTTTTAATTTTCTTTTCAAAATTCAAAAAATTAAATGGAAATCAAATAATCACCTCTGTTTCAGAAGCAGCGATGCTGCCATCCCGAAAGAGAAAATTGTTGGTCCAACAATCTCCGTGACAGAAAACAGTGAGCGGTCCTTTTGCAGCGGCCAATTCACACATAGTGCGAAAGAAAACTTCTTCATTCAAAAAGGCATGTAATTTTCCAATCACTTCTTCTCTTCTGTCTTCCATGTGCGCAGGCAATCCTTCCGAAACCATTCCAATGGCATTGTCGGCAGCCACGCGATAATAATGACGATACCAATCTTCATTCTCGACTCGAAAAAGAGCCTCCTGAACTGCTTGCACTGTATCAGGCTTCGTCAGCCTTTCGAATAATTCTGGCCTTGAATGATATTTTATTTTACCTTTAAAAAGTTTTTTTTTAATACACTAAACTCCCTATATAAGAACAGTTGAGGGCTTGGCTTGCATTGGCCTTGATCCTGAATCGGATGAATCCAAACGTAAAGAGGCTGGGCCGTGTGAATCATTTATGTTGGATTTTGAAGCTTGCCTTTTGTTCAGCCCCGCAGCACGTCTAATCACGAGACTGCAGACACCAAAAGTTCTGGGAATATCGTAAACCGGGGTTCTTATATCAGGAGTTGAGTGTAGTCGGAAATTCTGTGTCTGAAGTCTGGAATACAGACCAGAAATGCACAAAATATTTTCCTTTTGAATGATTTAAATCCATGATCATTCAAAATGAATTGAATTGAATTGAGAGGTTTTCAAAGATTGTACAAATATTTAGAAGATGGCAAGTAATTTCAAAACATTTCAGAAGATTTAAAAGAATTCACGAAGATTTCGCAAAGTAGTCAAAAATTTCAAAAGATCTCAGAATATTTTACAGATTTCACAATGTTTTTAAAGATTTCACGAGGATTCCAAAGATAACACAAAGATTTCAAAGACGACAAAATATTTCTGAAAATTTCAAAGATTTTAAAAGTTTTTGGAAGAATTCACAACTATTTTTCAAAGTTGTCAGACTTCACAAAGATTTCAGAATATTTCAAAGATTTCAAAGTTGGCCAAATAATATACAGCATATTTTCCGAAGATTTGGAACATTTCGCAAAGTTGTCAAAGATTTCAAAATATTACCGAAGATTTAAAAGATTTCATACCGATTTTTAAGATGGCAGAAGATTTCTGAATATTTACAAAGATTTCTGAGTATTTGCAAAGATTTTAAAAATTACACAACGATTTCGCAAATGTTTGAAAATATTTCACAATGATTCAAAGATTTCCGAAATATTAAAAATATTCCAATGATCTGACCAAGATTTCTAAATATTTCACAGCGATTTAAAAGAATTCACAAATATTTCACAAAGGTTACAAAGATATAAAATAATGTTAAAAGATTACAAAGATGTCACAAATATTTTAAAAAATTGACAAATGTTTCACAAATATTTTTCAAAGTTGTCAAAGATTTTACAATGATATCAAAGATTTAAAAAAAAATCAGGATATTTTGCAAAGATTTCAAAGATATCCTAAAGATGAAAAAAATTTAAGAAAGATTTTAAAGATTTTAAGGATTTCTGACATTACAAATATTTCAAATATTTCTTAAAGACATAACAAATTTAAGAAATATTTCAAAAATATCAAGAATTTGTAATATTTCAAAGATTTCACAAAGATTTCAAATATTTCCTAAAGATATAAAAAATTTCAGAAAGACTTCAAAGATATTAAGAATTTATAAAGATTCAATGATTTCGCAACGATATTCAAAGATATCAAAAGTTCCAAAAAGATGTCAAAGAATTCACAAATATCTCACAAAGATTTTGATAAGTTGTCGAATATTTGCCAATTATTGCAAAGATTTAAAATATTTCTGAAAACTTCAAATATTTTGCAAAGATTTTAAATATTGCAGAAATAATTTAGATTTCATCAAGATTTTAAAAAGATTTCACAACGATTTCAAAGATTTCCAAAGTTGTCAAAGATTTCAGAAGATTTGAAATATTTCAATGATACCAACTAATTTCAAAGGATTTCACAGATTTTAAAACGATTTGAAAGAATTCACAAAGATCTGGCAAAGTTCTCAATGACTTCACAATAATTTCAAAACTTTAAAAATATTTCAGGAGATTTCAAAGACTTTGTGAAGATTTAAAAGGTTTCAGAAATATCTCAAAGATTTCAAAAGATTTAATAAATATTTAAAACGTCTCAAATAATTTCAAAAGAATTCACAAATATTGAATAGAATTCATAAATATTTCGCAAAGTTGTAAAAGATTTCACAACGATTACAATAGATTCAAAGATTTCGCAAAGATTTATAAGATCTATGATTTCTAACATTACAAATATTTCAGAAAAATGTCACAAAGATTTCAAATATTTCTTAAAGATATCATGAATTTCAGAAACATTTCGAAGGTATCGCAAATATTTGAATGATTTTACAAAAACTCAAAAATGTTAACATTCAACGAAGATTTCACAAAGATTTGAAAGATTGCAATCCCCTTTCAAAGATTCAAAAGATTTTCAAGCTTTCACAACGAACTCAAAAATATAAATGATTTCTAACATTTTAAAGATTTCACAAAGATTTCTTAAAGATATAAAGAATTTCAGAAACATTTTAAAAGTGTCGCAAATATTTCAATGATTTCACAAAAGTTAAAACAAAAATTTAACATTTCACAAAGAGTTAAAAAGTATCAAGGATTTCTAACATTTCAAATATTGCACAAATATTGGAAATATTTCTTAAAGATAACAAACTTTCAGTAATATTTCAAACATTTTAATCATTTTAAAGATTTTCAAGCTATTACAAAGATTTCAAAAATATAAATGATTTTTATCATTTCCAAGATTTCAAAGATTACTTAAAGGTTAAAGAAGTTTTAGAAACATTTCAAAAGTGTCGCAAATATTTAAATTATTTCACAAACGTTACAAAAAATTTTAACATTTCACAAAGAGTTAAAAAATATCAAGGATTTCTAACATTTCAAAGATTGCACCAAGATTTGACAGATTTCTTAAAGATAACAAACTTTCAGTAATATTTCAAATATTTTAATTATTTTAATAGGATTGAAAAGATTTTCAAGCTATCACAAATATTTCAAAAACATAAATGATTTCTAATATTTCCAAGATTTCAAACATTTCTTAAAAATTAAAGAAATTTCAGAAATATTTCAGATTTCAAAAATTTTACAAAGATTTTATAGATTTCACAAAGATTTCACAGATATTTAGGATTTCTAGCATTTAAAAAATTTCATAAAATATTTGAATCATCTTACAAAGATTTTAAAGATTCTCGAGCTTTCACAAAGACTTCAAAAATATACATGATTTCTAACGTTTCAGAGATTTCACAAAGATTTCAAAGATATCAAAGATTTTTAACATTTCAATCATTTTAAAAAGATTTGAAAGATTTTCAAGCTTTCACAAAGATCTCAACAAAAATTCTAACATTAGGAAGAATTCACAAAGATTTCTTAAAGATTTAAACAATTTCAGAAACATTTCGAAGCTTTCGCAAAGATTTCAATGATTTCACAAAAGTTGTAAATATTTCACAAAAATTTTTAAAAAATTTAAAAAGTTTCAGAAATATTTAAAAAATTTAAATGATTTTCCAAAGATTTTATAGATTTCTCATAGATTTCAAGGATATCTATGATTTATAACATTACAAAAATTTCAAAAGATTTAACAAAGATTTCTTAAACATTTAAAAAATTTTAGAATTATTTCGAAGATTTCGCAATGATTTTAATAATTTGACAAAAAATTTTAACATTTCACAAAGATTTAAAAGATTTCTTGATGATTTAAAAAGTTTCAGAATTATTTCAAATATTTCAAGGAGTTTACGAAGATTTTACAGATTTCATATATACTTGAAGGATATTTATGCTTTATAACGTTACAAAGATTTCACAAAAATTTCTTTTTTTCAACAACTTCAGAAACATTTTGAGGATTTCAATGATTTCACAAAGAATTCTTAAAGATTTTAAAAATTTCAGAAACATTTAAAAGATTTTAAAGCTTTTACAAATATTTCAAAGATATCAACGATTTCTGAAATTTGAGAGATTTCATAAAGATTTCAAAGATATCAAGGATTTTTAATATTTCAAAGATTTCACAAAGATTTCAAAGATTTATTAAACATGAAAAAAGTTTCGGAAATATTTCAAAGATTTTATAAAGATTTCAATAATTTTACAAAGATTTTACAAATTTCACATAGATTTCAAGAATACGTATGATTTGTAAAATTTCAAAAATTTCACAAAGATTTTAATGCTTCTACAAAAGATTTCAAAGATATTAATGATTTCTAACATTTGAAAGATTTCATAAAGCTTTTACGAACGCTTGTACACCAGAAATGAAGATTAATCAACCACTCGAAAAAATATCTAAGCCTTGAAATAATCAGTAATATTCTTGCCTTAGATCCTTCAGTGATAAACTCAAGGCGTGGAATCCTGCGAGGGCTTTCAGGACAAATTTCAATCTTTCCGGCTGAAGAGCTTCTCTCCTATCAGCCATCCTGAAACCCCTGTCTCTGAGATCCTCCATAGCAATGAAATCTGGTCTCGCAGAGTAGACTTTCGCAACTCCTTGAAAGACTGGCTTCCCATCCTGAAGTTTATTCAAAGACGGCCACACGTATGTATAAAAAACCACCTCGTTTCTAAATAACAATTCACTCTTGAAGGCTTCTCGCCTTGCCTTGGACTGGGGAAGAACCTTGTATATGATGGCCTTCTGCCAGGGGATCCACTCTCCTTCTTTAATCTGCTTGCGGCCTTTGGCTCGCACTCGATAAAGCATCGACGTGTAATTGTCTCCTCGGCCTGATCCTGGCTCCTCATCCAGTTTCGTGATTTCCACCTTGGGCTCGTCCGCCGCGATTAACTCGAGCACCGATTCCAGGGTGAGACGAGCGTGTTGCTCCATCGCTGTGTTCCTGAAGAATGATGATTTGAGGCAAAAGATTCTGAGGAATTCGGATTGACACTTGTGTCTTGTATGGTTCTTCTAATCAGTAGGGTATCACTGGGCAGCGGGCTTTAAAGTAGACCAGATTGTTATGATGTGATACTCTGTAGGATGCAGGAAATAGGCATTTAAATGAGAAGGGGTCGCAGCTCACATAAATGCTGCACTTAATTCATCTGGGACTTAATCCGAGGGACAAGGACATTGATACACGTCAATCACGAGCATGATTGACGGCTCTCTGACTCGATAGGAAAACGCCTCTACTTAACTATATTGTACGAAGTTAGTAAGGGATCATTCATAAAATACTTTACCAATTTCGGCATATTCTTGACATTATTCATCTTCTTTGTATCCTTTGCCCCCCCCCCCACACCTGAAAGTAACGAAACCATTGGTTATGCACGGATTTGACGTTTTTTCGCGTTCCAAATCAATTGTTTATAGTGAATCAGAGTGTCTACCCTACCTGGAAAACCTGGTTGTCAGGGCATTTTTTCGAGAGCGTGCTTTTTTTTAATCGCAATATTACTGGACTATTTTTGTTGAAAATTAGTTTTTTTGTTTGAAATCAATTCTTTGAACTGGAAATTCAACTATTTGTTTTTTGGTTGAAAATTCATATATTTTGTGGGAAATTCGTACTATTTGGATGATTTCCATCTTCTTTGATTGAAATATCAACTAATACATTTTTTGACCCGAGTTTATGTTTTTTTAATTAACATTTTCTTATGCTTGGTTGAGAGTCACTCTTTTCTTAATAATTAATTTTTTGTTAATCATTTGAATTGGAAAGACAACTGCTTGGTTCAAAAATGAGGTATTTTGTTGAAAATTCCTTTTTTATTTACCTGAAAATTGTACTATTCCAGGTGCAACTTGAACTATTTTGTTGAAAAATTTTTTTGTGGACAATTAATTTTTGTACTGGAAATATAACTATTAATTATTTAGTTGAAAAATGATCTTTTTCAGTTGAAAATTTGGACTTTTTCGGTCATAATTGTTGAAAGTTCGTCGCTTTACTTGAAAATGAATTTTTTTAACTGAAAATTTGAGTAGTCTATTGTGGTTTGATAACACAGGCCTACAAAATTCAAAGAATTTCCACACCCACAGACTGGACCTGGTGAACCTGAAGGAATTTGAT
>JAWWLR010000092.1:43469043-43479905 GCA_035041075.1 Acraspis erinacei | reverse complement strand
GAATAGAAATTATTAAGAAAATGCAACTATTTGATTAAAAAGTAATCATTTTTGGTCAATAATGCAACGTTTTTGTTGAAAGTTTGTCCTTTTGGGCTGAAAATTTAACTACTTGGTTGAATTACTTTCTTAAATTTTTTTTTGTCAAGAATATTAAGTTTTTTTACTGAAAATGGAACTATTTCAGTTTTGGATGAAAATTGATATTTTTAATTGAATATTGATATTTAGTTATTTTATTGAAAATTCTACTATGCTGTTCAAGTCATCATTTTTTGTTAATAATTCAAATTTTTTGTTGAAACTTCATTCTTTTGGGTTAAAAATTCAACTACTTGCTTGAAAGTTGAATTAATTCCAAGTCAAGAATATTAATTTTTATTATAAAAATTGATAAAATTGATATTTCTTATTGAATATTGATTTTAATTATTTGATTAAAAGTCATGTCCTTCGTTTTTTCTTTGTTGAATTCAACTTTCGGCTGAAATATCAACCATTACATTTTTTGTTGAGAATTAATCTTTTTTTGTTGTTGAAAAATCAACTACTTGGTTAAAAATTGAACTACTCTGTAAAAAAATTTTTTTTTTAAATTTTCCTTTTTTTGGGGGGGAAATTCAACTATTTGTTTGAAAATTCCATGTATTTCGTACAAAGCTCATCTTTGTGGATAGAATATCATTATTTGTTTTTTTGTTGAAAATTCAACTATTGGGTTAAAATTTCTTTTTTTGTTTGTTGAAGATTCATAATTCTAATTGACAATAATTTTTTCACTGAAAATTCAACTGTTTGCTTGCAAATTCATGTATATTATTAAAAATCTGATTTCTTGGTAGAAAATTACTCTTCTTGGCTGAAAATATATCTTTGTGAGTTGAAATTTGAATTATTTTGTTTAAAATTGAATTATTTGGTTGAAAATTTAATTATTTTGTTGAAAATCAACTATTTTGTTAAAGTCACATCGTTTTTTGGTAAAAATATTAATTGTTTTGTGGAATTTTAATATTTTTTGTATTGCAGATTCAACTACTGGATTCTAAATTCATGTGCTTTGTTGGAAATTCGTTTTTTTTTGTGTGTAAACTTAATTATCTTGTTTAAGAATTTCTCCTTTTTGGTTAAAAATTTAAAGTAGTCAATAATTTTCAATGACGATTCAACTGTTTTTGTTTGACGAGTCAATTATTTTGTTGAAATTAGGATTTTTTGTTGAATTCAACGGTTTTTCATTTCAAATTAAAAGATGTTTCGGGTGAAAAATCAACTACTCGGCTGAAGGTTGAATTACTTTGTAAAAAATTCATTTTTCGTTGTTGACGATTAATCATGTTAGTTGAAAATTCAGCGAGCTAGTTGATAATGTTTTTTTAACATTACTTTTTTTCTTTGACAAATCAACTATTTGGCTAAAACTTTATTTATTTTATGGAAAATTCGACTTTGTTGGTAGAAAATTAGTCTTCATTGTTGCAAATTCACGTACTTTATTAAAAAATTCTTTGCTTTGTAGAAAATTAATTTTCTTGGCCGAAATATATCTTTGTGAGTTAAAAATGGAATTATTTTGTTTAAAATCGGCTATTTTGTTAACGTCGCATCTTTTTCAGTCAAAATATTAATTGTTTTGTTGAATTTTAATATTTTCTGTTTAAAAATTCATCCATTTGGTAGAAAAAACATATTTTTTGGTTGTTAAAAATTCATCTGTTTCTAAAAAAATTCTCCTTTTTGACTTTTGAAAATTCAACTTTTTGGTTAAAACTGAAACTTTTTGGTTGAATTTAAATATTTTTTGACTTAAAATTCAACCGTTTGGTAGAAAATTCAGGTTTCTTAATTGTTTAAAATTCGTCTTTCTTGGTCGAAATGTAACTTTTGTTGAGGATTAGACTTTCTTTTAAAAAAAATCCTTTTTGGCTTGAAGATTTAAGTATTGGATTGAATTTTAATATTTATTGATTGGAAATTTAACCACATCTTTTCTTGTGGAAAATTCGACTTTTTTCTTGAAAATTCGTCTCTTGAATTTAAATTTCATCTTTTATGGTAGATAAGTCATCTTTCATGTTTAAAAATTAAACTTTCTTTAGCTTGTTTTGTTAAAAAATCATCTCTCTTATTTGAAAGTTCGACTACATATTTGCTTGTAAATGCAACTGTTTGGTTAAGAATTAATTGATAAAATTAATTCAGTATGGTATCTACATTAATTTGATTTATTTGCCAGAATTAATTCCCCTATCATTTTCCTATTTTCGTGAAAAATCACCATACTTTTTCCCAGTTTTTATAACATTTTGGGCTTTGAAGTTTGGAAAATGAAAGTTTTTCATGTTTGAGACTTTCAATTTGGGCACTGGGAGAGAATCAGCTTTCGTATTATAATTATAATGATAATTTTGAAATAAATTATTGCAGGTGACGCATCCACATCACCACAATCACTATTCAACGCCTCCTGGACATCCCGGACATCCAGCGCACCCTGGACACCCAGGACACCCAGCGCATCCTGGACATCCCGGACATCCTGGTCATCCTGGACATCCAGGACACCCGGGACATCCAGGTCATCCAGGACACCCTGGACACTCGAGTCATAGTTTAGTCGGTTCTATAGTGGGTGCCGCTCCTCGAGGATTCCCTGCTCCAGGACCAGTTGCTGCTCTTCATCATCCACACCCGCCACCTCCGCAGGTTCACACGACGCATTATACTGCCCATCATCAATTAACTCAACCAGTAAGTTCAGTCAAATTTCACCAAACTGATATTTTAAAAAAAAGCTCGATATTACTATAGAATATTTCGAGTAACTTAAGAGTTAAAATAATATCGAGAAATAAAGGGCAAATAAATAAATCAGGTTTGCTAAAAGAAAAAAGAAAAGTAATGGAATTTTGTAAAGGAGACTGGGAATTAGTTTAGTCGCACCTATTTTAAAGAATTGATGCGAATTTAATTTTTTCACTAGTAAAAGTAATATGATTATAATTCCAGACTCTTTGGAAATATTTGAAGATATTTTAAAAGATTCCAAGAAATTTGTAATAGATTTCAACCATGTGAAGATATTCTAAAGGATTTAAAAGATTTTAGAGTATTTTTAAGAATTCTAAGGAACTGTTAATAGATTTCAATCATTTCCAGGGATTCGAAATGATTTTAAAGATTTTTTTTAAAGATTCCAAGATATTTGATAGGATTTCCGAGAAATTTTCAATTGATTTCAATAATTTGAAGGGATTGCAATGTGGTATTTTTTAAAATAGATTTTATTTTATGTTAAAAGATTTCAAGGTATTTTAAAGAGATTTACAAGTTTTCAAGTAATTTTCAAAGATTTTAAGGATTTTAAACGATTTAAAAAAATTAGGAGGAAGAAATTTCTAGAATTTCGGAAGTTATGGAACGATTTTACAAGATTCTACAGGTTTTATGATATTTCGAAAGATTCCAAGGGATTTTTAATTGGTTTCAGTAATTTAAAGTTATTTCACAGAATTAAAAAAATTTTAGGATTTTTTTAAAGATTCCAAGGTATTTTATAAGATTTCCGAGAAATTTTCAATTGATTTCAATAATTTTGAAGGGATTGCAGTGTGGTTTTTTAAATAGATTTTACCTTATTTAAAAAAATGTCAAGGCATTTTCAAGAGATTTACAATTTTTCAAGGATTTTAATGATTTTAAGGGATTTAAAAAATTATGTTTTAAAAAATTTCGAAAGATCCATGGATTTTTAGTTGATTTCGGTAATTTAAAGATATTTTAGAGGATTTTAAAAATTTTAGGGTATTTTTAAAATGCCAACGAATTTTGTGGAGCTTTAAAAAACGCCAAGGAATTGCAAAGGATTTAAAATATTTTAGGGCATTTTTAAAGATTTCAGGTATTTTATAAGATTTCCGAGCAATTTTCAATCGATTTAAATAATAATTTGAAGGGATTTCAATGTTTTTTTTTAATTTGACCTTATTTTAAAAGATTTTAAGGCATTTTGAAGAGATTTACCAATTTTCAAAGGATTTCTCAGGATTTTAATTATTTTAAGGTATTTAACAAAATGATCGTGGGTTTTTTTTAAAAAGAAATTCCTATAATTTCGGAAGAAATGCAACAAATTTACAAGATTTTACAAAAGGTCTTAAGATATTTCAAAAGATTCCAAGAGATTTTTAATTGATTTCAGTAATTTAAAGTTATTTCACAGGATTTTAAAGATTTAAGTTATTTTACAAAAATTTCAAAGAATTTGAAAGTTCTTTAAAAAAAAGCAATGGATATTCCAAAATGAGTTTGAAAGATTCGAAATATCATAATGCGTTTATAATAGATTTCAATAATGTCAAGCGAGGTATTTTCTGAAGTATTTAATGGATTCTTCAAATTTTAGGATATTTGAAAAGATTCCAAAGAATTTGTAATTGATTTTAGTTGTTTAATGGGATTTACAAAATTGTAGGATATTTTTAAAGATCCAAAAGCATTTTCAAGAGCTTTAAAACGTTTCATACGATTTTAAAGGAATTGCAATATTTTAGGAAATTTTTGTAAGATTTGCAGAAAGTTTTTTTATTGATTTCAATCATTTGAAAGTACTTAAAAGGATTTCAAATATTTTAGAGTATTTTAAAAGAGTCCAAAGCATTTTTCAAGAGATTTAAACATTCAAAGATTTTAATAAAATTGACGAGGATTTTTATGGTTTTTAAAAGTTTGCAAGGTATTTTAATAAATTTTCCAGGATTTCAGGAAATATCAGATTTTATTTATTTTTATAGGATTTTATAATATTTAATGGATTACAAAGAATGCAGTGTTTCAGATTTAAAGGGAGTGAATTTTGAATAACGCAAAAAATATATTTAAACAAAAAATTTTTAAAAAGCAATAAATAAATTCAAAATGAGACAAAGTATATTTTAAAAATGTGAAAAAAACTTCAGGTTACACGTGATCTTCACAAACAATAAACGAAAAATTCTAATAAAAATGTCTAAAAAAATAACTAAATGAGTTTTAAAAAATAAATAAATTTAAAACAAACTCCCCATCTCAGTGTTCATAGCAATCATATAAACAAAAGCATATCTTTAAACATAATCCTAATTAGTTTTTACGATACCATTACAGAAGCGAATTAAATGCAAAGAAAAAAACCATTTAAAATAATTATCGGTGTAAAAATAAATAAATAAATTACTAAGCAAACATTTTCCTAATTGAAAAAAATGTATCCACACCCCGTGTTTTTCCATTTTATAGCTTTCGTAAACGTCCCCGGCGTGTTTACATTTTTTTAATTTGGAAAATTGTTACTTGGTAATTTATTTATTTATTTGTACACAGTTAATTATTTTAAATGTTTTTCTGTTGCATTTAATTCGATTCTATAATGGTGTCGTGAAAATTTGGAAGTTTGCAGCTTTAATACATACAATTTTTTTCAATTTTTGTTTATAACTATAACTTCTGAAGATTCTGAAGATTAAATTAGTTTTTAAATTCTTGTTAGCAGAACCTTTTTGCTGTATTAGATTTTTGGTCGACGTTCTTTCTTATATTATAAACAAACATCAATGGATAAATATATTAAATTTCATGAAAGAGTGTCATTGCGTAAACTTAAAACAAAAGATTTTTCATTTTAAAACTATATTACCTGCGTCGAATTACCGTATACAAATATTGATTTTTAACAGGTCATAGATTAGCGCGGGAAGAACTCACAATATAAATTCCAATATTATCATTCAGAAACCCGTATCTAATTGAAACAAATCCCCCAGTATCGACAAATATTGTTTGACAGTGTTTACTTTATTCAAGCCATCGAGGTAAAATAAGTGAATTTGATTGGTCGAGTAGAGCCGGGAAATAAGACAGCGATCAAATCGAACGACGTCATAAATTTCGAAAAGCTGATGTGGGAAGTATACATTTTTTTTAAACTAAACCTTTCTCAAACCATAAGGAATTTAGGTGTCAAGTTTCAGACGCGTATCTATTATGATTGAGGAGAAAACTGGATTCAAAGGATTTTTACATGAACTTTATTTTTTTTAAATCAGGAATTTTTGAAATTTAAGTTTTGCGGATGCCCCGATTAATTAATAATTTCACAAGAAATTGTTGGTAAATTAGTATGCGTTCAGTTGAAATTAGACTTGGACAATTCATGGAATTTTAAAACCGGACTTCCATACACAGGACCTGGAAGACCTGGAAAAGTCATGGAATTTTGAAAAAAAAAATGACTGGAAGTTTTTAATCTTCCCTATTTCAGTCTAAATAATTTAGTATTTTATAGCGAATAAATAAAACTTTTAATGGGAAAGCAAAAAGAACTGGAAGATGTTGAAGAAGAAATTCGTGAACTGATTAAATTTAATTGTTATAAAGATCAGTTTTTTTAGATTACTATTATTTTCAAACTTAAGCATAAATAGTTGGGACTATAATTGTTCTTAAAGTAGTAATAAAAAAATAATATGGGTACGAATACAGAATACTTTTTTTCACTTTTATGAAAATATTATTGCAAAATTGTTTCGAATTCAATCAAACTTCTTATTGATAAACCCTTATCATTTCATTATAATGTATTACAATTAAATTTAATTGGTTGAATTAAAAAAAAGTAGGAATATTCGATTTAGAAGGAATTTAAACAGTATGATGAAATAAAAATACTAATAATTCTCTTTTTGTTTTGTTGGTCTTGCAGAGGGAAGTCGAATTGGAGTTGTTGGGCTCCCACCGAGGCGGCAACACGGTCGCTCCACCACTGCCGATAACTCATTCCTACAATCCGCAGACGATAACTCATGTCACGACGCAACCCTCGATTTTCTTGTCCGAGGTGCGTGGAAATCAACTGGAAATGCTTCATGCAAGAACTCGACCAACTAGCAATCCTCGTCGACCCAGAAACAACAGAAACAACAGCTGGCGAAGACCGGCTTCGATAGCACCACACACACCTTTCCCAGGACTTTTGCTCCATTTCTTGTACGTATGAAAATTGCTCATCGATAATAATCTTCGGTTTGAGATAATAGAGAAAATTCCTATTTCTGCTTCGCGGCCGACCATAAACTACGTTACCAATTTAAGGGGGCGCCCCCGTTTAGTTCGAAAACAATTTCAGTTAAGGTCCCTAAAGTAACCTATTTTTAAGATTTGGTCCCTTTGGTAACCTACTTTCAAGAAATTAACTCTTGAAATAATCTCTATTCAATTCAGGATATACTTCTGAAGTGTCTTTAATTCTTTTGTAAAATTTCAGGGAATTTTTAAGATTCCGATCCATTTTTAATAGGTTTCTGTAATTTGGAAAAATTTGTAAGATATTAGGATATTTTTAAATCTTCTGAGGTATTTTCAAGAGCTTTTAATTTTAAATATTATAGGAAATTTCAAAAAATTCAAAGAAATTATTAATTAATTTTTAATAATTTGTAGGAATTTTATACTATTTTATTGGATTTTAAAGTATTTATTGACGAGAAGTGAGGTATTTTGAGTTTTTAATATTTTAGGGAATCCTAAAAGATTCTTAGAAATTGTTCATTGATTTCAATCATTTAAAGGGATCCTGAAACGATTGCAATATTTTTGGATAAAGAATTTTTTAGAATTTCGGAAGATATGGAACGATTTTACAGGATCTAGAAAGGATTTAAAATTATTTGTTGGAAGTTACAATTATTACAATTAGTTTTTAATTTAATTGATCCTAACTATCGATTGATAAACTGATCATAGGATTTGAAAGATTTTAAGGTATTTTTGCACATACTTTGGCATTTTCAGGAGCTTTAAAACTTTAAAAGGATTTCAAAGATTTTAAACTATTTGAAATATCTTAGGTTATTTTAAAAGACTGCGAAGAAATTTTAAAAATTTTGATGGGATTTCAAAATATATAAGCGGATTTGAAATATTTGAGGAAATTTTAAAAGATTCTGAGACATTTTTTATTTATTCAAGCGACTTAAATTTTCTTGTAATTCATTTTTATGTCTCGGAATTCTTATTAATTGATTCTGAAATTTTTTAAATTCTTTTGAATTCTTCTCAATTCACTCAATTGTATTGGGTTCATTGGATTCTTAAATTTTTTCTTTGTTTAATTTATCTTGCAGTCTTCTAATCTCACCTTAATGCGTAGGTATTTCATGAAATTGTTTACTGCCCTTTTAATTTTTCGAAACTGATTTCAAACGTGCGCAATTCAATGAGTTTTTTCAAAAATATTTTTTAATTTTTTTAAATTCACTTGATTGCTTTCATAATTCAGCTTGATTCTTTTTATGATATTCGTCGAATTCCCCTCATTTCCCTTTAACTCCATTGAGCTCACTCAATTTTTACTGAAAAAAATGTTTTTTCTCTCGATTTTTAAAATTATTATTATTATTTCGGAAGTCAGCCGGAATTCGTATTAATTTACCCTGAATTCTTTTCAGTTCTTTGGAATTCTCTTAACATTTTTTAATGCACTTGAATTTTACTAAAATAATTCAATTCAACTTGATAAAATGGATTTTCATTGAGTTTTTTCATATTTTCAAATTGTTTTCAATTCAATTGAACGTTTTAAAATTCACCTTGAATTTTTATGAATTTCAACGAAAGTCTTCTAATTTTCCTTAAATTCCCCTAAATTCTTTCCAATTTCACAAAAATAAATACGAAACCTAATAACAGGCCTCACAGATCGGTCCCTATGATGTCCTATTTGCAGTCCATAAGGGACTATTAGAAATCTTTTTGAATTTTATAAAAGCTTCTAAGAGTCAGGGATTTTAAGAAGAAAATAGTAAAACTCAGAGAATTTCTGTAAGAAATTGCTCGCTTTTTTAATTAATTTTTTATCTAAAAATTTATAAATTCCATTTTTAGTTGAAAAATCATATTTTTGGGTTTAAAATGTAACTGTTTTGTGGGAAACTTGTTTTTTGACTTGAAAATTAAAAAATTTGGTAGACAGTTCACTGTTTGGTTGAAAATTAACTTTAACTGTTTATTTAAAATTTACCTATTTTTTATTTCAAAATCATATTTTCTGATTGACAATTCAGCTGTTTTGTAGATAATTAATCTTTTTAAGAAGAACAAAATTGTAACGTAGTTTGTAGACGGCCCCTTATCGGTGGATACAAAATATACTTACGGGAATCAATATCACTTTCATAAACTTCGAGGATCTTAAAAAAGTACTTTTTAAAAAGATTTTTAAAGATTACAATTTTTTAAGATTTAAAAGATCTTTAAAAAAAGGAAGTTTTAAAAAGTTCTACAGATACAGAATAAAAAGTTGGCAATATTTTAACAATTCATCTTTAGATTGTTTAACATCCTTAATAGCTCAACAGCAGCAGCTGTGCTACCCCATCAAAAAATACAATTTTACGAGACCGCTACGATAAAGGTATACTCTACGCATATACGCAGAGAGCTTTGTTCAAAATGGAATAATAATGACTCCTAAATCATAAACTGACTTACGATTATCCTGGAAAGGTTTTATTTTCCAAAGTGAAGCTTTAAAGCAGGGTGGCCGCAGGTTAGGCAAAAGCTGGAAATCAAGGAAAAGTCCAAGAATTTTGTTGGCTGGGGAATATTTGGGAAAAGTCAGAGATTTTGAAGAAAAAATGCAAAATTAAAAAAAACAGGGCTGCCGCACAGTCGCTTGGAGTCCGTTCTTTTCTCAAATGGCATTTTAGTCACTTTTTTATGATAAACTCACTATGTTTAAATGATTTCAATAATTTGAAGTGTTTTCGTAGGATTTTTAACAATTTAATAGATTTAATGTATTTTAGGGAGTTTTTAAACATTTCAAAGGCATCTTTTAATTGTTTGAAATTCTCTTGAATTTATTTAATTCACTTGAATTCTTATATATCACTCAATACTTAATTCCATATGTTTTTTTTAGTTTTTGATTCATGCATCTGTATTTTTTACTCACCTTGAATTCTCTAAATTTGTTTCAAACTTACTTAATTGAATTAATTTCATCATATTTTTGAAATTTCTTTTGAATTCTTGTATATTCAGAAGAAAATTAGTCACTTTTTGGATTAGAAGTTGGTCCCTTTTTGTAAATTTTACGATTTAAATACGTCAACATCATTTTTTTCGAGTAAATTAGTCTGTGGTAGGCCTGAGAATAATAAAATTAAAATTGTTTTATTCCAATTGTAAAAGATCCTACAGTAAAAATAATACAAAATTAGAAATTTGGCCAGGGAGAAGTCGGGGAAGTTTAAAAAATGAAGTTTTTCGACCACCCTATTTAAAGTTTCGAGACTGAAATTTTCAAGCGTCGAGTTGTCTGGGAATTCTTGTTCTGACCAGACTAGAATATGACAAAGAGAAATATTTGAACCGCAAATGATCTTTAGCCGAAAAATGATTTAAAGTTGCATTTCGATTATAATGTTACATTTGGTTTTGTAAATTTACAATTTGCCTGCTGAAATCTTCACTTGCAGTTACAAAAAGTTGTGCAAAGCAAAATTCAATTTTGCCTGAGAGTAATTATTTACATTTTTGAAAAGGTTGAGACATTAGCGAGCCTGTGATAAATAATTATATCGTTTAAATTTGTTTTCAGGACAATGTTCAGCAATCCACCGCTATCGCCGTATGGCCAGGCTGACCTCTCGTCGGCTGATGCAACAGAAAATGAAAATTACGAGGCTCTCCTGTCCTTAGCTGAGAGACTTGGAGAGGCAAAGGCTAGGGGTTTGTCACGTTCCGAGGTCGATCAACTGCCTTCTTACAAATTTAACCCTGATTCGCACGAAGGCGATCAAACAAACTGCGTGGTTTGCATG